>CANSNZ010000412.1:0-365083 GCA_947646795.1 Beta lomatogona
TTTTCGAATAAGTTTGGGGGAACCTTATCCCTAAATGGTTGAATATGTTTTGTGAGCATGGTTATTTAGCTCTTTCGCTCCTACTAAAGCTTCACTATATTAGGATTGAGCACCACTATCCAAATTTATTCACACCCTTTACCCCTAGCCTACGTTTCCACCCTTAAAAAGTCCTTTTGACCTTAGAGGGTTGAGTCATTGTCGGTGGTGGAAGATTGGAATCAAGCCTATTGAGCGAGTATGCTATGTCGAGATGTCGAGTAACCTTCTCCTATTCTATTTCTTATTACATTTGACGGCTCCATTCTTCGGAGTTTAGAGAAGCTACCTTGAATGGCGAATTTGAAACTAGTTGAGAGAACGCGGTATGTATGGTTGTAGAATCTGAGGAATTGTGCTCTATCTAGTTCTCTATGCTTAGTGTACGGTATGTTTTAATCAACCTATGGACATCTTTGAGCATGCTTACTTTTAATGTCTAGAAATTCTTGCATTCATTTCATACCGCTTCTCGTCAAAATCTCACTTAAGAGCACCATTTTATTTTCTTTGGTTTATTTATTTTTGATTTGCCTTGGATTCTAAGATCTAGAGTTATGGGTAAAACTCTTAGGAAACCCTTACGAGAGCACACTCGTCCTCCTTGGCGACTTTGAGGTTTAAAGGGCTTGTCATTTACGCTAAAATTGACCGTGATTCCTACGAAAGTGAGTTAGTGTACAGACTTTACTTTTTTCTCTTTATTCGAGGACGAACAAAGGAATTAGTCTGGGGGAGTTTGATAAGTGGCTTTTAAGGCCGCTTTTATGGCCTCTTTCCACCCTAATTAAGCCCTTGTTTAGCCCATTTTTATGCTTATTTAGCTTAGTTTTGTTCAATGTTAGTGATTCTACTAGTTTCATGCAATTTGAGTCCTTTTTGGGAGTTATAGGTTGTTTTCTCTTCATGTGAAGAATGAATGTTGTGAACACCCTATGCTATGACTTGCTCTTAACTTCTTTCAGGTTATGTAGCGGCCTAATCAAGGTTGTCGAAGCTTGGAATTGGAAAAGGGAACCTTTGGATGAAGAGAGGGAGCTTCAAATTGCAAAGAAGAGTAGAAGCAGAGTCAAAGCTCGCGCTCCAACCTCATGGAGCGGGAGCTCCAAAATCCCTTGCATACAAGAGGGTTTGCCGAGAAATCGAAGCCGGCGCTCCAACCTCCGGGAGCGGGAGCTCCAAAATCCCTTGCATACAAGAGGGTTTGCCGAGAAATCAAAGCTGGCGCTCCAACCTTTGGAGCGGGAGCTTCAATCCGCGGCGGAACTCTCACCTTAGGCTCAGAGCTGGCGCTCCAACCTCGTGGAGCGGGAGCTCCGACCTGCTGTTGAAATCTCTCTCATTAAGTTCAGAGCTGGCGCTCCACGCATGGAGCGGCAGCTCTGAATGGTCAGCTCCCGATTTTATTGTTGCTTTTAGTATGTTTGCTCCTTTTATTGTTGCTTTTACTAGTCTTACTATGTTCTCCTCCTTCCTAGGCTAGATTTCTAGCTAGGGAAGGGGGATAATGGGACTTTGTGATGATTTTGAATGATGTTTGGTTGGCTTTGGTGATTGTTCTTTTGATACTCGAATCAAGGTATTTTATTGTAAAAGTATGAAACTTGATCACCTTTATGCTTAAATCTTGTGCTAATGTTGGGTTATGTGAGAGCAAGCTCGATATTAGTGATGACTTGATGATGGGTAGACCACGACCTCAAAGGCGGGGTTGGGTAGGCGGTGTTGAGGGGTGTGCGAGAGTGACCTCTTGATGTTGGACCAAGGCCCTCAATAGATTTGATTCATTGCCCACCAAATGTTGTCGAAATCGTTGTTGTGAGTTCCACGATTCCCCCTCTCCCTAGTGTTTGCCTTATTGATTAATCACTCTTGTTTTATCTTCCTTAGGTAGTCTAGTTGATAACCCAAACCCATTTTCTTTTACTCCCGTCAATTGAATGCATCTCGAACTAAGTTAAAACCCCTTGCTTCTCCGTGGATACGACCCCTTACTACGCTATACTACCTCATTAGGCTAGTTAGTTAGACTAGGGAGATTTTATTCTTGACCCGGAACCATAGGAAGTAACGACACCTAGGGGACCGATCAGTAACGGGTAGGAGCGCCCGCTCCATTGCAACTGGGCAGAGGAGCGCTCGATCCTCGCTCGCTCCTTGGGCACTCCAACTCACTGCCTAGCCTTTTGTTTTTGGCAAAGTTTGTTAGGAGTGCCCGCTCCATTTTAAGGTGAACCACCCGCTCTTCCTATAGCTATCGCTCCTTTGGCCCTCATCAACCGCTCACCCCCTTCTCCCAACCTTCTGTTTTTCAGGTTTGATGCAAGGTTGCAAGGAGCGCCCGCTCCTCTGTTGATTTCTGCAAAAAAAATTCTTTTTCTCGTCTTTTTGAGTTGCCTCTTTTTTTTCCTTTTTTTTTTTTTACTAAACTAAATAGTAAAAGAACATGAACACAAAAAGGTTAGTGCTAAAAAAAAAACCAAATAAATACATGAAAATGATTGACAAGAAAGGAAATAAAGAGCAAAAGGAGGAAGGGAAACAGATCGGGTTGCCTCCCGCAAGTGCTTTGTTTTGAATCATTAGCTTGACTTTACCTCTCAAATTAAGTAGGGGTAGGGGAGCTCAACTCCTTGAGTTCGAGGGATAAGACTTTTCCAAGCGTGTCCCCCTCATAGTAGATCTTGAGACGTTGGCCATTCACCTTGAAGAATTCCAATTCCTTGTTACAAACCTCAACCGCACCATGCGGAAAAACCTTTTTCACCTCAAAAGGGCCACTTCATCTAGACTTGAGTTTGCCCGGAAAAAGATTCAGTCTTGAATTATAAAGTAGTACCTTGTCACCTTAACGAAATACCTTCTTGTTGATGTGTTTGTCATGCCACTCCTTAGTTCTTGCTTTGTAGACACTATCGCAATCATAAGAATTCATCCTTAGCTCTTCTAACTCATGCAATTCCAATAGGCGCTTTTCACCCGCACTAGCCAAGTCAAAGTTCAGAATCTTGATTGCCCATAACCCCCTATGCTCCATCTCAACCGGCAAGTGGTATGACTTGCCATATACCAATTTGTAGGGAGTGGTTCCAATAGGAGTTTTGAAAGCCGTCTATAGGCCCATAAGGCATCATCCAACTTAAGGGATCAATCTTTCCTATGTCTCTCCACGGTCTTCTCAAGGATGAGCTTTAATTCGCGGTTTGAAATCTCCGCTTGATCCCTAGTTTGGGGATGGTAGAACAAACCCACCTTGTGGTGTACCCCATACTTCGCCAAAGGTGCACGGAAAGACTTCTTCGCAAAGTGGGAGCCACCATGACTAATTATGGCCCTAGGGACTCCAAACCGAGGGAGAATGGTCATCTTAAACAACTTCATCAGCACCTTGGCATCATTGGTTGGGAGGCCTATAGCTTCAATCCATTTGGACACGTAGTCAACCTCCACCAAGATGTATTTATTGCCACATGATGAAGGAAATAGCCCCATAAAGTCTTTGGCCCAAACATCAAAGACTTCTAGCTCAAGGATGGGGGTTTGAGGCATTTCATCTCTTCGTGAAATATTACGAGTGCGTTGACACCTATCACAAGTATTAACATGGACCCAAGCATCCTTAAATATAAAGTAGGCCAAAAGAGTCCACTTTGCAATACCGTAGCCACCGTCTTATTAGCACTCATGTGACCTCCACATGGTGAAGAGTAACACATTTCAAGGATACTAGGCACCTCTTGATCCGGCAAACATCTTCTAAGGAGGCCATCTACTCCTCTTTTGTACAATATGGGCTCATCCCATATGTATCTCTTAGCATCATGTTTCAATTTCCTTCTTTGTTGAGTTGTAGAATTCGGAGGGAAGACGCTACAAGCAAGGTAGTTCACAAGATTGACATACTAAGGAAGCTTCTTACTCTCAATGGAAAATAATTGATCATCCGGAAATGAATCATAGGGGGTCAAAAGCATTTTCATCCCCTTTTTCAACACGAAGTCTTGACAAATGGTCGGCCACCAAGTTCTCAGCTTCTTTCTTATCCCGGATTTCCAAATTAAACTCTTGTAAAGTAGTATCCAACGGATAAGACGAGGCTTGGCTTCCTTCTTGGTAAGAAGATACTTGAAAGCCAAGTGGTCGGTGTAAACCACTACTTTTGAGCCAAGAAGATAGGGCCGAAACTTTTCCAATGCATACACTATAGCAAGAAGATGTTTCTCGGTGGTGGCGTAGTTCACTTGTGCCCCATCATGAGTCTTTCTAGTGTAGTAGATGGCATGAAAGGCGTTGTCATTCCTTTGCCCCAAAACTGCACCTATGGCATAGTCGCTCGCATCACACATTATCTCAAATTGTAAACCTCAATTTGGAGGTATCGGGGCCGAGACAAGTGCTTGCTTAGTTTTGCAAAAAGCTTAAGATAATCATTAGTAAACAAGAATGGGGCATCCTTGACAAGATGATGGGTTAGAGGTTTGGCAATCTTGGAGAAGTCCTTGATAAAACGGTGGTAAAACCCCGCATGACCAAGGAAACTCCACACCCCTTTGACATTTGTGGGAGGGAGAAGTTACTCAATAACCTCAACCTTCACCTTGTCAACTTGAATACCCCTTTGAGAGATAACATGACCTAAAACAACACCTTCTTGTACCATAAAATGACACTTTTCTCCAATTCAACACCAAATTTACTTGGGAAATTTCCTTAGGTACCCCTCTAGTTTGGCGTAATTCTCAAAATACCCCTCTCATTTTGGTAATCCCTCAAATACCCCTAAGATTTCACACATGGTTCAAAATACCCTTATCATAGACGGAAATTCAAGTGCATTAATTTCATGAGGTACCCTTGAAACTTCAACTTTGAACTTCAAAATTCAATAAGGGTATTTTGAGAATTAAGCCAAACCTCAAGGGTACCTCAAGAAATTTTCCTATTAACTTCTTCACATCTTTTTAGAACGTGTGCAAGGTGAGCCAAACATGAATCACAGTCTTAACCATAAACACTAATGTCATCCATGACAACTTCCATTAAGTTCTTAATAAATTCTCATCATACACCGTTGAAACATGGCCGGAGCATTACTTAACCCAAAAGGCATCCTTCAATATGCAAAGGTATTAAAGGAGCATGTGAAAGTAGTTTTCTCTTGGTCTTCCGAATGGATTGGAATTTGGAAAAATCCGGAACATCCATCAAAAGAAGTTGTGCTTGGCTAAACGTTCCAACATTTGATCTATAAAAGGTAGAGGAAAGTGGTCTTTCCGGGTGACGGTGTTTAGTCACCTATAGTCATTGCATATGCGCCACCCGGTTATAACTCGGGTTGGAATCAACTCATTGGAATCGTTTTCAACAACCGTTGTTCCACCTTTCTTAGGAACTACTTAAATTGGGGAGACCCATTTACTATCCAAAATGGGGTAAATGATCCCCGCATCAAGTAGTTTCATGACCGCTTTCTTCACAACTTCCTTCATATTGGGGTTCAACCTTCGTTGAGCCTCAATAGAAGGCTCGTGACCTTCCTCAAGGGCAATGCGATGCATGCAAAAATCAGGGCTTATCGCTTTTAGATCATCAATGCTATACCCAATGGATCTTTTGTGAGCTCGTAAAACTTTGAGAAGTTTTGAAATTTGATCGTCATTGAGGTTAGCATTAACAATAACCCGACTAGTCTCATCCAAGTACACGTATTTGAGAGATGGGGGAAGGGTTTAAGATCAAGTTTTCTGACCTCCTTGTTGGGTTCATCCACCAAGTCTTCACCTTGAGTGTTGAAGCTCTCATGCCCCACTGCATCCAAAGCTTGAACCATTTGGAGCACATCTTCTTCATCATGGTCTTTGACATTCAACAAAGCAAACTCAAGGGGATTATTAGAATGATGCAAATGCATGTTCATACTCTCATGAATGACATGCTCAAGGATATCAATACGCATACAATTATCCATATAAGAGGGGCATTTCATGATTTGTGTAAAACTAAATGCCACATGTTCATCGCCCTCCTCAAAAGTTAATTTACCATTTTTGACACCAATGATTGCTGCCGCCGTAGCTAGAATTGGTCTCCCAAATATAATTGGTACATTAGGGCCTTTTTCCATCTCTAGTACAATAAAGTCAACGGGAATGTAGAACTTCCCAACCCTAAGAGGAATATCTTCAAGCTTCCCAAGGGGCATCTTAACCGATCTATCGGCTAATTGAAGGGAGATGTGAGTAGGTTTGAGCTCTCCTAGGTTCAATCTCTTGTAAACCGAGTAGGGCATAAGACTCACACTAGCTCTAAGTCACACAAAGCTTTGTCAATAACCATGTCTCCTATGGCACAAGGGATGGAAAAACTTCCGGGATCCTTAAGTTTGGTGGGTAACTTGTTTTGGATGATTGCACTACAATTCTCCGTGAGGTTAATGGTTTCCACACAATCTAAGGCCCTCTTCTTACTTAAAACATCTTTTAAGAACTTGGCATAGGTAGCATTTGCTTAATGGCTTCGGTGAAAGCGATATTAATGTGGAGCTTCCTTAAAACATCAAGGACCTTGGCAAATTGATCATCAAGCTTTGCAACGGCAAACCTAGCGGGGTAGGGAAGCTTAGGTATGTATGATGGAGGTGCACTCTTAGCTTCTTCAACATTCCTAAGGTTCTCATGTAGACTCTAGCCCTTATCACTAGTACAAAAATGTCAATTTGCGTCTGCTGATTTGCGTCGGACAGTAGGGTTAACGACGCAGATAGATAATTTGCGTCAGTTTCCATTAAGAACGCGACGCAGATTAACTAAAGCAAGAATTTAGAATTCACATTTGCGTCGCACCTTATGGTCCATCCGATGAAAATGAGTGATTTACGTTGACTCATGTCTGTCAACCGACGCAGATAATAAGTAAACATATCCACAAACTTTAGTGATTTGCGTCGAACGTAGGTTAGGTGCGATGCAAATAATGTACAAATAAAAGATAAATTACAAGTTGCGTCGAACGTTTGTTGAGTGCGATGCAAATCACTTATATAAAACAAACTTTCCTTAACCTAAGACTCAAAACTCTCTGTCCTCAAATTCAGCCGTCTCCCCCAATTTTCTCTCTTCTCTCTCTCTCTTCCAACATGTCACCGTCCTCTTTCTCTCTCTCTCTTTCCAAAAATGAAATCACTCCACAACCCCACCTCCTACCACCACAACCACCAACCTCTAACTCCCCTCTTTCTCTCTCCTAAAAAAAAAGGGGTGCACAGCCTCAAAACTCGACAACGAAGACACAGTTCACCGCTGCAAAGAACGTCGCCATCAAATCAAAGACGCCGTCTTTGATCGCCGCCGCAAACGCCGACTACGGCTGCTCTCTCCGACTTCGCCGCCGGCCAACCTCTCCTCGTCGTCTCCCCTCTACCCCTTCCGTCCTCATCCACTCTCAACCTCCCAAATCCCCAACTTTCCTTCCTTCCCTCCCTTTCCTTTTCCCCTAATTTAGTTCTTCTGTCAACTTCACTTCTTTCATAGATCTAAATCACCAACCTCTTCAAAGTTTAAACACAAAATGACTCCGGCACCTGCTACAGTAGTAACAGCAGCAAGCAACAACAACGGTCCTCGTGAAACTTCCGACGCCGCCTGATTTCATCCACGTTCTAATCCTCGTGAAACCTCCGGCGCCGGCCTGAGTTTTACATGTGCGAAGTCAAGTGAAGCATCAAGGCTAGTGATTTTTTTTACATTAGTTGAATTTTTTTATAGATCTATTGTGTACTTGAAAACTCAACAAGCATCAAGGTTGAAGAAAATGGTGATGTGCTGAATTTCTGTCATTTCCATTACTTTTTGATAATTGTTGATTTTTTTTTCTTTCTTCTACTGTATCTAAAAAAATTGTTGCATATTTTGTTTTTTAGATCTGGGCACTTAGGGGAATTTTTCTCCATTTGATTTGATTCTGTTTCTGTTTTAGTCGAGTTTTTATTGTTCCATTTTGATAGCTTATTATCTTAAACTTGGTATGCAAAATCTGCTTTTTATTTGTGTTAATATGATGAGAAATCTGCTTGTGTTATGGTCCATTATTTTCATTGTTATATTCTTGTATTACTCAAGATTATCATTGCATTTTGAATGTCCTATTTGCAAATTCAGTTTGGTGTAATGAGTTGTTGTTGATGAGGTCATTAATAATTTTTTTGATAAAAAAAATGGTATTTGCGTCGCATGTGGACGTGGGTCCGACGCACATCACTACCATGTGCGTCGCATGTTGCAGCATGTCCGACGCAGATGACTGTTATGTGCGTCGCACATTACCATGTGTCCGACGCAGATGACAGTCATTTGCTTGTGCCAGCGTTGGGTGGAGGAGTCATGTGCGTCGCACCTTGCGCACAGTCCAACGCAAATAGCTTAGGATCTGCGTCGTGTCCTAATCCGACGCAGATCATGTCTCTCTCATCTGCGACGCGGCCTGTGCCGTCGGACCCATGTCCGACGCAAATGGGCGCCTCACATCCGACGCAAATCGTCGATTCTGTACTAGTGGGGCTTTCATCATCCTCAATATCTATAGATTTCTCATTTTCATTTTCAACTGCTTTTGCTTTCTCAACTCTTGTATCCACCATCTCCCCAAATTGTTTTCCACTCCTTGTAACTATGGCATGACATTGGTCTTTAGATGGCACTCCTTTTGGCTAGGCAAAGATCCGTGGTTCCTAGGAGAAGAAGTAGCTAATTGGGCAACTTGGGTCTTTAACATCTTATTATGAGTGCTAAGAGAATCTACCTTTTGTGACAATTGAGCTACCCGGGATTCAAACGTAAACTTTTGTTGTCTCATTGCCTCACCTTGTTGGGTCATGAAGGTCGCCATCATAATTTCCATGTTAATCTTTTGAGGAGTGAGTTGTTTGGGTTGAAATCCGGGGGTTGGATTGAAGGGAGGTCTCTTACTTTGGTAGTTCCCTTGGGGTCTTTGGTTATGCATGTGGGAAGGGGCTTGGCCTTGATTTTGGTAGTAATTGTTGCTAGGTCCTTGCCCTTGGCTTCCCCGATAACTAAGGTTAGGGTTATCCTTCCAACCCGGGTTAAAACTATTAGAGTATGGGTCCCTTCTTGGATTGGAGTAGTTTGGAAAAACATTCATTTGTTCCATTTGAGGGGGAGGAGGAGACGAAGGTTCAATCAAATAACATTGATTAACATAATGTTCATAAGAACCACACAAATCACAAAACATAATATCCATAGGCATAGAGTTAACATGAGAGACATTGTGAGCATGCATGGATGCATTACAAGATTTGGGAGGGGGAAGAGATGTAGAAGAAGAAGAGGAAAGCATATTTGACCTTTATAATTGATTACCAAGGCATCAAGTTTTGTAGAGAGCATGTTGATGGGCTCCACACCGTACTTTCCGCCCCTCTTTTCATTGCGATCATACCCCCAATCCAAATCACTTTGCACCACATCATCAATAATATCGGATATACCCGCTAGAGGCTTCTTCATAATTGGACCACCGGCACCCACATCAAGACTTGTCTTAGAGGCTTTTGTCAGACCATGGTAAAAGCAATGAAGTGTAAGATCTATCGCAATTTCTAACGTTCTAGGAGAATTACTAGTAACCTAGAACATAGGGAGGTGTGCATATATAAAACAAAACTATGCGTGCTCCACGTGCGCAGGTAATGAGTCCTCCAAATCGCTTCCTAGAATCTCAAATGCAAAGATTAAAGTCTGCAAAGAAGGAAGCAAGAAGTGCACGTACAAGTGTTTGAAGAAGGAAGATAATTTTATTTTTCTCTTCAAGGGTTCGAAAAAGGCATGTGATGATGATAATAAGTTGCTGAAATTTTTTTGATTGATAAATCAAAACTTTAGGGTGGTACGAAGCTCAAATGATAGGTTAATGTGATTAAGCACAATTAAGAGGCAATAAGTATGAAGGTTACAAAACTCAAGAATCTCCACAATGAAACTCCAAACTCTTTACTCACCCCTCCAATTAACCGGCTACCACACCTCACACACACGCATACCACACGCCCAACACATGGGCTAAGGCGCACCAACAATTCGTCACACAAAATCGTCCAATGCGATTAAAATAACGATGCTTGAATCGCGCGTCTAATTAATGAAAATAAATAACTTAAATAATGACTATATAAATAGTAAATAACATAACTTAATTTATAATAATATAAACTAAGCTTCTGATTATTAAAATAAATTCCGCACGCCCAAAATAATATTTTTAAATGATTTAAATACTAACGGCACATGGCAAACTATTTAGGAAGAAAATAGCGCGAAAAACTCGAAGCTAAAATACGGGGTGTTACAAAATTTGCTTGCTCATTTTTTTTTCTTTTTTGTTATCTCCAATGATCCAATTTAGGCTTATAAAAAAAATTTATTGCTTGATTTGGCTTCTTGAAAGTGAATAGTATATGATCAAATTAAATACTTCACAATATCTTCCCTTGCTTAATCATACTTTCGTTACAAAAAAAAATAAAAAAAGATTTTAAATAAGTATAATAGTATATCCCAACCGACACAAATCTAAGTATAACTGTTTGTATTATGTATTGCATAATCATAAAAAAAGAATTTAAATCAGTATAATAGTATATCCCAACCGACACAAATCTAAGTATAACTGTTTGTATTATGTATTGCATAATCATATACATGTCATGATCTATGCTTTCATGTCAGCACGATTATGATAAACATCTGAGTTTAAATTAACTTGCCAAGTTGGCCCGTTGGATATAATTAAGGATTGTTTAGTTCCTGCCAACCACTTAAACGTCATTTTAAATTTGGAGTTATTATTATACTAGTTATAACCTTATTAAGCAGTGCAACTTGAAAAGTAATGCTGAACTAATGAGTCATTTAACATTCTAATGATGATGGAAAAAATAAAACAAAAAAGCGTAGTTGACTTTCATCAACTATTCACAAATTGTCATGAAACACATCGTTTGGTAATAAAAATATATTTCTGTAAATTGAAAACCCCAGTATTCAGGAAAGTTCGCGAACTTTGGTTTGATCTTTCTGCCATGGGGATGTTCCTCTTCATTTTTGTTTCATTATTAACTTGTCAACTTGTTAGAGTGAATGCAGCCGTAAATTTTGCTAACAATGGTTGTGTAGGAGATTATAATATTACACGCAAGGAACTTTATACGAAACCAATCTAAACCTCCTCTTTTCGACATTATTCTCCCATGCCTCCATTGTCAAATTCTTTAATTCAACAACAAGGGTTGTTCCTAACAAAGTGTATGGCCTATTTCAATGCCGAGATGACCTTAGTCAAGATGTTTGTACTCAATGTGTCGCTGATGCTGCGAAACGTGTTGTTCAAAATTGCCCTTTTTTGGTGAAGCCATTGTATGGTATGATCAATGTATGTTGAGGTATGGGAACCATTCATTTTTCTCCTTGTATGAGGTGCATCCGTCAGCTAAACAGTGGAGCACCACTAATGTCACCAATTTTGTCGAGTTTGCTCCAGTTTTTGCGAAAACAATGAATGGTATAATAGGAGATGCAGCTTTTAGTACCCCATCTAAGCATTTTGCTACAAGAGAAGCTAACGTGACATCGTATGATAGACTATATTCCCTTGCCCAATGCACACCGGATCTTGATGGACATGGGTGTAACAGTTGCTTAAAAGCAGCATTAGTTGTGATGAATAATTGTTGTAAAGGAAGCATACGTGTGGTTTCCTTTTTTCCGAGTTGTCAATTGAGATATGATATGAGTCGCTTCTATAACCACACTGAGATAGAGGAGTTGATACCATCTCCATCCCCACCAAACCTACAATCTATACGTCCAGGTATTACCTGTATTTATTATGATAAATCCTTCAACCTCAAATTACTTACTCCATTTTCTATTTGGGTGTCTCAAATTACTTTTTCCATTTTCCAATTTGGATATCTCAAAATACTTGTTCTCTCCTACATAGTAACACGTTGCTCTCTACTTTTCCTCTAAAGTTGAGTGGCATAGCCACTATCCTTCTTCAATCTTCTTTGTTAACTTTTTAGTAATGTGTCACCAAGCCACGGACGAAGTAATATGAGACAGAGGGAGTATATTTCTAGCTTTTATTTTGCTTTGTTTTGCTTATATAATGCTTAATTAAGCATATTTCATGAGTGACTCATACAGAGAAGAGGCTGAAGGCATCAACCATAGCGGGGATAGCAGTCGCTGCATCAGCTGGAATAGGACTACTGCTAGTTGGCATATGGATGTGTACTCGACACAAGGCTACACAAACATCTGTGGAAACAGCTGCAGAAGGTAAGTCATAGTGCTAATTTAAGACCCTTGGTTGCAGCTTGCATCAGTGCATGTTACCCTATCTTTAGTTTCTATATGTTTGTTGTTGAACTACTATAAACTACCGTAAGAACTAGAATCTTGTTAATTGTATGAAGAATAAAAAGAAAAGGAAAGAAAAATCTAGGCGGCATTTAATGTTGGAAATAGTCCTTAAAAGTTGGATAAACGTATGAGTTAGTTTGTGGGTATTGTTTGTTTCCACTATCTAAGTAATGCGTCCTATGTTTTAGGTAGTAGTGGTTTGAAGTAGTAGCTTTGTGCATAAATGTAATCTTCATTGTTCTCATTTTAGCGGGTTAGATATTAAGCCCCACTAAGTTAAGTCATGGGTAAGTTTACCACATTTCCAGCTTTCTAGTTTGTAGACTTTCCTTATAAATAGTTGCTTGTATCTCATTTGTTAAGTGGAACAATTGCAGCAGTTTTCTGTTTTATTCTTCCCCTGTCTTCTCTCATCTCTATTACTATAATTTCAACATGGTATCAACGCCGGGTTAGATCCCAAAGAGAGAGAGAGAGAGAGATAGAGTGTGTTAAAAAAAAGCATGAGTGAAGGAAACAAGCAACGCAGCTTGGTTTCAAAATTGTTTGTGAGCAATTCTATATTAAAATTTTTATCCATGGCAAGTATAATCTATGTTTGATGGGTTCCCTTTTAGCCCTTGAGAATAAGATTTCATGTTCTATGAAAAAGAGGGCAAAAAATATTTGGGGGTGAAGGAGTAGTCTTCACAAGTATGGAAGTCGTTGATTTCCAAGTTTGTGCAATTGTGAACAAGTCGATATGGTCAATTTGCATGATTATGTCAATGTGTATTTATGGAGAGATGTACTCCATTGAATGGAGGTTGGTGATAATATGCATCCACAAATTTTTAAAAGAAAAAATTGTGTGGGTGGTGAGATGTGCATCACAAATTATGAAAGAGAAGTGCTTCGTGAAAGTTGATAAGAAGAGACCAAGCTCTTCTAAAGTTGAGTGTGCAGTTAAGTGCTCATGTTGAGATCAAAATATGTCGAGTTCAAGTCGAAGTCCATCGCAATATGGAAGTCGAGTGTCTAGCAACATCGAAACTAGTCATTAATGTTATCCAACTTTAAGGGAAGGGGGTGTGTTGGAAATAGTCCTTAAAAGTTGGATAAACGTATGAGTTAGTTTGTGGGTATTGTTTGTTTCCACTATCTAAGTAATGCGTCATATGTTTTAGGTAGTAGTGGTTTGAAGTAGTAGCTTTGTGCGTAAATGTAATCTTCATTGTTCAAATTTTAGTGGGTTAGATATTAAGCCCCACTAAGTTAAGTCATGGGTAAGTTTACCACATTTCCAGCTTTCTAGTTTGTAGACTTTCCTTATAAATAGTTGCTTGTATCTCATTTGTTAAGTGGAACAATTGAAGCAGTTTTCTGTTTTATTCTTCCCCTGTCTTCTCTCATCTCTATTATTATAATTTCAACATTTAACTCATGATTTCTCCAGTGACATCATTCAAGTGCCAAGTCAAAATTAATTTAAATATGATGCGCGAGTAATGCAAGCCTAACCCTCCTACTTTGTTTTGTTTTACTTTCTTTGTTTTTGTTTTTGTTTTTGGTAATGGGAAAAAGCAGTTAGGAATAATCATTCCGAAGATGGTCTTGGAACTGAGGACTTCGTGAAGTACGATTTTTCAAGTTTAAAGAATGCAACTGGTGAATTTTCAGTAGATAATAAGCTCGGTGAAGGAGGTTTCGGTGTTGTTTACAAGGTACTACATCCTTGTATTTCGATTCTTATAACTAGTATTATAAAGGATTAATTCACAAGAAAGAGCTCAACTATTTCCCATTTTCTTTTATAAGTCCCAACTATGGATTATTCATTTGTAGGCCCCAAGTTTAACAGTTTGTGATTTTTATAAGTCCTCAATTACTTAGAACCGGTTAAGAAGGTTGATTTTTTTAAATTGTGGGACCCACCCACCTTTTCTCCCTCTTTCACTTCTCCTCCTCTACACCACCACCACCCCTCACCACCACCAGCCCCTCCCCCACCCCTTTGACCACCCTCCCTTCTCCCCTTCCCCTTCCCCTTCATCCGCTCACCTCCCCCCTCCCCTTCCCCCCTCCCCTACCGTCGGTCTGTCCCCCTTCCCCAGCCTAACCCCCCCTCCCCTTCCTCCGCTGACCACCCCTCCCTTCCCCCCACAGCCCGTAACCCCCCTCCCCATCCCCTTCTCCCACAACTCGTGCTGCCCGAAACATCGAGCCTAGAAAACGACGCCCCACCAAATTTGATCCCGGAAAATCAAAAATCGACGCCGGTGGGGAGGAGGGGGCGAAATTCGACGGGGGATGCGAGGGGGTTGGGCGAGGGGCTGCGGGGAGTGGGGGGAGGGGGCGAAATTCGACGGGGATTGCGAGGGGGTTGGGCGAGGGGTCTGCGGGGAGTGGGGGAGGGGGCGAAATTCGACGGGGATTGCGAGGGGGTTGGGCGAGGGGCTGCGGGGGAGTGGGGGGAAGGGGACGAAATTCGACGGGGGATGCGAGGGGGTTGGGCGAGGGGGCTGCGTGGCTGGGTAGTTTCAAGGGGAGGGGGTGGGGGGGTGCAGGAGGGGGGGGGGGTGGGGTGCGAACTAGGGGGGGGTGGGGGTGGGGTGCGAGCGGGGAGGGGTGGGGGGGGTGGGAACAGGGGGGGGGGGTGGGGCTGGGGTGAAAGAGAAAAGGAGAGGTAATAGGGAGGGGGGGTGAACCTTGTTATAATTCAAGGCTATTTTACTAGTTTTATTAAAAAATCACATTATAAAAATCACATGATTGGTTTATATATACAAATTATTTTGATATTTTAAAATGATGTGTTCTTTGTTTTGAAAGCTCCAGCAATAATATAATCACGATGACCTTAAAATGTTAGCATTCTTCAGTTGTTGTCATGCTGGCCAATTTGAATTACTATTCTTAGAGAAGATGCGTGCTTTATTATCTAATTTATTCATATTCTGTGTTTGTAGATCCAAAAAAGCGAGCTCTTCTAAAATGGGAAACACGATACAAAATTATAATGGGGATAACAAGGGGACTGCAATATCTTCATGAAGATTCCCGGCTTACTGTTATACATCGCGATCTTAAAACAAGTAACATACTATTAGATAAAGAGATGAATCCCAAGATTGCTGACTTTGGCTTGGCAAAACTCTTTGGAGGGGATGAAAAAATTGGAAATACAAGTCGAATTGCGGGAACACAGTAAGACTTCTTCAATCCCATAAACTTCATTAGAAAATTAAATTTCTTTGATTAAGTAATGAAGGTTTTGCACTAATATTATTCATTAAGCATAAGGTGATTCAGACTAGAAAATTTTAAATTTTCTCCGTTGGACTTGGATGGTTTTGGATTTTCAAGCATTGAGTTGATGATTTTCCATTGCTTGCAGTGGATATATGGCCCCGGAATATATCTATACAGGGGAGTATTCTGATAAATCCGATGCCTACAGTTTTGGTGTCATAATTCTGGAGATCGTGAGTGGTCGAAAGAATAAAATCTCCAGGCAATCTTCGCTGGTCGAGGACCTCGTGATTCAAGTAAGTATCAATAATGCACATGCATTAACCTTTGTTTGGTAGAATGAGTAACTTTTTTTTTTATCAAAATGAATTTTCAAAAGAAAACATAATTGGAAATTAGTTTTCGTTGTTTTACTTCTCTAAATGAAAGTTAGAGAGAAAAGGAAAAACATAAAGAGGAGTGATATGATCGATGGTAGTGAAACAGGTGGCGGCCTTCGAGGTAAGTTCTCCAAGAGTTGAGTGGGCGACCGCTAAGGAATAGCTGCAAGGAAACAAACGTAAACTACCCTCGGGAGAATGCGAGGAACCCCACCCCCTCCGATGATCATGTCCGAGATTTATCCGTGAAAGATTTAGAGAGAGAGAGTGTGTGTGTCATGACCGAGACTACATGTAGAATAGTACCATATGGCTATTTACAATAATAGTACTGTAGTTCTGACATGATGTCTAATCTTGTTCACGTGTATGGCTACAATGAGCCTGACTTGGGGAAGGATTCCCCTATTTTGTCCTATTAGGTGACTGTCAGCAATGATGTCAGACCACTCATGGACCTAATCTCAATCGTCGTATAATGGTCGCGTCCTGGTATGGTGCTAACGGACATGCATGACATGTGTCCGCTGGCATACTTGGGTACTACCCATACAGATGGGATAATAGAACAATTTAAGATGGAAAATCAAATTGCTAGATATGTCGTTTATGCTTAAACCAGTTTTTAAGCTTCAACCATTTTAACTGAAAATTTCGATCTCTGCTTTATATCTTTTTGAAGGCATGGAACCTGTGGAATGAAGGGCAACCTTTCAAACTAGTGGATCCAGCATTGTATGACCATTACTCGAAGAGTGAACTTTTGAGATGCATAGAGATCGGAATCCTTTGCGTGCAAGAGAATGCAATGCGTAGACCTACCATGGCAATGGTGGCACTTATGCTTACTGGTTCAATCGACATCCCCTTGCCGTCATCAGAACCTTCTTTATCGTTCCAAGATTCCAGTATACTAATATATTATCACAATAAAACAGATTCGACAAATCAGTAAAGCAATAATTCTCACATCCAATCCACAACTTCTGTACACTCATGTACCGATGTTGAGCAAGATTTGTACCCAAGATAATTAGTTATACCAAGAGAAGGATTTGTAATTGTGTTTTTCAAGTTTGCAAAAACATCTGTTATTTATTTTCCCCGCATTATTCAATTATACAAATCAACGGGTCAAGCAAGATTTTTGTGTGTGATTATCTCAGTGTAACAACTAACAGATTTGTGTAATGAGGACTATGCGAAATCCTAAGTGATTATGATCACTTGATTGTTCATTGACATGCTTGTAGTATACTCTCTTTACCTTAGTAAAAATAAATACTATTCATCTATTCATCCTCAAATGTAGGTCTCATTTTCCGTTTGAAATTTTTTTAAGACACTTTTTAATCATTGATAAATTTAATCAATGATTACAAAGTTATAAACATTTTATTTTTAGTTCAAGACATTCTTGTCTTGAGTGAGCTGATTTCATGAGTTAAGCATAAAAGACACCCCAAAACTATGACAAAAATTGGAGTTTACTCACCCAACTTTCAAAAGTTGCAGTTTACTCACTCAAACTCAAATTCTGTTACTTTTGCTGTTAACTTTAAATAAAATCAATAAAAAAGGCTCATTTGGCATTGAAAACGAAAAATAACCATCTTTCTCTCTCCTCCTCTCAAAACCAGATTCACCATCTTCCCTCCACCACCCCACCTCCTGTCATTCACCACCTTCTAAAATCACCAAAACAAAATCGAACCAAAATCCCCAAACTCCTCCTGTTCTCCCAGTCCAAACTCAACAATGGAGTCAGCCAGAGGATTGTCCCAAAGAGAGCAAGACATCCAAATGATGCTTGCTGCCGATGTTCACCTCGGCACCAAAAATTGCGACTTTCAGATGGAACGTTACATCCACAAACGCCGCTCTGACGGTCTCTCTCTCTTTCATTCACATTTTCTTTGAGTTTATTCAATTTTTGAAGAATACCCATATTGAATATTAATGGTATGAACTTATAAAAAATTAAGCTTGGCATTTTATTTGTTAGATGTAAATGTTCATTTATTTTGTGGACTGATTTATTATGTTGGTTTATATTAGTATTGGGTAAAGAGGGTTATGGATATGGTAATCCCGAATTGTGATTTTGGGTTCGATTTTGGGGATTTATACTCGTTTTGGTGGTTGTGGGTTGGTATGCTCGGGATTATTGTGCTTTTCTTAGATCTGATGTTGGGGTTTTGGGGTTGGGATGCTCGAATTCTAATGTTTTTGATTGGTTCTTAGATCTGATTTGGGAGTTTGGTTTGAATTTTCTGGGTGGTTTTTTTATATGGTTGGTGGTGATTGGTGGTGGGTGGTGTGATTGTCGGTGAACGGGCAGCGGTGAAGGCATGTGATTGGTGGTGTGGTGGACGATGGTGAAAGTGGGAGTTGTGTGGTTGTCGGTGGTGAAGGTGGTGGTGGGTGTGGTGGATGGTGGTGAAAGTGGCGGTTGTGTGGTTGTCGGTGGTGAAGGCGATGGTGGGTGTGGTGGACGGTGGGGAAGGTGGTGGTTCGGCGGTGAAGGTGCTGGTTGGTGTGGGTGGTGGGCTGGTGGCCTAGTGGGGGGATGGAGAGAGGAAGGCATAATATTTTTTTTAGAAAGAGAAATGAAGATTTTATGTACAAATAAGTTTTTATTATTATTTTATTTCAAGTTAACAGAAAAGTCAACAGAGTTGTACTTTGAGTGAGCAAAGTGCAACTTTTGAAAGTTGGGTGAGCAAACTCCAATTTTTGTCAAAGTTTAGGGGTGTCTTTTATGCTTAACTCCTGATTTCATTGTTACTGGTTACCTGCATGCTCCAAGGAAATCAACAGCCATTTTGTCATTCCTTCTTTCTTGAATATTCTGCTTACACAAGTGGCTTATATATCTGAGCCAGCATTACCCTAAAAGCATCTTTTACAGAATATTCTAATGAGGCACGTGATTACTAATGATAGGCACATGATCCTAGGTACCTAACAAACAACAGCAAGTTTTCTACTTTATTACATTAGTATCCTTTTGGTCCTGGTATGCATTCCTTCCTTCAACACTCCCCCTCAAGCTGAGAGTGGAGGTACAGTCACTCCCAGCTTGGATAGCAGAAGATTGTGCTGAGCCACAGTGAGTTGCTTGGTGAAGACATCTACTACTTGCTTTAATGAAGTAACATAGGTAGGTTGAATGAGCCCTTCTTGAGCTTTGTCTCGGATGAAGTGACAACCAATATCAACATGTTTTTTTTTTCATGATGAACAAGATTAGCAGAGATAGCCAAAGCAGCTTGATTATTACATAAGAGAGGAATAGAGGTGAGATGGGTGAGACCTAGGTCCTTGAGAAGCTGTTTCAACCACATTACTTCACACACAGTAAGGGCCATGGACCTATACTCTGCCTCTGCAGTAGATCTGGCAACTACTGATCGCCTTTTGCTTTTCCATGATATTAGAGAATCACCTAGAAGAACACAGAAGCCTGATGTAGACCTCCTGGTTACTGGACAGCCAGCCCAGTCACTGTCACAGTATGCAGTGAGCTTGGGTCCAGAAGAAGAGGCAAGGAGAATGCCTTGACTAGGAGAGTTGGAAAGGTATCTGAGCACCCTTTTTGCAGCTTGGAAATGAGCAGTAGTAGGCTTGTGCATGAATTGACTTAGCACATGAATAGGGAAAGCTATGTCTGGCCTTGTGAGAGTGAGGTAAATGAGTTTACCAATGAGCAGCTGATAGCTTGAGGAATCAGGTAGTAGATCACCAGTGTATGCAGTTAGCTTAACATAAGATGCCATAGGAAGCTTCAAGGGCCTGCAGTGTTGCATTTTGTATTGATGAAGCAAATCAGTTAGGTATTTCTTTTGAGACAGAAAAATACCAGCAGAAGTTCTATCAACTTCAATGCCTAGAAAGTACCTTAACTTTCCTAGGTCTTTCATATGAAATTAATGAGACAAGGAGTGTTTGGTTGTGTTAATTTGATGCATATCATTGCCAGCAATAAGTAAATCATCAACATATACCATAATAGCAACAAAGGAAGTTCCTTCTAGCTTAGTGAAAAGAGAGTAGTCACTCTTGGACTGTTTAAAGGACAGTTGCTTAAAAACATCACTAAGTTTAGAAAACCACTGTCTAGGGGATTGTTTAAGCCCGTATAGAGATTTCTTAAGCTTACAGACTAGTATGTTATCACCTTCAGGACAAGACTCCCCTTTTCCTAAGGTTTGTATTCTGTATCCTAGGCCTAACTACCCAGGTGGTAGTTTCATGTACACTGTCTCTTGTGGGTCTCCATGCAAGAATGCATTCTTGACATCCATTTGATGGACTATCCAATCTTGCATTGAAGCTAAAGCCAAAAATAATCTGACAGTAGCCATTTTTGCCACAGGGGCAAATGTCTCTTCATAGTCTACCCCATATCTTCGCCTGTTACCCAAAATGACAAGCCTAGCTTTGTTTCTTTCTATACTTCCATCTGAATTATACTTTATTTTGTATAACTATTTGCACCCAATTGGTTTTTTCTTAGGTGGTAGAGAGGTGATATCCCAAGTGTTATTGATTTCAAGAGCATGGAGTTCCTCATTCATTGCAGCTACCCACTGATCTTGACATATAGCATCCCTGAAGTGCCTAGGTTCCGTCACTATCATAGCTTGACTCATAAAGCAAGCAAAGTCAAGATTAATCTCAGTTGTAATATAAGATTGAATCACATTTGGTTGGTCATGCTTCATCACATATCCTGTGAAATAATCATCATGCCAGACAGGTGTTTTGTGTACTCTGGTAGAGTGTCTCACAGGAGCAACACCACCATCAGTAATTTGAGTGGGGATGTTTTCCACTGCAGGACTAACTTCAAATGGAGGCTGATCCTCCTCTCTCACAGTATCACCTTCATATGCTAGCCATTCATCACAGTCATGATACATGTTCACACTCAAAGGTGTGTTTGCTTCATCAGATTTAGGTTTAAGCACCTTATATAGAAATACATGTTCAAAGAACTTGACATCTCTACTTACAAAGACTACATTGTTAAGCAAATTAAGTAATATGTATCCTCTTTTGTTACTAGGATAACCTAAAAACACAAAGGGGACCCCTCTGGGTTTAAACTTATCAGTTTTTCTTTCAGGATTTACAGCAATAGATAAACATCCAAACACTTTCAAAGAAGTATAATCAGGTTTATGGTTATAAAGAACTTCATAAGGAGACAGGTTATTGAGTACCTGAGTAGGTAGCCTGTTGCTAACGTGTACTGCTGTGAGAATGCAGTCCCCCCAAAACTTAAGAGGTAGGCCACATTGAAATCTGAGAGCCCTTCCCATCTCAAGCAAATTTCTATGCTTTCTTTCTACTCTCTTGTTCTGATGTGGTATGTCCACACATGTTGTTTCATGCTTGATGCCATATTTTTCAAGGAAAACTCTGCACTGACCTTCCTCAAACTCCAATGCGTGGTCTGATATGAGTCTTCTCACGTTCTTGTTGTGTTGTGTCTCAGTCATGTTGAAAAACTTCACAAGAGCATCATATGCATCATTTTTTGCCTTTAGCAAGTGCACCTATGTAACTTTACTGAAGTCATCCACAATGGTGAGAAAGTACTTGTACCCTTCTCTGGTTTGAACTTTGTATGGACCCCAGGTGTCAATATGTATCAGCTCAAATGCTTCCTTGGCTCTGTGTGTGCTAGCCTTGAATAATAATTTTGTGAATTTAGCAACTGGACAGGTTAGACATTCTTCAGCTTTGTGCAAGTCAAACCCTTTTAGACCTTCAATCTTTTCTATTCTCTCAATTGGAGCATGCCCTAGTCTTTTGTGCCAAATACCAGTGGTGTTTCTTGACTTTGAGGCTTTCTCTACCTCAGTATGTATTTGTAGTTCATTTGCTGCCGTCATGAACTTCTTTCAACTAGACAGGTTTCTTGCGCTTTCATTTCCCACATTCCCTCTCAGGGTATCAATCACCTTCATTACTTTTTCATTCACCAAGTAATACACTCCCTTGACTGCTTTACCAATTCCTTTCACATCACCAATCTTGGAGTCTTGAATAATACATATTTTAGGGTGAAACATGACCTTACATCCTTGTTCTTGTGTCAGTTTTTGAACTGAAATCAGGTTATGTTTGAAAGAAGGTGTATACATCACATTGTTCAAACATAGACCATTTTCAAGGTTTACATTTCCAAGATGTGAAACTATGGATGTTTCTCCATTTGGAAGATGTATTTTAAGATTGTAGGCAGATTTTTTTTTACCTTGCTTAGAGCTTCATAAGTTCCTGTGATGTGGTGTGTTGCACCATAATCTATGGTCCACTCTTTCATCTCACTCCTTGCCATATTACATTCAACTAGCTCAGCATAGTTTACTTTCATCTCATCTTCTGACTCATCTTCTCCAGACTTTGAAGTGGTAAAAGTCTCAACAGTTGCTCTAGTTGTTGAGCACTTATACCACTTGTGCCATTTCCTTCTCCTTTGCTACACACATTGGCACTAATTTTGTTTTTTACTTTACTCCATTTTCCACCAGTAAACTTTTGTGGTGTTTTTCCTTTTGCATCTTTCACTCACGCTGAATCTTGCTAGGAAAGCCCACTACTGTCCAGCACTTTTCATAGGGGTGACCTGTTTTTCCACAGGCCTTGCAAGCCCAACATTTCTCAGCTATGTGTCATGTTTTTCCACATTTGCTGCAGGTAGTATCAATTCTTTTTCCAAACATGGCAAAGACATGCATCATTTTCTTCTTTTGGTTTCAGTACAAGTTTTTGAGATTCTTCTTGTTGTAACATGCCACAGGCCATGACTACAGTTGGTAGTGGTGTACACATGAGCAATTGACTCCTTTGCGGCCCATAGTGATCATCCAAACCATTCAAGAGTTGGAATATTTTTTGTTCTTCTTCTTCTTTCTTTACAGCTTCAATGAATGCATTGACTTCACTGCTCATGGTTGTGATAGCAAGTAAGTCCTTCAAAGCTTCAAGTTCTTCCCATACACACTTCAAATCAGTGTAGTATTCTGCTATCATTCTCCCTCTTTGCTTTGTTTCATACATAGCTTTACTCAGTTGACGTTTTCTTACACCATTAGCAACTGAGAACCTCAGTTCTAACTGTTTCCAAATTTCAGCAGCATTCTGAACAAACATAATATACCTCTTTATGGACTTAGAGACAGACCCTAAAATCCATGAGATCACCATGTTATTGCTGGTGTCCCATACTTCCCTTTTTACATCATCATCACTACTTCTTTTTTCTCCCCCTGTCACAAACCCAAGTTTCCTTTTTGAGGCTAAACTAATCTCCATAGACCTCTTCCAGGACCTGTAGTTTGAAGACCCTTCAAGCTTTTCAACATGAATGGATGTAGTACTTTCTGAGGGGTGAAGATATAAGGCACTTGTAACTTCAATCTTGTTACTCATTTTTGCAAACATCTTATTATATACTTCTACTAAATCTAAAAAAGTCTCTATCTTTTTTGTTCTTCAAGCTTAAAACAAGAAACTAATACTAAGTTTGACACTTAGACATTCCAGAGATTTCACTACAATACCACACACACAGAACAACGTTGGCACAGATAGAAAAAGCTTGAAACTTTAATGTATTAAAGATAAAGTTCGAACCTTGCTCTGATACCATGAAGACATTCTTGTCTTGAGTGAGCTGATTTCATTGTTACTGGTTACCTGCATGCTCTAAGGAAAGCAGCAGCCATTTTGTTATTCCTTCTTTCTTGAATATTCTGCTTACACAAGTGGCTTATATATCTGAGCCAACATTACCCTAAAAGCATCTTTTACAGAATATTCTAATAAGGCACATGATTACTAATGATAGGAACATGATCCTAGGTACCTAACAAACAACAACAAGTTTTCTACTTTATTACATTAGTATCCTTTTTGTCCTGGTATGCATTCCTTCCTTCAACATTAGTATAAAAAGTCTAACAAGATTATATACGAGAATGAATTTTTTTTACTGTAGAGATTAATGATAACTTATGGTAAAAATTCACGAGGTCTGACTTCTAAATAGCACATGGAAGAAAGAAAAGTATAGAGGGAGAGGAAGTATTTGAATGCGTGAATATAAAATATCATGCCCTAATTTTCTGGAAAATTTTATCATCATAAATCTCTATTTCGGATATGTTTCCCATTTTGATATAAAAATTTATTTATCTATCAATGATGTCAATCTTTGTGATATTTTATTTATATTGGTCCCAAGCACAGGTGATGAAAGCGTGCTTAGAATGCTTTTGTGAAGTTTCACGAAGGTGAGTCTTGATAAATCTCGGATCTATTTTTCTGAAAAAACAAATATGGATATTCGAGATAGTATTTGCACTGAACTACAGATGGAATCGACGATGAAGGATAACAGAGATGACTACCAATACCTCGTGGAAAAGGTGAATAATAAGCTTACGGTTGGAAAGCGAAAACTCTTTCCTTAGCAGGTAGAGCCACTCTGGTTCAATCTTGCTTATCCACCATCCCCTACTATACGATGCAATCTGTTAAACTCCAGCACTTTTACTTGTGATGATTTGGATAGGTTTATGGGGTGAGATGGATATAGAGAGAAAGTCCACCTTGTTGTGTAAGAATATCTCGAGCCCCAAAGTTGAGGGTGGGTTGGCGATAAAGTCGATGCGCCAAGCTAATGCTGTCTTTTTGTCCAAGTTAGGATGGCGAGTGTTAATTAAACTGGATGCTCTATGGGCGAGAGTCTTGAGACGTAAATATTATGCTGGAAGGTGTGATATTGATATGTTCAAGGCAAAATAGGATGCATCTAATACGTGGAAGGGAATTATAGTAACATTGATATTCTAAGGAGAGGAGTTAACATGGCTGTAGGGAAAAAAGAAGGAACCGAAAATGAGAGTCTAGAGAGGTGCGATTTTAGCTCTCTAAAAAAAGCGGTCTTCTTCCTCATTTTCTGGATTTGAATCTCAGCATCAGCTAAAACAATGGCAAAAGATTCAAGGAAAGGCAATGGTGGAAAGAAGAAATCGAAAAGTTCGAAGCAATCTGTATCTCAAAAATCAAAGCTGAAAATGTTACGCATACCTCAATCGGGGGATGCGCGGAAGATGAAGAGTGTAAATGATGTGCAGGACATTCCAGCTCTCAGTTGGTCTTCTGAGGAAGATGATACTAAATCTCATGAATCCCTGGCTATGGATTTACCGATTCAGGACAAGGCGAACTCCGAGGCTGCTAGAACTTGATTATCGGACTGGATCTCCTCTGTTCGAACTCCAACGAAACAATCTGGTCCATCTCAAGTAAGTCTCTCCCCTTCTCCTCATCCTGTGCAAGTTTTAAATAGTAATTCTAGTAATGTTTGGAGTAAATTGATGTTTGGCCATATGAGGGAGGAAGGTTTGGACTTAACTCGGATTGAAAATTCTGATAAGAATGTTGAACATAGTGATATGGTGAAAAATTCTTGTGAGGATGTTGAGCCAGAAATTGCTTACTGGCAATCTGCAATTGTTTGTTACATTTAAGGTGTTAAACCCCCATTTCGCACTATTGATGGGTTCATTAGAAGGATTTGGGGTAAGTTTGGGGTAGAGAAGGTAGCTATGATGCATAATGGTGTCTTTGTGGTTCGTTTTAGAACTGTGGATGAAAAAATGAGAGCTATGAATGCTGGTCCTATACTATATGATAGGAAACCTGTGATAATGAAGGAATGGACACCTGAACTGGATTTACTTAATGCTGATGTTAAGGTGGTGCCAACTTGGATCAAGTTGCCAGGGCTTCCATTGAAATACGGGGGGCAAACAACTCTCAATAAATTGGCAAGTCAAATAGGTAAGCCAATTAGAACAGGTAGAGCCACTGCACAGAAAGACATACTGGAGTTTGCTAGAATTTAGTTGAAGTAAAAGTTGAACAAGACCTCCCTAAGGAGATTAGTTTTGAGAATGAAAAGGGTATGATCATGACTCAGGTTATTCAATACGAATGTAAACCTCTTTTTTGTGGTGATTGTAAGGGGATAGGACATAATACAGAGAAGTGTAGGCAAAAACATTTTGAAGTTGCTAAGAACAAGATAAGGCCTAAGCAGGTGTAGGTGCCCAAAAAAGTTCCAGAAAAATAGTGTTACCAGATGGGAGGTTGTAAGAACTAGTCATGGCACCCTGGCTCCTTTGGTAGAAGCGGAGCAGGGGGAGGATGCAGTGGAACCTACTGTGATTATTCAGAGCAAGCATGGTGCAGATACAGAGTAGCCTGGTTCTGATGGTTGTAAGGAAGATAACTTAAGCCAAGGTGGGCAAGGAGGTATGCAAATAGGGGATATTCATTGTATAATCCATGAGGGGGTTAATTTTGAGCCTCCAAATGGATAACTTGGGATTTTGGAACACTAGGGGCTTTAATAGCCCCAATAAGTATGGTGATGTGAAGTGGTTCCTTGATCATCATACTATTGGTTTGTTTAGGTTGCTGGAAACTAGAGTCAGGAGTAAGAATTTTGCTAAGGTTTTTGCTAGGTTTGGTGGTACATGGAGTGTAGCTACTAACTATCACTACCATAAAGGAGGGAGAATCTGGTTGCTATGGACTCCTTCCAGATTTGTTGTTAATATTCTTGAATGCTCTGCACAATTCATTCATTGTGAAGTGGTGCAAGTTAGTTCAGGAAAGAAGTGGTTTGTGACTGTGGTGTATGGTTTTAATGATGGGAAGGATAGGTTGCAGTTGTGGGCTGATTTGAAGAGATTGAGCAAGAATATTAATGGAGCTTGGGTGGTTGGAGGGGATTACAATAATGTATTGCAGTTAAATGAAAGAATTGGTTCAGCCATTACTCTTGATGAAGTGGTGGATTTTCAGCAATGCTTAAGAATTTGCAATCTTCAGGAGCAGAAAAATGTTGGTCCATTCTTTACTTGGTCTAATAAACAAGAGGGTGATGCTAGGGTGTTCTCTTGGATTGATCGGGTGGTGGTCAATGATAGATGGATGGAGTTGTTCCCTGACTCAATTACAATGTTGTTCCCTGAGAGTCTTTCAGACCATTGTCCTTGTTTGATTAAGTTAACTAGTCACACAAATTCTAAACCTAAACCTTTTAGGTTTTTTAACATGTGGACTCATTCTGAGAGCTTTCTTAGTAGAGTTCAGGAAGCATGGCAGGAGGATATCCAAGGAGTGCCTATGTTCAAAATAGTGACTAGATTAAAGAAGTTGAAGAAGTCTTTGAAGGAGCTGAATAGAGTTAAGTTTGCAGATATTGAGACTAAGGCTGATGAGGCTTATAAGAAGCTCCTGCAGGTTCAGCAACAAGTGCACTTGGATCCCTTGAATCAACAGTTGTATGGGCTAGAGGAGGCAGCTAGATTGGATTATGTGGATTTGAATAAAGCTAGAATCATTTTTCTTCAGCAAAAAGTGAAACCAGAATGGCTGAAGAATGGTGACTCAAATACAAGTTATTTTCATGCCTGTATAAAACAAAGGAGATGCTAGAATAAGGTGTGTAGAATAAAAAATATTACTGGTGAATGGAAAGAGGGAGGTGATGAGATAGTTGAAGCTTTTTTGGAATTTTATAAAGAGCTGTTGGGTACTGAAAATCCTTCTACACATCATGTGAGTAGTAGAGTGCTTGATGTGGTCATTGAGGAGCAACAAAATGCACTGTGTGCTCCTTTTACAGGCGAAGATGTCAAGTCTGCCTTCTTTGATATAGATGATAGTAAATCTCCGGGGCCAGATGGTTATACAAGTTGCTTTTTCAAGGAAGCCTGGCCTTGCATTGGGGAAGACCTTGTAGCAGCTGTGCTGAATTTCTTTGAAACAGGTAAATTGCTTAAACAAGTAAATGCTACAACTCTTTGCCTTATTCCTAAAACTGAGCAGCCTTCTGATGTTACTCAGTTTCGTCCTATAGCTTGCTGTAATGTTATATATAAAGCTATCTCCAAAATGTTGTGTAGTAGGATTAAAATTGTGTTGCCTAGTATTATAAATCAAGTTCAGAGTGCTTTTGTTGAAAATAGGGTTATAATGCACAATATCTTTATATGCCAAGACATGCTCAAAAGTTATAAAGGAAGGTTCTTCCTGCTAGGTGTACTATGAAAGTAGACTTCAAGAAAGCCTATGATTCTCTTAAATGGAATTTTATTAGAGACCTACTGATTGGCTTGAAGTTTCCCATAAGATTTGTTGGTTGGATTATGGAATGTATAACTACTCCTTCATTCTCTTTGGGTATAAATGGTGGGTTGTTTGGCTTCTTCCAAGGTAAGAGAGGGATTAGACAGGGAGATCCCATCTCTCCCTTGATTTTTGTAATTGCCATGGAATACTTCACCAGATTGATGAAGAAAATGAGCCATAGAGAGGAATTCAAGTTCCATCATAGATGTGCTGCTTTGAGGATCCATCACCTAATTTTTGCTGATGATTTGATGTTATTTAGCAAGGGTGATATTCACTCTGTGGTGTTGCTTGTTAGAACTTTGAAAGCTTTTGCAGAAGCTTCTGGTTTGGAGGCTAGCCCTGCCAAAACAGCCATATATTTTGGAAATGTGGCTGATTCTGATAAGCAAAGGATTCTTCAGTTAACTGGGTATAAAAAAGGAAATTTTCCTTTTCGATACCTAGGTGTGCCTATTACTTTCAAGAGGTTGTCAAAAGCTGATTGTGATGTGTTGGTTGATAGGATGCTCAAAAGAATCATGAGTTGGAGTTCAAGACATCTGTCTTATTCAGCAAGAACAACTCTAGTTAATGCAGTCCTCATGAGTCTGCATATTTATTGGGCCCAAATTTTCTTGTTACCTAAATGTGTGCTTAAAAGAATTACCCAAGTGTGTAGAGCCTTTTTTTGGGAAGGTAAGATGGTGCTGTATAAGTCTCCTCCTGTGGCTTGGGATTGGGTTTGTAAACCTAAGAAGAATGGTGGGCTGGGTGTTCAAGACTGTATGCTTTGGAATACAACAGCTGTTGGTAAATTAATTTGGTAGACTGCGCAAAAGCATGACTTGCTTTGGATTAAATGGATACATGGTGTCTATTTAAGGGATGAAGATTGGTGGGAATATAAAGTTCCCACTAGTGCTAGTTGGGTTTGGAGATGCCTTTGTAAAGCCCCGAATGTTTTTAGGAGTGCTTATAATAACAATGCTTGGTTGGATGGCACTAAGCAATATTCTATCAAGGAGGGGTATCGCTGGCTTCAAGGCGATCTAGAGAAAGTTCCTTGGCATTATTGGGTTTGGAATTCCACAAACATTCCTAAACACTCTTTTATAGCATGGCTTGTTGCTCTAGGGAAGCTTAGAACTAGAGTCATTCTTGCAAAAGCGGGTCTCTGCCAAAATACAGTATGCTTGTTGTGCTCTGCAGGGGAGGATTCATGTCAACACTTATTTTTTAAGTGCCCTTGCAGTGCTCAAGTCTGCAGCAAGATTATGGGATGGATTGGGTTTAGTACTTTGGGTCAAGAAAACTTGTATATTGTATGGAAAAAGTGGGGGAGGAAGTTTCGCAGCAAGAAGAGACAAAAGCTGTGTTACTCAGTCATTACTGCTATGGTCTATCACCTGTGGAGAGCACGTAACCATTCCTTATGGAATGATGCTATGATGATCCCTGATGTTATCAGCAAGAATATCCAAGTGGATATCTATGGAAGATTCAAGAGTCTGGTGGAGTTGAATTGGAATGCACATGATAAGATTTGGTTTCCTCAGTTAGTTAGTAGTTGTGTGTACTAATTGTAGTCTGGTGCTTTTTTGCTTGTTGTTAGTTGTTTTGCTGCTGCTGTTGTGTACTGTACTTCAGTAGTTTAGGTTGTATTGGTGGTTTTTGGTTTCTTTTGTTAATATTACTTACTTTATACCAAAAAAAAAAAAAAAAAAAAATGGCTGCGTAGGGAATGGCTCGCAAACATTGTTCTGGCAACATAAATGGGCAACCAAAGAACCTCTCATTTCTCATGCTAGTCAAGAAGTGCCGCTGGAGTTACAAGGTGTTTTAGTCTATGAAATGTGGGATAGGAATCATGGCTGGAGATACGATGCTTTTGCTGATTATTTGGAGGGTGATGTGTTGGCTCAAATTCAGACACATGAGGTGATAAATGACGAAGATATTGTGTACTCGATTTACTAGAATGGCTTGCCTTCGGGTGGCTTCACTATAAGTTCAGCTATTCAGATAATCTGGACTATTAATATGCGTATAGTTAGAGAATGATCAGAAGTGGCAGAAGATTTTGAGGGCGCTTGTTCCTCAGAGAACTCAAATGTTTCTTTGCCTAGTAATACAAGATCGCATTATGCATAATGTGAATAGGTACATTCGAAAGTGCACCAATGACCCTCGCTGCTTTGTATGTGGGACGAATGAGGAAACCACATACCACATTCTTAGGGGATGCCTTGCTGCTAGGATAGTATGGCACAGTCTTGGTTGGGATACTACTGCTTTAATGCAAGAGCCAGATATGTCGAGATGGATAGAGAAGAATATTGAAAAAAAACTCAGTGGCAATTTAATGAGTGGCCCACTATCTTTGCTACTACGTTGTGGTGGCTGTGGAGATGGCGAAATGAGCGTTGTTTGGCTAGAGAAGCTAACATTGTTATAGTTCAACCTGCTTTCATTTTTATCGAGTGGGGGAATATAAGCAAGCGCTGAATTTGGATAGCCGTGGAGGAAAAGGGGCAGACTTGAGGATAAAGAGGTTTGTGCATTGGAACTATCCTCGTGAGGGGTGGTCAGATTGAATACCGATGGTGCAGCAAAGGGTAATTTAAGGCAAGCTGGGGCTGGTGGCATTATTCGAGGTAGTAAAGGAGAGCTGTTCGAAATGTTTGCGTCTCACTGGGGCACTAGCTCCTCCACTCGTGCGGAATTGTTAGGGGTGATGTGTGGGCTAGGTGTTGTTGCTTAGAATGGAGGACACTGTAAGATTCTTCTGTCCATTGTTTCTGAAGTAGTTGTTAACTTGCTTGGTTCGCCAACTCTGACCTCTTCTCCATACCTGCATCTCATTCGCAAGTGCAAGACACTTATTCGGCGTAGTGAATAGGAGGTGCCTATCTCTCATTGTTACCGAGAATCGTGTTGCGGATTGTCTTGCTACCTATGGAGTTCGAATGTTCAAAGGTTGGTTCTCCTTGAGACGGTCCCGAAGGATCTTCATGTAATTTTATTGGAGGATTTTTGGGGATTAGCGCTGGCTCGCATGGTTCCTGTTGCTGGGCAGGGTGTGTAGTACTTTGGTGTCATTAGGCTAGCGTAGTGTGTCCTTTGTTCTTCATATTTTACTGAATCTGTTATTTATTTGTTTTTAGTTATGTGAGTCTTGTTTTATTTATTTTTCTCTTAGGGATTTCCCACTCTCTTTGTCACCCAAAAAAAATATTGGTCCAAATTCAAATTTGATCAATTTAACATGTACTTTGTTGCGGGAAAAAGTTTTACATGTAAAAGTTTTATAAATAATATGCTCGAAGTATCCATGATAGCATATTGGGTAAAAATGAGATACCCAAATAAATTAAAATTTAAAATAAAAGGCAAAATTTAAGATGAGAAATATTTCCTCCGGTTTTATTTTAATTCTAGTTCTACCTTTTCTACTTTGCAAAAGCAAAACTTTATGCATTAATATATAGGATTGTACATAAATAAAAATCGTAAAAAGTTACTACCTCCGTCCCAGAATAGTCTGAACACTTTCCTTTTATGTTTGTCCCAAATTAGTTTGAACACTTCCATTCTTGGCATGGTCCCACCATTAATATATTATTTCTTTTACACATTTTTGGCCCACACTCTATCTTTTATCAATAAAAAGTTACCCAACTTTCTCTCTCCTCTAATAAAAAAATACCCCACCAAGTCCTATCACATCTACTTTTTAAATAAAATAACATTTGATAATCACACCACAAATTATCACCTTAAACTATGTGTCCCAATAAGTGTTCAGATCATTCTGGGACGAAGGGACTAATATTTTGAAAATATACATCAAGACGAATCAAAGTAGATATCACATGACAATATTTTTCCTTATAAATAACACACAATGGTCAAAGTGAAATATGGTAAGAGTTTCAAAAATCAAAATGGTAGAACCAATAAAATGGAGAAAGTAGGTAATAGGGTTGGGCACTAATGTCAGAAAGGTTTCCTCAAAACTAGGAGTTATATACAAAATATTGGCATTAATTCGGAAAAAATAGGATTTTTGTCCCAAACTACCTTTAACTTTCAAGTTTTCGCGAGAAACTAACTGATAAAAGAATTGTTGTCCCAAACTACCTTACTTTTACCATTTTGTTGTTAACAACTACCTTATGCCGGTTTCCGGCGTTGACTTTTATTTTTTCAGTTCAAAATTGTGGGAAAAAACAAAATTCCCCTTATGAAAATTGCTTGAGATTCAAGGAGACTGAGAGGGTGGTTGAGGAGGGTGATTGTTTCAATTTTAGGTTCAGTAGAAGAGGAATTTAATAGTGGATTGGTGGTACAAAGTATCACATAGATATGAGATAGAGAGAGCGCGCGCACAGGGAAATAGGGAAATTAGGGTGGGAAAAATGGTTTGAAGAGGTCAAGTGATATAACGTGACATTAAAACACCGGAAAAAACAAAAGTCAACGCTGTAAACCGGCATAAGGTAGCTATCAACAACAAAATGGTATAAGTAAGATAGTTTGGGACAATAATTTTTTTATAAGGTAGTTTCTTGCAAAAACTTGAAAATTAAAGATAATTTGGGACAAAAAAATCCGAAAAAATAACCAAAACTTATATGGTGACAATATATTCCTGTAACTACTGAACATATTGTTCACCGTCATTCACAAAGGGACTTCAAATTGGCTTGCAAGAACTTCAGCAGTACCATAGAGGAGCTTGTTCTTATTTCAATATTTATGAGCTGATTCATATTGTCTTGGCATCTTGCACCTAATCGCAATGAACGTGGCTCTCAGTCCATTCCATTCCCTCAATACATTTTTTTTTTCTTCATAAATATACGAGACAAGTTGACAATAAAATATGATATCATATGGTAGTACAGTGTTTGTAGTAATAAATAAAGTAAATTTGGCAAGTAGGGATGAGATAGCCAACTCCTTTATAGAAAAATTCAAGTGGAAACATGCATGCAATTATTTCTGAAAGAATTCCGGCGTTTCCGGGTAATGTTGAGCAGATTACATTAACGGTGGACTTTATAATAGAATAACAAAGGAGAGATTACACAGCCCAAAATCCTTGACTGAATTCGTCTTCTCCAAACCATGCCTTTCAAACTATGTACTGAACTTGACCTCTTGTTTTCTGATGAGCAACTTCCTTCATGCTTCTTCCATGGGAAAATTTATCCTAATTTGTATATTTTTGTCCATTAGCCATTTTGTTAGAGTTGATGCATCATTAAACTATGTCAATCGTGGTTGCACCAGCGATAACGGTAATTACACCGAAAACAGTACATACCAACATAACCTTAATCTCCTATTCTCTAATCTTTCCTCCCAAGCCTCTAGACTTAAGTTTCATAACTTGACCTTTGGTGATGTTCCTAACAAAGTACACGGCCTCTTTCAGTGCCGTGGTGATCTAAGCCTAGGGGTTTGTCGCAGTTGTGTTGAGGTTGCAACGCGAAGGATTGTACAAGAATGCCCATTAAATGGTGAGGCGATTGTGTGGTACTATCAATGTATGCTCCGGTATGCAAACCGGTCGATTTCCTCCATGTTCGAGTGGGGTCCTTCTTGTAGCCAGCATAGTCTAGTCAAGGTTTTAGACTATGGTGAGTTTGCTCCAATACTGTCCAATACAATGAATGATCTAATCAATGGCCAAACTGTTAAACTTCATAATTTTGCCACAAAAGAAGCCAATCTGTCTTCAATTGACACATTGTATTGTCTTGCGCAATGCACCCCTGACCTAGATGGATACGGGTGTAACAGCTGCTTAGAAACTGCCTTCGCTGAATTAAGATCTTGTTGTAATGCTTCTGTTTCGGCAAAGGTTTTCTTACCAAGTTGTCAATTGAGATATGAGATGAATCCATTCTACAATGATACTGAACAGATTGTTCATTCTTCACCGAGAACCGCAACAGAACCTGGTAAGATTATGACTTTTAATATAAAGTGTTTTGTTGGAATGAAAATTTTGTTCTCTATTCTTTATATATCTTTTTTTTTCTGTCCTCTTATTTATTCTCTTCCCTTAATTTTCATTTTTCCTTTTTCTCTGCCCTGCATTTTCATTTTTTTCCTTTCAATATTTCATGCAAGAAACCAAGCGAAGGAAAATACAAGAATTAATGGGCTTTATTCACAAAAATGATTTTCAAAGTAATTTACGTTGATAATAGTTTGCATCCAAACAAACATAAGCTTATTTATATTCTTGCCATGCTTGGTTTGGAACTTGACAAGATATGGCAACTTTGCTTGTAGAAAAGAGATTGAAGTCATCAGTGATTGTGGGGATCGCAGTTGCCTTGTCAATTGGAGTAGTGATATTAGTTGTTACCATATGGTTGTGTATAGTAAAAAACAATGGTGAAGGAAGGTCTAAATATAAGTTTGCTAAAGCCCCAAAGGTATTGCATACTGGTAAGTCATAAAACCGGAACTATCGTGTTCATTCTCGTAGTGAATCTCTTTTTCTATGTTATAATCACTTTTGTTTTATATGCACCAAAAATCACTTTTGCTTTATACCGGTTTTTAAATTCTTTTTACTCTTTAACCCTAAAACACGGTTCCTTATCTCTTATATAATAAGGGAAGGGGGAGGAAGATGGTGTCCCCATCTGAAAATACTAAATTACCCTTAATGATATAATTAATGGAATGAAAAAAAAAATCACAAAAGAAAATAATTTAGGAATCCTTCCTCATTTCAACTTGCCATTCTAAATAAGTTAAAAATGGTATATGCATAAAATACTTCAATCAAAAAATTAAATGAACAAAATATCTTGACTTTTTTAAAAAAAAAGAAATTATGGTATATATGACGTCCACCTAAAAAGTCTGAAACACTCACTACCTTTAATACTCTTTAATTCAGTCATACCAACTCATTATTTCTGTTATACTCAAAATTCATTCACAAACAATTAATATTAAAAATAACTCACAACCTTTATTTGTTTTTTACATTAGTGAATTAATATATCTAAATTCATCTATTTATTAACTTTTCACATTTTAGTTTAATCATAAATATAGTATGGATGTATACATAGTATATAGTAGAATAACAAGTTTTGAAATTAACGCACGGATCGCGTGCATATGAGGCTAGTTGTTACCTATTTTAGCATGTTAATTACTAACATAGTAAAGAAAAATTAATTAATTTTAAAAATTACTAATTTTCTCTCCATTGTTAGCATTATCACCTTTGTTTTCAAATTATAAATTATACGACACTTGTTAAGGATGACCGAAAAGTTGAGTCTATTCCGAATTAATTTATAGTTAAGATTGTTTGAAGAAGATCATCCATAGTTGACCCTGCTCAGGTTAGTTATTATGCTTAGGTTATGTTGTCCCAAACTAGGACAACTTTCAGGATTTTTCAAGAAACTATCTTAACTAAGCAAAATTGTCCCAAAATACCTTAATTATACAAAACCACTTTTTACCACTACCAAACCGGTTTTCTCATGCGTTGACCACGGTTTTTCGGTCACCGAAGTCATGTGCTCGGCACATGACCTTTATTTTTTGCCTTTTCACTCAAAATCCCTTCTCTCTCTTGTTTACAACAACCCACACCATTGCAGGCCTCTCCTTTCTCCATGTTGTTGCCGCAGCTCCGCCATGGTTGCAATTGTTGTTGTGGTTGTTGTTCGCTGGTGTTGTGGTTAAAACTGGTACTGCCGCAGCTCTGCTTTTTAGGCGGTGTTGTAGTTGCAGCTGGTGTTACTGCAGCTCCACCGTTTACAAAAGGAATGAATCACGTGTCGGACACGTGACTTTTGCTTATCGGGAAACCCTGGTCAACGCAAGAGAAAACGGGTTTGGTATTGTTCAACAGTGGTTTTGTAAAGTTAAGGTATTTTGGGACAATTTTGCTTAGCTAGGGTAGTTTCTTGCAATGTCCCTAAAAGTTGTGGTAGTTTGGGACATAAAATCTTTTTTTTTTCTTTCAAATAAATATGAGCTAACCATGTTTGCTTAATTATACATGCTCAGAATTGTTTGACAAGCAATTTCGCATAAAGAAATGTTGCAATGTAACCCCTCAATTTTCAATAAAGTTTCTTGTTGTCAAACTTAGATATTTAGCTCTTATAAGAAACTATTAGGATCAGGTACATAAATTACAACCAACTCAATTTTACTCCTTCAATCTCATATTAATCGATAGAGTGCGACCTGAACATGTGCATTATTTATATGACCCACTTTGACCATATTTTTCTTCCAATATATATTTTCTCTATTCTTTATTAATTGCAACATTTGAGATATCACACTTGTCAATACATACGTCTAACTATGAATACTTCTAATTACCTTTTAGTAAAAAATTATAGAGTAATGCCGCTATATTCTAGTGCCATTTCTAGCACTTAATTTTGGTACTCAATAAGCTTTTAGGAGAAAAGGGTTGCTCTGATTCTGTATGTTTTCTAGTAAGTGACGGAATGGAAAGTCTATCAGATGCACATTTTGTGCAGTATGATTTGGCAACGTTGAGAGCAGCAACGAGACATTTCTCAGTTGATAACAAACTTGGTGAAGGAGGATTTGGGATTGTTTACAAGGTATTACTTACCCTGCCTCCTAACACAGTACTCTATCGTATGTAAAGTAACGGCTCTTTAAGTTGTAATTGTTGTTATAAAAATGAATATATATGTAAAGGTGCAAGGATTATCTAATGCTTAAGGTAATGATTTTAGTCACATATGTAATACTTCATACATTTTCATTAATGTTTAATGTCACCTCATATGTGATAATAAATATGATAATGAAAAGTGATAGGTAGGAATGACAGTATAGTATTAGCATAGATTTGTTCTTTGTCAAATTTTCCTATAAATTATTGTCTTGACCACCATTCGTTGTTGTTCACCAACTGAGCTTAACTTTGCATTCTTACATTCATATATAGTTACTATTAACTGCCATTATATATAACTGTCTATGAAACGAGCTGTTTAGTTCATCATCTTCTAAAATGAACACAGGGTACACTGAAAAGTGGACAAGACATAGCCATTAAGAGGCTCTCTGCGAACTCTGGACAAGGTACAATTGAGTTCATGACCGAGGCCCGTCTTGTGGCCAGGCTTCAACACAGAAATCTTGTTAAGCTTGTGGGATTTTGCTCGGAAGGAGAAGAAAAGTTGCTCGTCTATGAGTTCATGCCCAATACAAGCCTCGACAATATTTTATTTGGTAATTTTAATATACACCTGGAGATTGATCAAAGTTGATTGTTTCAATGTACCCAACGAGACACCGTTCCCATGCCACCCCTACTTTTCTATAAGCAAAAGTAAGAGCAGTAAAGTTAAAGGCAATTGTTACATATAAAGTACGAGAGCAAATAAGGATTTTTTGTGGGGGAACGCCACTTAAATTTTTTTTTTTGGAGGGAAGGACCAATTAAAATACTTCCGTTGGCAACTTAACACCACATTATGATTTTCAGGCCAAATTGTCAAATTTCCGGTGTGGACAAAATCTTTCCCTCCAAAACCTCGAATTTTTTTTTTATTTTGTCTTATTTCGCCCCTTCTTACTATTTAAAGGCCCTAATTTCCCCAATTTCCCCCAATTTCCCCAATTTCCCTCATTTCATTGAAGCTGAAGCTCTTATCCTCAACCTCGAAGCGGGTAGTAGTACTATTTATAGAATTCGGAGCGGGTGAACTCGTCCGAGTTCGTAGAGGAGAAATGGGTGAACCCAGCTGGGAAATCAGGTTTGTTGTTGTTGGTAAATGAAAATCTGGAACAATGTGAGTGATTGAGGAGAGAGGAAGAGAGAGAGAGTTAATTAGTGAGAAGATGGAGAAGTGGGTAAGAAGGAGAAGAAGAAGACGACATGAAGATTTTAGAGAGAGAGAAAAAAGATGGGGATCTCATGAAATAAAGAGGAGAAAACAAAGAATGTAAGTTGACAAAACAAAAAAACCGAGGTTTTGGAGGAAACCAATTGTCAACGCCGGAAAGTTGACAATTTGGCCTGAAAATCGTAATGTGGTGTTTAGTTGCCAACGGAAGTATTTTATTTAGTCTTTCCCTCTAAAAAAAATTTTAAGTGGTGTTTCCCCATAAAAACCCTATTTTAATTGGTCCTTCCCCATAAAAAACCCCGAGTTAGTTAAACTAAATCACTCAACTTTGGATATGAGTTCTTCTCCACTAAACTTAATCTTTGTCAAAGACTGGACTAAAAAAAAAAAGTGAAAAAAGAGGCCAACAACACATGTACGTGCTGAGGTGAAGAACAGTTAAGAAACCTTGTATCAATTCGCAGATGTGTTGCTAAACAATTCGACTTGTAATTTGCAGACGTGTTGCTAAAGAACGGATTTAATTTGTTAATTTATCAATTTGTCAAGGTTTTGCTACTTTCTAGACTTTTGACTATTGCTGCACCTCACTTCTTTGTGTGTATTTCTGATAGACCCAAGTCAGCAGCAATTTCTAGACTGGCAAACACGGTACAAAATCATAATCGGAATCGCAAGAGGGCTTCAATATCTCCATGAAGATTCTCGCCTTACGATTATTCATCGTGATCTTAAAACGGGCAATATTCTACTAGATGGAGAGATGATCCCCAAGATAGCTGATTTTGGGACGGCAAAGCTATTTGGAGATGAGCAAAAGCTTGGAAATACCAGTCGAATTGTTGGAACATAGTATGACTTAAAATTCTCCATTCCATAACACTCTTAAATATTATATATACTTCATCTCTTCTTTATTAATTACAAGATATACTACTGTAGTTAGTCTCATATTACTTTCAATAATTCCCATTCTCTTTAAAAAAATACTTGTTAAATGGGATGAATTACCCTTCCCTTCCTAAATCTAAGTAAAACTTTCATTAGTTACTCACCTACATGAGTACTCTTCACCAGGGCCGTTTTTTATATTCTTGTGGCCCTGTTCTTATAACAAAGCGAGGCCCTATTATAAGTAGAAGCATGACTTGGAAAACTTTGGAAAAGAAGTATTAGTAATATAAAAGAGAGAAAGGAGTACTTATTGTAATTGAGAAAATTATTTTTTTTGGGATTACCCACAATATTGGGCCTCTAGAAAAATGTGGCCCTGTGCTGTAGACCTTTATGCACATGCCAAAATCCGGCCCTGCTCTTCACCTATCCCACTATGTTTTTTATTTCGTTAAAAAGTGAGCCACTCTCGAGTGTTTGGTCATATTAATACTTTTAAGCATAAGTAATTTCCTTTTATAATTTCCCTAATGTCTTGGATTTTGGATATAAATACCTTCGCAATATTTTTTTTTCATAAATCAAGAAAAACATTTCATGGAAGTACTTTGATCCTATGTAATTTTCTTGCTTGTAGTGGATACATGGCTCCGGAATATGTGTTAACTGGGGAGTACTCGGAAAAATCTGATGTCTATAGTTTCGGTATAATGGTTCTCGAGATTGTCAGTGGTCAAAGGAACAGACGCTTTCATCAATCACAAGAAAATCTCCTAGTACATGTAAGTATTTGCATACATAGAGTAAAAATAAAATTATAGAGTTTTTTGTCAGAAACAACCTTTTAAAAGTGCCATTTTGTGAGAAACAACCTTATAAATTTTTTTTTGTGAGAAACAACCTTTAAATGCGATTTTCTTGTCAGATCAGACCCTTCGACCATTTTCCGGCATTGACTTGATTTTTCCGGCGAAGACTTTTTTTCTTACCCCCTTCCCTCTCTTTTTCCCTCCAATTTCTTCCTCCCAACCCCACCCCAACCTCCACCACCGAAAATCCTCGGCCCCCTGCACTCCTTTATTCCTAAAACTAACCCCCCGCACTCCCTCACCCCCGAAAACCGCCCTCCCCTTTCCTAGAAAAGCACCACCGAGACTTGAGTTCCTCACCGGAACCCCAAACACGCGACCCAAATCCGAGTTCCGGTGTCTTTGTTTTGGTGGTGGCGTGGTGGCGGTGTAGTGGTGGCATGGTGGTACTCGGGATAGGGGTGGCAGGGTCTTCTTCGAGTTTGGTGGAGGAGTGGTTCAAGTGGGGGAGGTTTCGGGGAGGGTGGCATCCTGGTGGGGGAGGAGGTGAGGGTGGTTTTGTTGGTGGGGGGTGGAGGTGGGGGCAAGGCGGGACTAAAATGGGGGGGTGAGGCTGGAGGTTGGGGTGGGGTTAGGAGGAAGAAATTGGAGGGAAAAAGAGAGGGAGGGGGGGTAAACAAAAAGTTCGCCGAAAAATTAAAGTCTTCGCCGGAAAAATCAAGTCAATGCCGGAAAATGGTCGAAGGGTCTGATCTGACAAGAAAATCGCATTTAAAGGTTGTTTTTCACAAAAAAAAATTTATAAGGTTGTTTCTCACAAAATGACACTTTTATAAGGTTGTTTTTGATAAAAAAAAACTCAAAATTATATTCCATTTTACACAAGCATTTATCCAAGTTTTAATTGAATTTACATATAGACCATATACTATACTTTTTTCTAAACTTTGCAAGGCATGGAGGCTATGGAATGAAGATCGATCCTTTGAGTTATTTGAGTCGACATTGTATCATAGTTGTTCAAGAAATGAAGTGATAAGGTGCATTCAAATTGGAATGCTCTGTGTTCAAAGCGATGCAGCACGTAGGCCCACAATGGGAGCCGTGGTGCTCATGCTTACTGGCTCTATTGCCCTTCCTTTGCCATCAACACCTGTGATGGTTGGCTATGATACAGACACTGATGTGACTCGTGTAGAGCTAAGTGAGACTAGTTAATTTTAACACAAAAACACAAATGTAAAGCAATTATGACTAACATGAGACTAGTTGGGATGTTTTTATGATAGCCTTTTTGGAAAAAAGGCTACCGTAAGAAATTAATGTGAGCCACGTATTTGTCCATGTCAGCAGATGACATTTATGGTTAATTACTTGGATATACTCACATGCTCTATATTCCTAATATGCACATATGTATTTAAAGCAATTTTTACTTTTCAAAATTAGTTATGGATTATTTTCTAAATTACAAATTATAAATTCTGAAATTGATATTTAGCAAGTTTTCAAAGAACAATAAAATACCCAAAGTCGTGGCCACTATTTGTTTTTTCTTCCATATATTTTTTGAAATTGATATTATGTATATAAATTCTGAAAACAAGTCCAATTTTTTTTCTTTTTGAAATTTCAGAGCAGGGAGAAAGAGGAAGATAAAGAAGGGGGTGTGGGGATGCGCACCCTCTCTTCTCTCTTCCCCATCCCTCCATAATTGTCATTCTTAATTTAGGCGCCGAAATATTTAGGTGGTTTTGATGAACAATGAAGAAAAGGAGTGGGGGGAGGGACGACGGGGGCAGGGGCGAAGGGGAAAGGGGGGAGAGGGGGGAGGGGCGGCGGGGGTGGGACGCGACGAAGTGAGAGGAGGAGAAAATTCATAGTAAACCTGGGTGTACCATGAGTATGGTACACCCAATACTACTTTTTGCTCATTGCTCATTTGATATTCTCTAAATGAGTAAAATTCTACTCACTTCGAATCATTTCTGCTCATTCGCACAAATGAACAGACTTCCTCAAATGGGCAAAAATGTCTACTCATTTGAGAAAAACAAGGAAACACTTTTGCCCAAAATGAACAAATTTTTTTCGCTCATTTTCTCAAATGGGCATAAGTGCACTCATTTGCAATTGACATATTGATTTCAAATGTGAAACTAAGTCCACCATTGATGAACTTTTATTCTCCAATTTTTGTTTTCGCCATTAATGAAACCCAACTTGCTCCAATCATATTATATATTCCATCAAATTAATTGACCATGATGAGAGAGAAATCATGAAGGAGAGAGAAATTTGGAGGTGAGAAACAATGGAGGAGAGAGAAAATTTGGGATAAGAAAAATAATGGAGGTATGAGAAACCTAAACTAGTGTTGATTCTCAAATCATCTTTTGCATTATCGATCATTCATTCCACCATTGAAGAATCTCGGGCACTCTAGTTTTAATTTTCAAATTTAAAATTAATTCAACCACTAATGAAATTCGAAACTCAAATATTTGTTTTTGCTATTCATTGATTTCAATGAAGGTTATATATTTGGAGGAGAGAGATGATTAATGTAGGGGAAAATTTTGGAGGTGAGAAACGATTGAGGAGAGAGAAATTTGGAGGTGAGAATCAATGGAGGAGAGAAAAATTTAGAGGTAAGAGAAATAATGGAGGAGAGAGAAAATGGAGGAGAGAGAAATAATGTAGAAGAAGAGTAAAGAAGGGAGAGAAATAAGTGATTAGAATAAGTAAAGTTCTACTCATTTGGATAATTTATTGCAAAATTACCCGTGAGTGTACCATAGCATGGTACACCCGGGTGTACCATGAATGGTATAAGTTATATTGTAATATTTTAGTTAAATGCCAGCTGTAAATAAAGTTGTTAGAAGTTTAGTTAGATAGTTAGTTGTTAGTTCTGTTAGCATTAAGCTTCACTGGTCTATATATACCTGTTTGTATCTCTCAGCTCAGATTGATTTTTCTCTTTGATAAACACAATTCTATAATAGATTCTTTCTTCTATATGGTATCAGAGCTCTAATCTCACAAAGAGATTGAGGTTTTTTTTTGCGATTTTCATTTCTTGATTCAATTCATCAAAAATTGTTTTGATTGATCGAATTTGTTTTGCAAATTCTTGATCAAATCTGTCTGATTGATCGAAATTCTTCTGTAATTTCTTGATCTAATCTGTTTTCTTTGATCGAAATTCTTTTGTAATTTCTTAATCTAATCTGATTTTCTTTTGAGTGATCAATATTCTTTGATTTCTTCAAAATTTGAAGCTGTTCTTGTGGTCAAGCCGATTCAAATGTTGTTCCAAATACAACGAATAATGTGACAAACAATTCATCACATAATGAGATCAATGGAGGTAATCTAGATCCTCTCTTTATTGCAAATTCTGATAATCCAACCTCATCTCTCGCTTCTGCTCCATTTTCTGGTACAAATTTCAATCGATGGAGTATGAATGTTAAACGTGCTCTTATTGCAAAGAACAAGGAAGGATTCATCACTGAAATCTTACCTAAACCTGATGTTAATGATAAAGATTATCAAAAATGGACTAGAGCTGATTACATGGTAATGAGTTGGATACTTAGCTCTATAACTCCAAGTATAGTAGATGATTTTGCTTATGTAACTAATTCTGCTGAATTGTGGCAAGAATTGAATGAAAGATTTGGACAGTGTAATGCTCCACTAATCTATCAATTGAAGAAAGAGATTGATGGATTAAGACAAGAAAATCTCACCATAATTGCATATTATGGAAAGATTAAGAAATTGTGGGATGAACTTAAGTCTTTTAGATCCTTGCCTACCTGCAGTTGTGGTGCACTTAATCAATGCACATGTTTCTTTCTCAAGAAACTTAATGATCTTGAAGCTGAGGATAAGGTTATGCAATTTTTGCTAGGCTTGAACACTGGATTTGACAGTGATTTGACAGTACAATTACAAATATTCTGTCAATGGAGCCTTTGCCTACAATCAACAGAGCATTTTCTATTGCTCAACAGATTGAAAAGCAAAAAGAAATTTCTCGAGTTATGGAAATTGGTGAGAGTAGTGCTATGGCTGCTCAAAGGTTTTATCAAGGAGGTACAGGAGCTGGAGTACATAAGAATCAAGGAAAGAGAGACTGGAAGAAGGAAAAATTTGACAAAAAGTGTGATCATTGTAAAGGCAAAGGACATACTATGGATCAATGTTTCAAGATAATTGGATATCCAGAATGGTATAATGCAATAAAATCAGCAAGAGGTGTTAATGGAGGTAGTAATGTTGGAAGAAGATTTGCTGCCAATGTTTACACTGATATTGATACTAGTAAAGCTACTGATCTTGCTGATTCTCCTCTTGATTTTGAAGATAATCTGGATGGTAAAGCTGGGAATCAGATGAATTCTGATGTGTTAAGTTCAATTTGTCAAGAAGTTATGAAGATGATTAAGGGCAAAGGTGTTGGATCTACTGATCACAACAACAACAACTCTTTTGCAAGCTTTGCAGGTAATGCTTGTTGTTCAAATAGTTTTAAAGCCTTATCTTAATTGTACCTGGATTGTTGATTCTGGTGCATGTGATCACATGGTGTTCGATGAAAGACTGCTGATTGACAAAAAATGGTTAAACAAAGAAATCAAAGTAGGCTTACCTGATGGTACATACAGAACTGTTAACATGATAAGAAGTGTTATGTTGAATGATCGAGTTGGTTATACATGGTGTGTTATTGGTGAATGGCTTTAAACAAACTTACTATCCGTTAGTAAGTTAGTAGATAAGGCTGGTATCATAGTTCGGTTCACATCGGATGATTGTTATTTTCGGGACCCCTATAAGAACCAGGTTATTGGAACCGGTAAGAAAGAAGAAGGATCATACTACTTCTACGGTCATGTTTGTGGTATAAATAAGGATACATCTTCAGCATGTCATACTGTGGATGCCATTTCTCATTCCGGTATGTTGCCAAATAAAACTGCAGTAGGAAGGAATAATGCAAAATCTGTTAGTCATGATCTCGCAACTGTTGCATACAAGACTTGGTCACTTGTCTTTGTCAAAAATGAAGCATATTCCTGGATATGAATGTAAAGATCTTCATGAATATAATTGTTCAATTTGTTTGCATTCAAAGCAACACAATTACCTTTCAACATTAGCTACCGTATAGCAACACAATGTTTTAATACGGTGCATATTGATCTATGGGGGGCCCTATAAGACTCATGCTTTGAATGGTGCTAGATAATTTTAAACAGTAGTAGATGATCATAGCGGAACAACTTGGACCTTTTTATTACATAATAAGCTTCAAGTTGCTGCTACTATTACTGGTTTTTTCAAAATGGTTGAAACACGGTTTGCAAAGTTGGTGAAAACCGTGAGCTCGCACAATGGGACTAAGATTGTTAAAGAACAATGCTTGAATCTGTTTAAATCTAGAGGTATTTTAATGCAAAAGAGTGTGCCATATGTTCCTCAACAAAATGGTCGTGTTGAGAGGAAACATAGGCACCTTCTTGAAATATCTAGAGCTTTAAGATTTCAAGCCAATTTACCTAAAAAGTTTTGGGGTGAATGTATATTGACTGCTACTTTTCTAGTCAATAGATTGCCTACTCATATTCTTTCTTGGAAGACACCATTTGAAGTGTTATTTGAGAAAATTCCTGATTACAGTGGTTTAAGGAATTTTGGATGTTTATGTTATGCTTATAACATGAATATAAAAAGAGATAAATTTAATTCAAGGTCAAGGAAGTGTATCTTTATAGGATACCCTCCTGGACAAAAGGCATATAAGCTATATGATCTTGTTACACGCACTATTTTTGTTTCAAGAGATGTGATTTTCTTTGAAAAATCATTTCCATATCATACTCCTGAAACTATCACAGTTACATATTCTCCTAATCTTGTATCTTTTCTTACAGAGCAAGATTCTATTGAACACATTCCTGTAAATACATTTTCTATTCCTAATTTTGTATCCACAAACTCCACAGAACATTCACAAAATACTCTTTTGTCTTTATCTCCTACCTCTCATCATGATAATACTCCTGTGTCTTCTTCTGATTCTTCTATTTCTTCTCATAACAGTTTTCATAACAATCATATTTCTAGTCCTATTATCAATCCACCTTCTATTCCAATTCTCAGACACAGTAGTAGAATTGTTATTCCTTCCACAAAATTACAGAATTGTGTTAACACATACATTCCTCACAAAAATGTTTTAAATTCTTCTTCAGAATCACAGTCTTTTGCTGTGAATTCTTGTCAGATTATTGAGCCTACGTATTACAATCAGGCTAAAAAGGATCCTAATTGGGTTGCTGCAATGGACAAAGAGATTCAAGCTCTTGAATCTAATAAAACATGGGACTTAACCCATTTTCCTAAAGACAAGAAAGCAATAGGCTCAAAATGGGTTTATAAGACTAAACTTAGACCTGATGGGAGCATTGAAAGACATAAAGCAAGCCTTGTTGCTATTGGATATCAACAAGTTGAAGGGCAGGATTTCACTCAAACTTTTTCTCCAGTTGCTAAGTTAGCAACAGTGTGGGTTGTCATTGCTTTGGCAACAATCAAAAAGTGGCCTTTATGCCAATTAGATGTAAATAATGCTTTCCTGCATGGGTTCTTAGATGAAGAGGTCTATATGCTTCCTCCTGTTGGTTATACAAGAGCACAAGATGGTCAAGTTTGTAAATTAAAGAAGTCAATTTATGGCTTAAAACAGGCTTCTAGACAGTGGAATGAAGAACCTACAAGGTTTCTGCTTTCAATTGGTTTTCTACAGTCCAAGCAGGATTACTCTTTATTCACTAGAAGTTATGAAGGTGAATTCTTGGTGATATTGGTATATGTTGATGATATGATGGTGACAGGAACATCTCTACTTCAAATACAAGATGTAAAGAAAGCACTTGATTTAGCTTTCACTATCAAAGACCTAGGAGATTTGAACTATTTCCTAGGAGTTGAAATTACAAGAAATTCATCTGGCACTTTTATGTCTCAAAAGAAATATATCAAAGACATACTTGTGGATACTGGTATGGAAGATTGTACTTGAGTTGCTGCTCCTCTGTCTACTGGTCTCAAGTTAACAACTGAAGAGGGTGAATTATTGATAGAGCCAGATGTGTATAGAAGATTGGTTGGAAGATTGTTATATCTTGGCATTACTAGACCTGATCTGTCTTATGCAGTTTAGCACTTAAGCCAATTTATGTACACACCAAGTGCACCACATTTAAAAGCTGCTCTACATATAGTTAAGTACTTAAAAGGTACATTGAATTTTGGATTACACTATAAACAAGATACTGATCTCATTGTTCAAGCTTATAGTGATTCTGACTAGAGTCGTTGTCAGTTTAGTAGCAGATCTTTAAGTGCATATGCAGTTTTTCTTGGATCAAATTTGGTTTCATGGAAAACTAAAAAGCAAACTGCAGTTAGCAAGTCCTCAACTGAAGCTGAGTACAGGAGCATGTCCAATACAGCTAGTGAGTTAGTATGGATTCATGGATTGCTTGAAGATTTACAAATTCAGATACATCTGCCTATAGTTCTCAACTGTGATAGTACCTCTGCAGAACATCTTGCTCATAACCCTATGTTTCATGAGAAGACAAAACATTTGAAGAGGGATATGCATTATGTTAGAGAGCAAGTAGCTACTAGATTTCTCACTACTGTCCATGTTTCTAGTGCGGAAACTGACTTGCCGATATTCTTACAAAGTCTTTGCCATCTTCTAAACATCACTTTCTTTGTTCCAAGCTTGGTCTTGCTCCCCAAGTCCAGCTTGAAGGGGGTGTATAAGTTATATTGTAATATTTTAGTTAAATGCCAGCTGTAAATAAAGTTGTTAGAAGTTTAGTTAGATAGTTAGTTGTTAGTTCTGTTAGCATTAAGCTTCACTGGTCTATATATACCAGTTTGTATCTCTCAGCTCAGATTGATTTTTCTCTTTGATAAACACAATTCTATAATAGATTATTTCTTCTATAAATGGACTCGTAAGAGGAGAGGGGGGAGGGGCGACGGGGACAGGGGAGAAGGGGGAAGGGCGGTGGGGACAAGGGAGAAGGGGGAGGGGCGATGGGGGTGGGGCGAGACGAAGGCTGGGGTGGGGGTGGCTGGTTGCCTGCTCGGGGGGGTGGGTTGGGGGTGGGATCGGGTGGGATCGAGGGTGGGGGTGAAGTAGTGGTGGCTAGATGGTGGTGGCTATGGAGGAAAATTTTGTTGATGTAAATTGTCATATTTTTTATGGATTATAAACTAATTTCTTATATTATAAAGTTTTATTTTAGAAATTATAATTGATATTTTTGTATATCATATCAAATTTAATATAAAAACATTAAATTCAGAAGTTATAGAGAATAATTTAAGAAATCATGTAAACTAATTTTGAAAAGTCAAAATTATTTTATTTGACTTTATCTATAGTATCTTGCCATACTGTTGACGTGTACAAATGCTTGGCTCACATTAGAGTATTATAATAGTCTTTCTCTAAAGAAGGCCATTGTACTTGGCAAAAAAAAAAAAAAAAAAAAAAGAAGGCCATTGTAAAATTTTCGGACTGGTATACCAAAATTTAAATTTTTTTTAATTCTCGTGTAGTTTTATGGGATTGTATGTGGACAAACTCTCTCCAGATTCCCCGTTTCAAAACTTGAAGCCTACAAATTCTAGGTTTAGCCAACCATCATTCTGTATTTTAGGGACGGGTTACAGTGATAAGGCTAAGCTCCAGCATTGTTGGCCGTAGTTGTTAACATGATTGCCACACAGGTTTTCTTGTTATGTGATATTTAGAAGACGATGATTTTATATGTGGCACAACCAATGTCTTCCTTTGTATTTCTAACTAGTGTGTGGCCCGAGCGTTGCCAAAGGTGTTACTTTTATTTTTTACATGATTGAACTTTTGTTTCTACTATTTATGCACATCGTATTGTTTACTTTGTTTCGTTTATAATATCATGTATTTTGTAAATTGCGATGCAAAACAGCTAATTACGACTGAAGTGCAGCATCATTTTTACCTTTAGGACAATAGATATATGTCAAGTGTAATAATGAAAATAATACTCCAAATTCATGGTTGGAGGAAGAGGATGACCGTCACTATAAAGAGTAAAGACATATAAGGGGTTTTGTGGACTTGAGAATCAATAAAAAGTATTAGATGAGATGGTAAATGTATCTTAACTCTTATAATTACTAAGAGGTCATGGGTTCCATTCAAGACGATAGCCTATATTTTTTAAAAATGCTGATGACCTGACTACTATTGATTAATTGCACACATGGCAAAATTCTAGTGCAAGCGGGAGGATTACACGTGGCGCATAAACTTTGACAAGCACACCTTTTAATATATTTGTATATATGTTTCTCAATTGGTATCGTGCACACATTATGATAGGCGTGTCGCGCACCTAACAAACATAAACAACCTAACTAATCCTCCTAATTATGTAGTAGGGTAAGTCAGAGCCGATCCCACAGAGAGAAAGTTGTTCTATGATTAGCCCTTAAATAATGGTAAGACTAAAGGAAATTAATATCAAGAATAATGGTCGTCGAATCAACTATACTAATCAATCTATAAAAATAAAAGACTCTAGAGTTAAGTATCCCCACTAGCATGAATTAGTACAATAATAATTTCTACCCCAAACTAGTTAATTAAATGCTCACAAGGAAAAGTACACCCTATAAAATACCATAAACCTCTCCCGAGTATCTATGGCTTCTCTAATATGCACTCAAGCCTACTCTCGTGGTGCAAATTAAAGACATTAAACGCGACACTCTAGCTTCCTAACATTCCATTCTACCTACGCCCTTGGAGAACTTCATGTCCTTAATTGAATTACCCAAATCCGTCAAAATCCAACTCCCGTTGTGATCAAGACAATGGAATCATAACGATACTAGTTATCCCTAATCTAGTATTGAAATATGAACAATCAATTAAGCAAGAACAATTAAACAATTAATTTGGGAGTTTAAAGAAATAATCATGAATTAATTCATACTAGGCTTCAACTTAACCATAGATAAAAGAACTACTCAAGCATAATTGAAATAAATAAAGAAACTAGAGAAGAACAATTAAAATTCATAATAATAAACAAAGACAAAAGAAGAAGAAAATATATACTTCAATTAATGGAAGAAAGGTAGAGTCTTGGAGAACAATGAAGATCTACAAGTTTCTCTCTCTAACTTCTCTCTAGAAACCCTAAAAAATGTTTACCATGAAGTCTCCCCCCCGGTCATTAAACAAATAAAAAAGTATTTATATAGCTTCCTAAAATAATAAAACCGACTGAATAAAATGTGTTATGGAGCAGACCAACACGGTCGTGTCAATAATGACACGGACGTGTTGACCTGCTACTACATAAATATCCTACGACAGAAAAGCTATTGCCTCAAAGAAATTCATAAGTGACACGGACGTGTCATAAGTGACACGGGCGTGTTGTTCAGTAATCGTCAGATTCTCCAGTTAAACTTCGAACATATATAACTTTTGATCCAGAGCTTTGTTTGGTGCATGTAATATATCGTTGGAAAGCTCTTCAAGTCTAGTTTCCAACCCACTTAGAATCACCTCATTATCATTTTTTTTGTCAAAAGTTATGAGTAAACTAGTGCAGAGGTGTCATATTTCGCACAAGTACACAGAGTCCTTTGTATCTTCTTCAATTCCAATCCGTTTTGGGCACATGGTATGTCGTTTTGAAGGTCATACAAGTGCCTTAATCATCATATCCTTAAATAGGAGTCCAAAGTACCTAAGATTACATCAAAAGACCAAACAACCCGTGAAAGCATCGTAGCTTATAAAAAGTGACCTAAATATGCATAAATGCAATGTAAATGCTCTATTACTACATGAAAATGCACCCTAATATGCAACTAAATTATGTTAGAATATGCACTTATCAAACTCCCCCAAGCTAAGAATTTGCTTGTCCTCAAGCAAACCAAACTAATTCACAAGGGAAGAGTAAAATGAACTTTGGTACCGGACTTATACGTTCAACCATTCAATCTCCAAGACATGAATTTCGAGCATATATGAAAGATATTATAATTATAAGATTAGACTAATATAAACCACAAATCACACCTCATATAAATTAATGTAATCGCAACTTGACTCACCATGGCAAACCACAAACCTTCCTCCAAGCCAGACTCAATTAAACTCGATAAACCTCACTTTAGTCGAGCACACTTTCTCTCATGTATTTATAGGTTATGAAATTTCCACTCAAACATATACCAATTCAACTCGAATGAAGTATTTTTTTCTTTAAATTTGACTATTGTCTCATTATCCACTTAAAACTGGCGAAAACATGCATATAGATCATGAGAACTTACAAAGGGTTGTAGTGTGGCTAAGGTAAGGGTAGGAAAATATATGGGAATGTGGTGGTAAAAGCCAACTAGTGGAGAAAATAACACTTTAACATCTATGGCCATTAGATGCAAACGCCACAAAAACTTCTACTAGAAGTTCAACAACTCATTACCAATTAATCAAGATAATACCCAACCTTATCAACTTCTTTCTTTTTTTTTTCAATTTTTTAGATCATTCTTCACAACTTCTTCATCATTCTTTTCATTTTTGCATTTTCACACTATAACTTTAAGGATTTTTTTTTCTTTCAACATATTTTCTTCCAATAATTGCCAAAAAAACCACAAACACAAGCTCAAAACATGAACTTTAATGCTACTCCACTTAGCAAGGCTTTCGTAGAGAAATCATAAAAGGCTAGAGGCTTGTAATGTAGATTGATCAAGAGAATGGGGTATTAAAAGCTCAACATCGGTTAATTAAAGGGAATATTATATATGAAAAAAAAATGTCTGAAGGCTCAAAATAATGAAAAGAACGCCTCAATCATATCAACACATGTATATGCCACATAAGTTTCAAAGAGTGCCAAGTCAAGTTCAAGAATCACACTTCATGAGGAACTATCACACAACAAAAAATAGAAGACTGATGTAGATGTGTTAGTCTATAAGGCTTGAAAAATCCTCACTAGGCTTATGCTTACCGAGTAAAATCCAGTCTTTCTTGGGGAATGCCAACCAACTTTACCACAAACCATTCATGTTGCAAAACAATCGAACCATGAAGCGGTCAATGAAGTCTAACTCAATCTTGTAAATTTTAACTACAATATCCAAAATATGCCCAAATCTCATGAATTATCAATCTCATGAATCAAAACATATATTTCATGTTATCATGAAGAATTTCTTAAATTATATGCCATGCATGAATGCAAAAACTAAACTAATATGCTCCTAACACTAAAAAAGCAATAAATCCTAACTCACTTTCGTAGGAATCACGATTGCACTTAGCATGTGCAACAAGCCCTTTAAACCCCTAGGCTGCCCTAGTGGACGAGTAAGATCTCGTGAAGGTTTTCAGAAGGCATACCCACAATGCCAAATTAAACATGCGAAAATGCAGAAGAAGAAAAATAAATAAATAAAGAACCTAAGTGATAATATGTGCAAAGTTATGACCCAAAAAGTAAATCCTCCCCCAAGCTAAATAACACATTGTCCTCAATGTGACAAATAAATATAGGGAGGAGAAGGGAAAGGGAAACATCCACAACCACATAACATGATAACTTCCTCAATCACACAATCAAGTTAAACCAAAATAAATGGCAAAAAGAGATATGACTCTCAAAAAAGTTGAATAGGAAGAAAGGAAATAGTATACCAAAAGTGTTGTGGGTGAAAACTAGAGTTGAACCTCCTCACACACGTAACATCAAGTACCAATGAAATTAATCTCAATGAATTATAGGAACTCAACCCCTGGATCACATTTTGCACAAATTTTATAAGTTAGTAATCAAATAAAAAATTAGAATTTCCTAAATCTAAAATTCAAAAGAAAAGAAAAAAAGGTTAGAAAACTTGGGTTGCCTCCCAGGAATAGCTCATCAAAGCCCTTAGTAGTTTGTCAAATGCATCGGCATGCATCTCACAAAAAAACAAACAATATACAAAAGAAAATATAAAATAAATTAGTTCTAATTCTCTACACGACCTGCAAAAAGGAAAATCAAAGAAAAAGTTATATTCACAAGAGAAGGAAGAAAAAGAAAAATTATTAGTCTTTTTACATGATCCAATAGGTTGGGAAGAAACTGAATTTACATCAATTATGTGATCATATGAGTCATACAAAGAGGGAGAAATAAGAAATGATGGAGGATATAATATAGGGGAAGAAGGAATGAGGTCAAGTTTTTGAGAGAAAGGAACATGAGACTCAAAAACAGTAAGTGGAACCGACAAACACTCATGATTTTCATCACTCTCATCTAGAGACTTCTCTAAGGAAGGCTTTTCAACCAAGGGTTCTTCCTCCTTCAAAATATCCATCACAATGATCCTTTTCTTAATCTCATCATCATCCCAATAGTTCATATTTATTATCCCTCCCGCATCATCATCATAAATATATGATTCGGGATAAGAATTTTGAGCAGAATTATCACAAACATATTGGGGAGAGCGGTTGAAACCATGTAGGGGTGTCACATCACACAGAGAAATAGCAAGAGAAGTAGAGTGATAGTTCGAAGAATAAGAAGGTGTTGTAATATGCATTTCGGATGAAAAGGATGGTCGAGAAGATAAAGACATGTCCCACTCATAATTATTCTGAGCCAACCACTCAATTAGATCCCAATAATAATCAGGTGATTGAGATAGAAATTGTCCATTAGACATAGACTCCAACACCTCTCTAGTTTCTTCATTTAAACCCTCATAAATCACTAGGCACATATCCCAAATTTTAATTCCATGGTTAGGACCAATAAAATCGTTAAGTCTATAATAGTATTTCCAAAACAATTCATCTCATATTGAGGAAAAGAAAAAATTGCTCTAGAATTACTAGCAAAAATATTGGGTTCATGGAACATGTATGGTAATTCATGAGAACTCATGCAAAAATTGGGAGAATTTTGATATGATGCATCAAAACTATAAACATGAGAACCACAAGAATTATGACTATGGTGCCTATCAAAAGAATTATCCCCATCACAATAATAATACGACTCCATGATACGAAAAAGAAAAAAAAATATTCACAAAAGAAAGGAAAAAAAATTATATACACTATAGTCTCACCAACAATAAAAACTAAATAAAACAAACTATCTCCCCGGCAACGGCGCCAAAATTTGATAAGCGTGTCGCGCACCTAACAAAAATAAATAACCTTACAAATCCTCCTAACTATGTAGTAGGGTAAGTCAGAGTCGATCCCACAGAGAGAAAGTTGTTCTATGATTAGCCCTTAAATAATGGTAAGACTAAAGGAAATTAATATCAAGAATAATGATCGTCGAATCAACTATACTAATCAATCTATAAAAATAAAAGACTCTAGAGTTAAGTATCCCCACTAGCTTGAATTAGTACAATAATAATTTCTACCCCAAACTAGTCAATTAAATGTTCACAAGGAAAATTACACCCTATAAAATACCATAAACCTCCCTCGAGTATCTATGGCTTCTCTAATATGCACTCAAGCCTACTCTCATGGAATCATGCAAATTAAAGACATTAAACGCGACACTGTAGCTTCCTAACAATCCATTCTACCTACTCCCGTGGAGAACTTCATGTCCTTAATTGAATTACCCAAATCCGTCAAAATCCAACTCCCGTTGTGATCAAGACAATGGAATCATAACAATACTAGTTATCCCTAATCTAGTATTAAAATATGCACAATCAATTAAGCAAGAACAATTAAATAATTAATTTGGGAGTTTAAAGAAATCATGAATTAATTCATACTAGGCTTCAACTTAACCATAGATAAAAGAACTACTCAAGCATAATTGAAATAAATAAAGAACTAGAGAAGAATAATTAAAATTCATAATAATAAACAAAGAGAAAAGAAGAAGAAAATAGATACTTCAATTAATGGGAGAAAGGTAGAGTCTTGGAGAACAATGAAGATCTACAAGTTTCTCTCTCTAACTTCTCTCTAGAAACCCTAAAAAATGTTTACCATGAAGTCTCCCCCCCGTCATTAAGCAAATAAAAAAGTATTTATATAGCTTCCTAAAATAATAAAACCGACTGAATAAAACGCGCTACAGAGCAGACCAACACGGTCGTGTCAATAATGACACGGACGTGTTGACCTGCTACTACATAAATATCCTACGACAGAAAAGCTACTGCCTCGAAGAAATTAGAGTGACACGGACGTGTCATAAGTGACACGGGCGTGTTGTCCTGTAATTGTCAAATTCTCCAGCTAAACTTCAAACAACTATAACTTTTGATCCAGAGCTTTGTTTGGTGCATGTAATATATCGTTGGAAAGCTGTTCAAGTCTAGTTTTCAACTAAGTTGGAATCACCTCATTATAATTTTTATGTCAAAAGTTATGAGAAAAATAGTAAAGAGGTGTCATATTTCGCACAAGTATACAGAGTCATTTGTATCTTCTTCAATTCCAATCCGTTTTGGGCACATGGTATATCGTTTTGAAGGTCATACAAGTGCCTTAATCATCATATCCTCAAATAGGTGTCCAAAGTACCTGAGATTACATCAAAAGACCAAACAACCCGTGAAAGCATCGTAGCTTATAAAAAGTGACCTGAATATGCATAAATGCAATGTAAATGCTCTAATACTACATGAAAATGCACCCTAATATGCAACTAAATTATGTTAGAATATGCACTTATCACATTAGGAAAGAAGTAGAAGGGGTTAGATTTCTACGTTATATATATTAGGTGTAAAACATAAAAAAAATTATATTTATAAATTATATTTCAGGACGAACTTAGTAATATAAATTATTAACTTTTTAAATGTATACGATTAGTTTATACTTCCTTGATTTAATACTTTTTACATAGAGAAAAGCGTAGAGCTTTTAAGAAAGGTCAGTTGTGAAAATGAAGGACCACCACTTTCTGAATAAAATATTTTTGTGATGGAAATAATATTGATAATTGAAAGGAGAAATGAATAAAGTGGAGAACCACAAAATTTTTACCAAAACGAATGAGAAAGTGGAGGACCGCAGACTTTTTAAGCGCATTTTGGATAGATTAGGAGTAAATAAAAATTATGATATGTAGCGAGTATTACGGCATTTCCATTTAGAAAAGTGTAGCAAATATTTTGAAACAAAGGAAGTATCATATAATAATTTATTATGTATATATATATAAATTATGTGTTGATCGTATAAAGTTAGTAATATTATTTCATATACTTCACTACCTATTTGCTTCCTTAAAATATAAAGACACTTTTCTTTTGGTAAGTAAGTATTATTCCCCAAAAAAAACTTTTACAACCTTCATCCCAATATAGGGACAACACTCCTACAGGCCACAGGAGGCTTAACAACACCTATAGGCTATTTACCCATTCACAATCTCTATGACTCCACTTTACAGATTTACAAAATAAAATTCTATGCTTTACAATATACTTTGTTTCTTTAACGGTGCTTTCTATTCTATGTACTTTATATAACTAGTAGGCTTCATTCCTTAACTTCTAAATCTGGTAGACAGCATCAGCAACAATAGAAAACATGACTTGCCTTCTGATCTTAGAGCCCTTATAACTGCATCTGATCCAACTCATCGATTGAAGCAGATTTCGACTTATATTTCTTACTCCAATCCAGTCAAGCAGGGATTAAAGCACTTGCTCACTGAAGGAACACTCAAAGAACAGATGTTTATGTGTTTTTATAGCATTACCACACAAGCAAAAAATATTATCTAGGCTGATATTGTAGTGAAATAATCTATCTTATGTTTTCAATTTGTTTTGAATGCCTAACCAAGCTAGCTATAAATTTGTACTTATGTATAGACATTCTATTCCAAATTCATGTTGCCCATGGCTTTAGAGCCCTCTCCTCAGTCAGCTGTGCATTGATTTTGGTAATGGAATAGGAACTATTCACACTCCATTAATGAATACCTTTTTGCTGCAACTCATTTTTCACTTTGCAAAGGTATTTTAGGATCCAACAAACTCCAGGTGGAGCTTGCAAGTCCCACCAATTTCCATCTTTAACATAAATTGTATGAACCCATTTCACCCATAATTCATATTTTTTAGTACCTATATTCCATATCAACTTGCCAACAACAGTCTTATTCCAGAGCATTATGTCCTTGAATCCTAACCCTCCATACTTCTTTATCGCCAATGGCCTTACCACTCCAAAAGAAGTGTCTGCAGACTTCATTAATCTTTTTAACACGCACATAGAAGAATAAAGACTTGTACCCAGTAACTATGGATACTTAGGAGCACTGAATGAACTAGTTGAGCTCTCCCAACAAATGATAAATGTCTAGTACTCCAAAGTCGAATTCTCATAGTTATCTTTTCCACCAAAGCTTCACAATCAGCAGCCTTGAGATTCTAGGAGCTTATGTGAACTCCAAGATTTGTTCTTATTGGCCTGTAACCCAGAAGATTATGTGAATAACTTGAGACCTTGGAGGAGAAGATAGGATGATTTAGCTTGACCTTTGCAAATTAAAAGTAAATCATCTGCACAGCACAGATTAATCTTCAAAGTATAGCATCTATAAAAAACTTAAATTCATCTAATTCCCCTATGTAATTCAGAATTCTGGTCAGGCATTCCATGCACAAAACAAACGATGGTGGGGACATGGGGTCCCCCTGTCTGAGGCCTCTTTTGGCTACAAAAAAATCCTTCTGTGCTTCCATTTATGAGCAAAGTGAACTTTGGTGTAGTAATACACTCCATCACACACTTAATGAAGTGGCTAGGAAAATTTAAAGCATCCATCAAATCATGAACAAACTCCCATTCTATGGAATCATAGGCTTTCTTAAGAACCACCTTCATAAGTAACCCTTTAACTTGATTTCTACTCCTTCCAAATCTATTCACAAGGTCTTGGCAAAGTAAAATGTTGCTGATGATGCTCCTACCATTGATGAAATCCCCCTGTGTTTGAGAGACTACATCTGGTAATATTCTACTGAGTCTTGAACAAATCAATTTGGTGATTACTTTATACATAAAGATAGTTGACATTGATTCGAAGCACTAAATGTTGAAACCTGAGCGTATCTACTTGTTCTTCTTTAATTACCATATTAGCTATTTGCATAGGTTAGAAAAAAACCTTTATGTTATATAATATTACACTATTAATATACAACTCAAAGCAATACTACCAATTTGGTCCTAGAAAAAGCCTACGATTAGATTATTCTTTGGTCAATATCATAGTTCTCTTAACTTTTTCCATGGATTGGAATGTATTTGCTCTTATCTTTGTATTGATTTTCCTTGGCCAACTCATTACAGCAAACACTGTGTTAAAACACGCAAATTATTACATGGACCCGAGTCCATGTAGCACCATGCACCCCCACCCAGAATGATGTCGTTTTACTACTGTTTTTCAGTTTTTTTTTTCTTCTAGTCCTTCCCTATCTTACATATACTTCTCTTTGTAAATCATCCATGGCTTTGATCTCCTTCAATCTCCAACTCATCCATGGCTCTTATATATTTCTCTCTCTAAGTCATTCATGGTTGTATGTCTCTTTCTCGAACAGCGGTCGTAATGCATTTGGCAACGAAGATGTTGTCATTGTTACACCAATAATCCTAATTAGCAGCGGTGGCAGTTATGAATTCTGGTTGTTGATGATTCATATTTCTAGGGTTTTCAAATTTTAAGTATTGATTGTTATTGGAGATTGAGGCGAGATTGAGAGAAAGAGAGTGTGAAATCTTTATTTTTGTTCAACACATTGCTTGCTTTTTTGTTTTGTTGCTGGTGATGTTCCTGATGATGTTGCTGATGATTTGCATTTGTAGGATTTAATTGATCCTGCTGATGTTTCTGGAGAACAAAGTGAGTATTGTTATTATTTTACGTAAATTTTATTCTAATTTTAGCGAGTAGTTTTATGTTTTAATTTATTTGAATAGATTTATCTTTTATTGTAGTTTGATGTTAACATTTTTCTTTTTTTAACATGTATATATATATATTTGATGATGCATAAATTTGTTATTATTATAAAAATATTATAATTTTCGTTTTTTAACATGTTTATAAACAATTTTTTTTTTTTTTTGGTTTTGAACATTTGATGATAAGATTTGAATAGTTGCTTTATAAATGAGAACATTTATAAATTATATTACTACATGAATATTGGAAGTTTTTCATTTGACCATTTATTTTTTCACTTTGAATATTTTGTGTCAATATTTGAACATTTGATGTTAAGATTTAAATATTTGGTTTATAAATTTGAACATTCCTGAATTATGTATTACTATATGAATATTGGAAGTTTTGCACTTGAACATTTTTTTTTTTCAGTTTGAATATTGTCAATATTTGAACATTTGAGTATTTGGTTTATAAATGCGAACATTTGTGAATCATGTATTGCTACATGAACGTTGGAACTTTGTATTCAAACATTTGTTTTTTCGGTCTGAGTATTTTTTTTGTAAATTTTTGAACCTTTGTAAATATTTTCATATACAAAGTGAATATTTTATTTGTTAAGTTGAATATTTGCATGATAAATTGAAGAGATTCAGTTAAACATTTCCATATACAAAGTAAATATTTAGTTTGTTAAGTTGAATATACGCTGAGAAAGTAAAGGTTTGCAAGTTTGGAACATAAAAGTACATAAAATAGAATGTATAGTCAAAGAAATTAAATGTGTAGTTATACATAGAGCAAATTTTTGTAGAACTGCTAAATGGAGTAGTAGAGATAATGAGTGGTTTTTAAATTTGTAAGCTCTGGCTTTGTTAGCCATGTTTTGTTTCCAGCCTCTCCTTGAGATTTACGTTGTATGATTTTGGTTAGTTTAATACATTTTCATTACTTACCAAAAAAAAAAAATTTGTATTGGAACATTTTGCTTTTTTAAGCTGAATAGATGCAACTGAACATTTTCATATACAAAGTGAATATTTTGTTTGTTAAGTCGAATATTTGCTGAGCAAGTAAAGTTGTGCAAGTGAATATTTGCATTTTTATGCTGAAAATACAGCTAAACATTTCCATATAGAAAGTAAATACTTTGTTTGTTAAGTTACATATTTCCATATACAATCGTACAAATACAATTGAGCATTTCCATATAAAATTAATTTTGAGTCTTTGTTTTCCTTTCCTTCTCGACTATCTCCTTCAATTGAATTTTCACTATTTTTTTGGGAGATTTTTCTTTAGATCTACAAAATTCAAGTTAGTAATTTCAAGCAAACAACTAAGTTGAACACTTCTATATTCAATTGAATATTCACTGTCTTAAGTTGAACATTTGTAGTTGTCAGTTGAACATTTGCTTCATTGTCTAAGTATTTTCCAGAATTCAAGGCAAACATACAAAGTTGAACTATTTACAAAGTGAATATTTTGTTTGTTAAGTTGAATATTTGCTCTTTAAAATTAACAGATGCAGTTGAACATTTCCATATACAAATTCAAAATTTAGTTTGCTAAGTTGAATATTTTCATATATAATTGAACAGATGAAATTGAACATTTGCAGTTGATCATTTGCTTCTTTTTTTTAACTATTTTGTAATTATTCAAGCCAATCAAAACACATTTGTTGTAACTTGCGAAAATTCAAGGCTATACATCTACTTTTGTTAGTAAGGATGCGAAAACTACAGTATTCAAGCAAATTTCTTAGTAAAACACAAATGCAACTATTTTTGTTGAAAATATTCATGAATTTGTAATTGGAAAAATTGACACGAGCTCATAATGATGGTTTTCTTGCATGCTCTGATTTGACATTCAACTTCCCGTTCTTTCTATAAATGCAGTTTCTTGGTTTAAGATAAATCTTCCCACTTCACTTTCCTGTTCAACCCAGTTTCTTTCTTTCTTCATGTAACTTCTAGTCTTCTTCTTTGTTCTTCTGCTATTTTCTTCAAATTTCTTTACTGTTTTTCTTGTTTTACTTGAACTCTCGCAATTTATTCTTTGACCATGACTAGAGAAAACCTTAGAGGTTCTTCTAAGAGCAATTCTTCTCTTGAAAACGCAAATGCTTTCCGTCCTTTGAAAATTTTAGATAATAAATATAGCTTCTCTTGCGAGTTATCTCGGGCTGATTTGAAATATATTCAACAAAATTATGGGTTTCCTAAAGATGCCATAATTAGGTTGCCTATGCGGGATGAGAGGATGGATTAGGCTCAATTCGAGATGGATTGTGTTTTATGTTTTCCCATTTGTGAAATTAGGGCACAAATTCCCCTTTTCTTATTTTGTTCGCCAATTTTTTTGCGGCCAGAGACATGGCACCTTGCCAACTCCTGCCAGGGGAGCGGAGGATCTTGACGAGCGATGGCAACGTTTCTAGAGGGTGGATCCGGATCCGACCCGGATCTATCGGGTCTAAAATAGTTGGACCCATATCCAGATCCGACGGATCCGGGTAAAAAACGGATCCATCCCAAAAATACTATTTTTTCACATATAATCTTCTAATACAGTACATAAATTCAAATCTCAAACCCTAATTTATTCACCAAATCATAATTCAACAACAAATTATAAATTCATCTCAAAATATACACAATATAATGTAGAGCAAAATTACAGTTCAGCACTCACCGAAATTCAAATCAAACACAACATCCAATTCTAACATTCACTAAACTAAAAGCTACGATTAGTTAAACAAAAATAAACTTTTTAGATTACATATTTATAATTTACAAAGAACAGAGCAAATGAAGAGCTCGAAAACCACCGACGAAGAAGGGACTCAAAACCACCATTGAAGAGAGCTTTAGAATCACCAACGAAAAAGGGCTTTTAGATCACCGGCGAAGAAGGGCTTCGAAACCACGCATCAAAACCACCGATGAAGAAGAAAAGGAGAAGCGAGAGAATGGGAGGAGATGCGGTGGAGCCGTGGAGGGCATGCGGTGCGGTGGCCGTCTAGACATCGAGAAGGGGGAGGACTAAGGAGAGAGAGAGAGAGAAGCAGGAGGATTGATGAGTGAGAATTTAGTCTCACTCATGTATATATTTGATAGTTTTTACATCCTTGCATTTAGGTGCACTTTCACCCTCTAATTTCCTCATTTTCATCCTCTAGTTGTGCATGATAAGTATTTAGTATTCCTTGACTTGTCCCCCTCCCCTTTGATTACTAACACTTTGTTTAGTGTGGATTTTTGAGAAGAAAAGAGTAAAATAGGGGAGGAGCGGGTGCTCCTTGTAAAATAGGAGCGGGCGCTCCTCCAAGCTCTAACATATGGCAGGAAGAGGCAGGAAGTTTGGAGCAAGGAGGGAGTTACCAAGTAGCTGACGCTCGTACCGTGGAGAATAGCGGAGCGGGCACTCCGTAGGAAACAGGAGTGGGCGCTCCTACATGTGCTGAAGGTCCCCAAGGAAGCAGTAGCTTGGAGTTACCCAGGAGCTCCCATTGAGCAAGCGCTCCTGGCGCGCATTTGACAAGGAGTGGGAGCTCCGTTCTACAGAGGAGCGGGCGCGCCTCATGTGCTGGGCAACCATCCTATTGGCAGTAGGGATGGAGCGACCCAGGAGTTCTCCATGAGCACTCACTCCATCGCCTAACTTTGTTAGAAGCGGGCGCTCCTTGTTATTTTCTCGACCTTTTTCTTGTTAAACGCTCTTTTTAGCCCGTTTTTGTAATAATATAAATACTCTGTCCACGTAATGACAAATGAACTTTTATTCCAGAAAATCATTTTTAGAGAGTTTTTAGCTTAATCTAGTCAGAGAAAGTGAAACCTTAGAGAGAGAAAGTAGATTTTCATGGTTTTGTAGCTTGGATTATGGCAAAAATTGTGGTTTTTATGCAAGATCTTCATTTCTTCTTCATGGTTTAAGTAATATTTCTTCTTCTCTCTACTTTTTATACTTTTATCTTTTTGTTCATTTAACTTTTATTTACTTAGTTTAATCCATGTTTAGATTTTAGTTCTTAGCTTAATCTTGTGTTATATCATATGTTGATTGCTTAGTTGTTCATGTTTGATTTATTTTTTCCTTTTATTAGTATTACTATGATGATTAATGAGTAGTTAATTAGTTGGGGGTTGGGGTGAAAACCCAACCATGATTGTTTTGGGTGTTTGAATAAGAAGTTAGGGGTTTGATTGGACTTATTAATTGATTAATAACATGACTATTATCTACTTGCATTCTAGTTGATTACTTGGATGTTTGTTTATTGATGCCTTAGTCATATTGAGAGAGGATATTAAGGTCGACATTTATGCTATTATCTTGCTTAAGTGATCATGAGAGTGAGATTTGAGTGAGGGTTTTGTAAATTGACATTGTGCTTATCCCTTGGATGCATGTTTGAGATCATGAGAGTGGTTTAAATGTGTGACCTACGTAGTTTTATGCACCCTTGAGAGAGGGCTTAGAACTAGTTAAGAGTCAATAACCTCAATTAGTTGCTTGATTCCTTCCCCTATACTTCGCCGTTCTAATTGTCTAAACCATGATTGGATGGTATTTATCCCCTTCTCCCAATGTTTTTCTCATTTGTTAGTTATTGCTAAATCTTTGACTTAGCTTGCAACAATTAGCAATATTAGTGTTCTTCTGGCTATTCCCTGCGGATTTCGACCCTTACTTACCACTATACCTAGTTTAGTGGTTTAGTTAGGTTTTGTTTGAGTATTAGGAGATTTGTAACGACCAAATTTCCCTTGTCAAAATGGCGCCGTTGCCGGGGAATAGCGTCTGGCATTAAAACATTGTGAAGTCGTGTGAGTCTAAGTCTTTTACTATTTTCATTTCATCTTGTTGCTTGTTGTCTTGTTATTGCTAAATCTTTGCTTAACTTTTTATGCCAAGTAGGTGTGCCTTTCCTTTAATTCCATACAATCCAGAGTTGGAAAGGACCGTCAAGGCCATAAGGCGAGGGCTTAGAGCCGCACAACGAACTTAACAAGCATCATCTTCCACTTCGGTCAATATTGAGGACTTTGCACGAGAAGAAGAGGAAGCTAACTATCCAAGAAATTCCCAAGGAAGTTCTCCTCACTCTTCTAGATCATCAAGTCCTACTAATAGTGATTGCTCAATGGCGGATACTCCTAGAGACTTGAGAAGTTATGGTGTTCTGAGTCCTTTTGAGTCAATAAGTGCCATAAATCAACCCACTACCGAAGCAAATGACTTTGAGCTTCGCTCGGCTTTGATTGGCTTGATAGAAAAGAATCAATTTAGTGGAGCAAAGGATGAGGATCCACAAGCTCACTTGCAAACATTTACGGATTATTGCTCTACAGTGAAGCATAATGGAGTCTCTCAAGACTACATTCGCCTAAGCCTCTTCAAATTTTCCTTAGCCAGCAAAGCAAAGCAATGATTGAAGAAGCTTGAGAATGACTCATTGGTTACATGGCCTCAAGTCACTCAAGCTTTCATCGGCAAGTACTTTGATAAGACCGCCGATATGCGCTCTCAAATCATCACATTTAAGCAAGAGAGTGATGAAACATTGCAAGAAGCTTGGGAGAGGTTCCAAGAGCTATTGAGAATATGCCCTCACTATGGTTTGAATGAAGGTCTTATACTTTCTTGTTTTTACCATGGTCTTACAAAAGCCTCTAAGACAAGTCTTGATGCGGGTGCCGGTGGTCCAATCATGAAGAAGCCTCTAGTGGGTATATCCGATATTATTGATGATGTGGTGCAAAATGATTCGGATTGGGGGCATGATTGCAATAAAGAGAGGGGTGGAAGGTACGATGTGGAGCCCATCACCATGCTCTCTACAAAACTTGATGCCTTGGTAACTCAATTACAAAGGTCAAATATGCTCTCCTCTTCTTCTTATACATCTCTTCCCCCTCCCAAATCTTCTAATGCATCCATGCATGCTCACAATGTCTCGCATGTTAATTCTATGCCTATGGATATTATGTTTTGTGATTTGTGTGGTTCTTACGAGCATTATGTTAATCAATGTTATTTGATTGAACCTTCATCTCCTCCCCCTCAAATGGAACAAATGAATGTTTTTCAAAACTACTCCTATCCTAGAAGGGACCCATATTCTAATACTTTTAACTCGGGTTGGAAGGATCACCCTAACCTTAGTTATTGGGGAAACCAAGGGCAAGGAACTAGCAATAATTACTACCAATATCAAGGCTAAGCCCCTTCCCACATGCATAACCAAAGATCCCCGGGTAACTACCAAAGTAATAGACCTCCCTTCAATCCACCCCCCCGAATTTTAACCCAAACAACCCACTCCTCAAAAGTTTAATATGAAAATGATGATGGAAACCTTCATGGCCCAACAAGGTGAGGCAATGAGACAACAAAAGATTATGTTTGAATCCCAAGTTGCTCAATCGTCACAAAAGGTAGATTCCCTTAGCACTCATAACAAGATGTTTGAGACCCAAGTTGCCAATTAGCTATTTCTTCTCTTAGGAACCCCGGATCTTTGCCTAGCCAAGGAGTGCGACCTAAAGACCAGTGTCATGCCATAGTTACAAGAAGTGGAAAATAACCTGGGGAGGTGGTGGATACAAGAGTTGAGAAAGCAAAAGAAGTTGAACATGAAAATGAGAAAGCTATTGATATTGAGGATGATGAAAGCCCCAAAGCTAGTGAAAAGGGCAACAGCTTAGATGAGAACCTTAGGAATGTTGAGGAAGCCAAGAGTGCACCTCCATCTTACATACCTAAGCTTCCCTACCCCGCTAGGTTTGCCGGTGCAAAGCTTGAAAATCAATTTGCCAAGTTCCTTGATGTTTTAAAGAAGCTCTACATTAATATCCCTTTCACCGAAGCCATTAAGCAAATGCCTACCTATGCTAAGTTATTGAAAGATGTTTTCAGCAAAAAGAGGGCCTTAGATTGTGTGGAAACCATTAACCTCACGGAGAATTATAGTGCAATTATCCAAAACAAGTTACCCATCAAACTTAAGGATCCGGGAAGTTTTTCCATCCCATGTGCCATAGGAGACATGGTTATTGACAAAGCTTTGTGTGACTTAGGTGCTAGTGTGAGTCTTATGCCCTACTCGGTTTGCAAGTGATTGAACCTTGGAGACATAAAACCTACTCACATCTCCCTTCAATTAGCCAATAGATCGGTAAAGATGCCTCTTGAGAAGCTTGAAGATGTACCTCTTAGGGTTGGGAAGTTCTACATTCCAGTTAACTTTGTTGTCTTAGAAATGGATGAAGACCCTAATGTACCAATAATCTTGGGTACGCCGTTTCTAGCTACGGCGGGGGCAATAATCGATGTGAAAAATGGTAAGCTAACTTTTGAGGTAGGTGATGAACATGTGGCATTTAGTTTTACGCAAATCATGAAATGCCCCTCTTATATAGATGATTGTATGCGTATTGATAAACCCACCAAGGAGGTGAGAAAACTTTATCTTAAACCCCTTCCCCCATATCTCAAATATGTGTACTTGGATGAGTCTAGTCCGGTTATTGTTAATGCTAACCTCAATGACGATCAACTTTCAAAACTTCTCAAAGTTTTAAGAACTCACAAAAGATCCATTGGGTATAGCATTGATGATCTAAAAGGGATATGCTCGGATTTTTGCATGCATCGCATTGCTCTTGAGGAAGGTTACAAGCCTTCTATTGATGCTCAACTGCTACAAAATAGGGCTATAGCAACGACCTAAATGTGTTGGCAAAGATCCAATAAATGTTGCCATAAACCTATAGCAACAGTTTATAAGAGGTTGCCAATAAGTGGTGCTACTATAACTCTATGGCAACAATTATGATGCCTTAGGCAACAACTTTATAAAATCGTTGACATAGTTATCATTAGCAACGATTTTTAACTTTTGCCATCAGTTTTACTATACATAAGGCAACAGTTATTATGTTATAGTAACTATTACTTAGGATTTAAAGCAACAGTTTTAGTGTTTAGGCTAACACTTTTATTATCTATAGGAGCACTATCAACAGTCTATGACAACGTTTATTGCTCTAATATTGCAACACTTTTGTAGACTATAGCAACATTTCTTGATACAACTATTGCGACACTTTAACATGAGTCTATAGCAACGTTTCTTGCTACACTATTGCGACATTTTTATGTGAGTCTATAGCAACGTTTTTTCATACAACTATTGCGACACTTTAATGTGAGCTTATAGCAACAATTTCATACGCGTTTATTCAGTAGCTCATTAAAATGAAATTATTATACCAAAATATCCAACTACTACAAAAATGAAACATTTATTTCAAATTATGTTTTTCTTAATATTAAAATTAAATATCCATAACAATCATTCTAATAACACATACCATTGTTATAATATAAATATATCAATTAAAAAAACAAATGAATCTCCAAAAAGAACTAATAGTTCAAACAATCTAAAACCTATATAGTATTTAATTTAGTTGTCCAAAATCCGTCTAGAAGAACTTCAATCTATGCCCTTCCTACCATCCTTGTATCTACCTTTCTCCTTCTATCTACCATCCTGTAAATAGAAAAATAATAGTCAATATATATAATAGGAAAATTAATGCATGTAATCAAACACCAAAAGCTTACAAATATTAAACAACATGATTTCACAAGCATCAAACATCATAATTCTAAATCTACATATAACAAAATAAGTAAAAAACAGTTTTATAAACCATACCTATATGCATCCATGACCAATAAAGAGAGTGATATCTCGAAATTATTTATGCATCACTTGAAAGTGTAGATACCAAAACTGCGACAATCATTTCTACGATCAAGCTAGGGTCTTTTTTCCGTAGTCGTCCAAGTGAAGCAGCAATTGAATCAAGATTTTCAGGTTCTTCAGGTTCATTGCCCATATTTTGTAATTTTGAGGCTTGAGACTCAAATTCCTTTGATACTATTTCCATTTCAGCAGCATGAGCTTCTCATTCCTTTGCAAATTCCTCTCTTTGAGTGATCAAATCTTTTTGCACGTCTGCATTTGCAGCTTTTTTGATAGAGACAATGACCTCCTCTGGGAATATTAAAGATCTACTTGATTCTTTATCTTTTTGCATCTTCCAGGAAACACCTAGTCCATGTAATCGTTTTGAACCTGGTGCATTTCCCATCACTAATGAATCCTTATGAGATTCACTATTCTAATAATCTTGTAATGCCTCCAGTTTCCGCATGGCTTGCTACATATATTAAAATACATGGTTAGTAAGCTTAAATAAAATAATCGAATCAATAATATACATAATCATAATACAAGAATAACAAAATACATACTATCTGCTTCTGCGTATCATCATAAGGTCGATCATAAACTTTTCCTTTTTTTCGTCGACGTGTCTCTTCAAACATCTCTCTTTTTTATGGTGCCTTACCCTTTTCATGCAACTGAGATAACAATGAAAAAAGCAAGATGAAATATGTATAGTTCATTTCATGGTCAATGTAAATATATATTATGCTAAATATGGTATGTATCTCAAGCCATCTTGTCATAACGCATGGCAAATGATACTGGACCATCTGTGTGCATATTTTCTAACTCCTTGCGATTTTCCGAATTCTGCAAACTTGTTTTCTAACAGCAAAAAAAAAATATTAGACATGGAAATAATTCAAAATCATAAGAATATATTATGCTTTAAACCTACCTTTGCTGCATTAGTCTCCCAATAAGCTAGAAGTGTTTTGAAATGTGCTTCGGGCACTCTATCCGGCGGATGTTTCAATCTCTCTTCATAGCTATCATATGCATAATAATATAGCTTTTTAAGCCTACATTTGAATCCTCTCCAAGATTAATCAAGGGTTTCATATACCCACTCTTCAGATTCAGGTGGAAGGATGTACTTGCTCGAAATAAAAAGTTGGTTATGTATTAATAAAAAATAAATAAAATCTAAATAACACATAAAACAAATAACACTCACTTTCACATAATCCCATATTTTGTCCTTATTTGGATCTTTTTGCCAATTTGTGTAAGTTAAAGGGGCCCAATTATAGTCATGAGAAATAGTTCCTAAGAATCGAGTAAGCTCTTTCCTAGCTTTTTATGGACCAATAGGTTGTCCTTTGTCATTACAATAGATAGCAACACGGTCTTCCAATTTGCGAGCATGGACATCAAACATATTAGTCGGCCCACGACCTTTCTTTATAGCACCTAAAAAAAAGAAAAGACAAAAAGCACATCATCAAAGTTACAAAAATAAGTTAGAATGAATCCAAATTAGCCTAAAAATATCCATACATACTAAAGTTGACTATTTGCTCCCCTCGTCGTTTTATCTTTCGCCCTAACTTTTTCGCTCCCCTCTATTACTGTAAGATCTCTTGATAATAAATAAATACATAATAGGGATGTATTGGGTGATAAATTCTATAAGTTTTAGTTGATTTAACTATGGTACACATGAAACAAGAGTACAACAAAATTTCTTGGGAAAGATTACATGACAATGACACAGCACGCACTATATAAATTCAAGGGCTAACAATTCGTGAGCTAACACTTCAACTACAATTGTCAACTCCACTGAGCTGTAGAATATTTTGGCAGGTAGATCATTATTAACAACCTCTCACAAGATAGAGGTCCATTTGAAAACAATTCGTGAATGTTCAGCACAATATAAAATAATAAACAAGTGGATTGAAGGAAAACCTACAGTCCTCGACCAATAGTCACATTGTATAAAGAAGCCAATATGGAAACACCTATAGCAGTAAAATGTAGTAAGATAGGGAATTTAGTCTAAAGACATGCATTCCTAAAATGTTAAACAAGTCCCCTCCTACTTTATCCCATAAAAACAAGAATATGTTGTCCTAGATGTAATACACTTTTAGCTATACTATACACAAACAATATGTGACAACCTACTGTCTGATAGCTAAACATCCTCTAGAACCAACAAGTACAATGCAAGATACTAGAAATAATTACAAGGACAAACCAGATTGATTGTGCCAAGCTAGCTAAGATAACAATAGAGGTGCTGGAATTAATTATCCAAGAACAGACACAATTACATAAAGTTTGAGGTAATATGAGTAATAAAAAAACAATGAGATGGAAATAAGGGGCAAGAGAGGTCAGAAGAAAGATTGAGAAGCAAGTACCTAATGTGCTGATAAGTCCATAAATTAAAGGAAAGAAAAATAGAGAATTAAGACAAAAGATAAAGGACGAAGAAAACTCCAAAAAGACTCTCACATTAACATTGTCACATATAAAATTATAATCCACCCTAATAATTAAATATTCGCAGACAACACACATAGATGATAAGAACATTAGATGCATCAATTGAACACACAACAAGTCCTCTTAGAAATGGCATAACGTGAAAAAACATAGACATATTCCTATTTTACTATGATTTATTACTAGAGATAAATCATTTGTCAAGATTGATTTAAAAAGAAAAACTAGAAAGAAGACCAAAGGAAAAAAGGTTTTATAGTAGTAGTTTACAAACCATGTTGTTGTGCAGAACTAATTTCTCCTTGGTTATTCTATAGAACAATGGTAGAAATTGGACGCTTAGATCCTACACTGTCTTTTTCCAATTGGTGTACTTCTTGTTGTAGTTGTTCTGCTTCACTTGGATTCATTTTTTGTTGCATAATAACAAAATCATCCATTTCCATTGTTGGACATAGTGGTTGCTTCTTATTCTTATGAGGCGGTTGTTCTCTAGTCCTTGCTTTCTACGACATGAAGATCAAAAGTAAACACAGCAAACACATATATATGATAAATAAATTAAAATAAACAAGAACTTTGATTTTACAATGTCAACATTAAAACCTACTTTGATGTTGAAGCTTGTGTTACTACATTTGCATCGGGAGAAATACTCAACTCATCGACATCACTTTCACTTTTGAGAACGTAGTCTTAGTCATTCTCGTGACCGTTGATTTTCTCCTTCTCTTGTCTAAGCGCCTTATTCTTTTCCTCTAGTTGAATAGCATATTTATCTAGCCCAAATTCCCTAAATTTCTGAGCATTCCTTTCTATATTCTTTTGCCTTGCTTTCTCATAAGGTGCTAGTTCGGATGATGATGGAGCAAATTTATAATTTTATTTCCCTTTGTCATTTTCTCTCTTAATCACTCAGTAGAAAAGAAATACCAAAAGATTAGTTATAGTTAGCAAAACGAAAAGAAGCTTCAATGTAATAAATAAAATTCGTCCAAGCATCTGAAACTTGCACAAACTACCGACTTAGTTATGCTTAGGATTACTCAAATAAGTATCACTGGTAGCTTTAGAATCTGCCAAGCACAACAATGCCTAAACACAAAAAGATTAAACATGATTGGTATTAACTGCTACATCATACAAAAAATAATTATGAATCTACAACAAGTCAAACTTGTACAAATAGCGTGACAACACTAATAAGAAACAACAATAAGCAACCAGTAATGTAGAAGAACATTAAATAATTCTAGGATATCGTTACTAGCTTCTAATTAATCAATAACATAAAATAATAAAATAGGATATAAGAATGTTTGATGGTTAAAAGAAAATGAAAACTTATAAAAATAATATATTTAAGAAACTACAATCATTTTAAGTATCCTTAGTAAACCCTTGTGGCTCAGAAACTGTGATATCATCGATAGCTTCCATCCAATCCCAATCTGTATCATCGAAATCATCATCATCATTAAGGTCATTTCCATCATCATCATCTAATAACTCATCAATGTTTAGATCGCACATTACCACCACCACTTGCATGAATATCGGTTGTATCAACAGTAGGAGCATTGTTACAACTGAAATTAATATGCTCCTCCCAATATGTATCCCATTCATTGACACTTCAAAATCAAAAAGGTCTCTAGGAACACTTTGACTGACATAATGAATATCATGTTGTTGAGGATCTTGGCAATAGATAACTTGATGAACTTGATATGCCAATATATAAGGATCATCTTTGGAACATTTCTTCTTAAAATTAACAAAAATAAGCCCACTTGAATCAATATTGCCAAGAAACCAATCACACCTAAATAAAACAACATTGAATTCGGACCAAAAGTCTAACTCAAAAATCTCTTCTATTACACCATAGTAGGTAACATCTCCATCAATAAGATTTTGATCCCTTGAGCTTGCGAAACTTGAAGTTAGAGGTGTTAATGTGACTCCGCTATTTTAAGTCTTTAATCGTGAATCACGCTCCCTTGTGTTAAACCTATAACCATCGATATAATACCCAGAATACCTCCTAGCCTTAGGGTTAGGACCCTTGGCCAACCAAAAAACTTCGCCTTCAACTTGTTCACTTGAAACCCTTTCTTGAAACCAATCAATAAAATCATTCATATGGCTTTGTGCGCTAGTCCACCTACGCTTTCGACCTTGTTGACTATTCACCCAAATTTTGTGTTCTCTGTAAACAAAAGAAACATATATATGGATATATATACACATCAAAATTTTTTAAAAAAAAACTAATTAATTCAAACTATATAAATATGGAATAATCTTACTTAATGTATTGTTCAATTGTTGCATTGTTGCAACTGAAGAGGATATATCTATGAGCTTGCTTCAAGCTTTGGAAGTCTAAAAATAATCCTTTTCCTTTCTTTTCCTTCCAATAGGATGTCCTCCCTTAGGGAAAATAGAAGATTCACCTTCTGCTTGCTTCATTGCGAACTTTCTAGCACATCTTCGGTCCAATCTAGTACTCACACCTTCACGTAAATATCGAGAAGTAAATGTCAAGCATTCCTCCATTTTATGTCCTTCAGCTATACTTCCTTCGGGAAAAATCCTATTTCGAACATAGGACTTCAACTTACCAAGGTACCTTTCAATAAAGTACATCCATCGATATTGTACAGGACCACCGAATTTGATTTCCTCCACTAAATGGATAGGTAAATGCATCATAACATCAAAGAAAGCTGGTGGGAATATCATTTTAAATTGACAAATTATCTCAACAACGTCATGCAGCTAACTTGTCTAATTCTTTGACATCAAGAACTTTACTACATATACCACCAAAAAAGTTCCCGAGTCTAATCAAAGGTAATGCAACACCTACTGGCAATGTTTTTCTGACTGCAAATTGAAGCAAGTTATGCAACACGACATGTGCATCATGAGTTTTTTAACCAGTAAACTTTCTTTCTTTAACTTGTACACACCTTCCAATATTTGATGCATACCCATAAGGTAATTTAGTTTCCTTAAGAACTTTAAGGAACATATCTTTTTGTGCATTACCCAATGAAAAAGGTGTCGGTGGAAACATGTGCTTGCCATCTGAGGAAGTAACAGGATGAAGATGTCGTTTTGCACCGAGGCTCACCAGATCAAGATGTGCCTTATTATGGTCCTTGGTCTTTCCAGGTATATCTAACAATGTGCCAACAATATTATCAAAAACATTTTTCTCAATGTTCATGACATCAAGATTATGACGACTTTTGATACCATACCAATAAGGCAAATCGAAAAAAAGGGACTGCTTTTTTAGTGGACCTTTGCTAACCCCACCTTCATTAATAACAAGTTGCTCTAACTCTTCTCACAGATCATTACCCGATAATGGAGAAGGTGTTGACCTTTCTTCTGTTGCTCCATTAAAATATTTCTTATCTTTTCGCCAAGGATGATTCGCATCAAGAAACCTTCGAGTATAATCATAACAATTTATTTTTCTTTGTGGGGCAAATATTTGGGAGACACATCAAAGTTACAACTAGGACATGCATAATTTCCTTTAGTGGACCATCCCGACAACATAGCATAGGCTGGAAAATCATTTATTGTCCCCATTAAAGATGCATGCATTTGAAATAATTGTTTTTTTAAATGCATCATAAGTCTCCACCCCATGTTCTTTTAATCCATCAATCAATGGTTGTAAATAGATGTCTATCTTATTTCCAGGAGACTTAGGGCCAGGAATCAGCAAAGATAACATAAAATACTCGGGTTTAATAGACAACCAAGGGGGAGGTTATAATTAATCAATACAATAGGCCATGTGCTATGAGAAACACTCATGGTTCGAAATGGGTTAAACCCATCACTAGCAAGAGCCAATCGAACATTTCGTGTTTCTTTTAAAAAGTTAGAATACTTAGTATCAAACTCCTGCCAAGATTGTACATCTGTTGGATGTCCGATGTTTCCATCTTTTGTTAATTCTTTATCATGTCAAACCATTGATTCAAGTTGTCTTGGAACACATATATAACCTGTGAAGCCTTGGTATTGTTGGGAAATGCCTTAAAACTTTTGTAGGGATAATTTCAGACTTCAACCTAGATGCTCCACACTTAGGACAAGCATCTAACTTTTCGTAATCATTCCTATAAAGAATGCAATCATGAGGACAAGCATGTATCTTTTTATAATCAAGACTTAAATCCCTCACTATATTCTTAGATTCATAATAGGATTTAGGAAGTTGAGCCATGGGAAACGCCTCATTTAATAACTCTAACAAATCACCAAAAGCGACATTACTTATTCCATTGAGGATCTTGAAAAGAAATAAGCGAATTAGAAGGACAATTTTGAGAAAGTTTTACACCCTAGATAAAGCTCTTGCTTCCCTTCTTTAACTAACTTATAAAACTTTTTAGCATCCTCATTTGGCTCACCAAGGACCTCTTCATCACTATTGAAACCATCAACATCTCTAAATACATCATCCAATAAACCATCAATATCATCACATGCATTTAGATCATCACTTTTAGACCCCATTTGTCTACCATTATTCGTAGATGAAGATGATTCCTTTTGCATTAACCACTCCCTAAATCCCTTTACGAACCCATCAAGAATCACATGATCATAAACAATATCTCTAGAATGACAAAAGCGCCTAGACCATTTTTTACAAAGACAATAAATTTGTCCCTCAATAGCATCCTTTGCAAAATAATCATCAAGAAAATCATTCAAAGCTCCTTTAAAACCCTCTTATCCTCTAGGAAGATTCATCCAATATTGATCCATCATTACTTTAGCCGTGACAAGAATGAAAACTATATAAAAAAAAGAACACATTAGCGTATACATTTTTGTGCCATGTATTTTTTTTAAATATATGACAAGATTAATAACTGACTAATACCACTTAATTTCATCAAGGTGCGCAACAGGCAACTCACGAAACAAATTCAAATAAAATATGTATGATCAAGGCTTCTTGTGGATGAAAAAGGGAGAAATTCAACCTATAGCAGTAGACTTAAATGAATACCACAAGAAAAATACTATGTCATATTCAAAGACTCCAAGCAAAATATGTCAAAAATGCTAGTCTACATACATGTTAGCACTTTACATTACTGTCACCCTCAAGGAAGTGAATACCAATTTGTCTTATGTGGCAGGGAACACACGACCTGGACGAACCCCAACTTATATAAATATTTTTTCTTTCAAAATAAAAATTGTTCTTTTAGAGTCTAGAAATGGAGTATATACTATTGGTGATTTAATTTTAAGACAAAAAAGGACTTGGTGGTAGTAAAGCCTTCAACAACAGTAGATGAAGGTAATTTTGGAGTTAGTCATTCATTTAATATGTTTATAGCCTTCTATCATGATGTTGTTCTGTAACACCTTTCATTTCTATGTAAACAACTCTAGAAATTGCCAGTAATTTAGCATCCTATTCTATGTACACAAAAATTCTCTAGCACAGAAATTGCCAGCAATTTTGTGACTTTGTCCGGAAACATACTTGTTAACTAAAAATAAAATGTGTTAGTGAAAGATATAATACACGAACATCAGAAGATATTCTCCGGCTAAGTTCAAATATAGCTATATACATTTTGGACATTGCCAAACCCCATCTAAAAAAAAGCTGGTCTAGAGCCACATGTCATACATGGTCTAATATTTTACGCCGTCACGTTTTATGCAATACTGCAAGAGGTAACTCATACAACAACAAACATTTGAAATCATAAATTTTTTTGATAAACCTATTTATTGTTTTTTTCTTTAATATTTTAGATGCTTGACAAAAAAACCGTTGCTTTATATCTCATTAATATATTAAAAAAATAAAAATGGTTGCAATAAAATAGTCATAATATATAACTATTGCAATAGTTTTTCTACGGCAACGGTTTTCCAAAGTTAAAGTCTACTAAAATTAATAATTATCCGAGTGTTGCAATAACTATGATATAGCAACGTGAGTAAAATTGTTGAATAAAAGGGCGTTGCCATAGCCCTATTTTGTAGTAGTAACGAAGGTTGAACCCCAATATGAAGGAAGTTGTGAAGAAAGAGGTCATGAAACTACTTGATGCGGGGATCATTTACCCCATTTCGGATAGTAAATGGGTCTCCCCGGTTCAAGTAGCTCCTAAGAAAGGTGGAACAATGGTTGTTAGAAATGATTCAAATGAATTGATTCCAACCCGAGTTGTAACCAGATGGCGTATGTGCATGGACTATAGGAGACTAAATACTGCCACCCTAAAAGACCACTTTCCTCTACCTTCATAGACAAAATGTTGGAACGTTTAGCCAAGCACAAATTATTTTGCTACCTTGATGTATATTCCAGATTTTTCCAACTCCAAATCCATCCGGAAGACTAAGAGAAAACTACTTTCACATGCCCCTTTGGAACCTTCGCATATCGAAGGATGCCTTTTGGATTATGTAATGCTCCGGCTACGTTTCAACGGTGCTTGATGGCCATATTTTCTGAATTTCTTGAGAACATAATGGAAGTCTTCATGGATGACTTTAGTGTTTATGGTCAAGACTATGATTTATGTTTCGATCACCTTACACAAGTTTTAAAAAGATGTGAAGAAGTTAATTTGGTGTTGAATTAGGAAAGGTGCCATTTTATGGTACAAGAAGGTGTTGTTTTAGGTCATGTTATCTCTCGAAGGGGTATTCAAGTTGACAAGGCGAAGGTTGAGGTTATTGAGCAACTTCCCCCTCCCACGAATGTCAAAGGGGTGCAGAGTTTCCTTGGTCATGCGGGGTTTTACAGCCGTTTTATCAAGGACTTCTCTAAGATTTCCAAACCTCTCACCCAAGGATGCCCCATTCTTGTTTACTAATGATTGTCTTGAAGCTTTTTGCAAGATTAAGCAAGCACTTGTCTCGACCCTGATTATTCAAGCCATTTGAGATCATGTGTGATGCGAGCGACTATGCCATAGGTGCGGTTTTGGGGCAAAGGAATGACAAGGCCCTTCATTCCATCTACTACACTAGCAAGACTCTTGATGGGGCACAAGCGAATTATGCCACCACCGAGAAAGAGCTTTTTGCCATAGTGTATGCCTTGGAAAAGTTTCGGCACTATCTTCTTGGCTCAAAAGTAGTGGTTTACACCGACCACTCGGCTCTCAAGTATCTTCTTGCCAAGAAGAAAGCTAAGCCTCGCCTTATCCGTTGGATACTACTTTTACAAGAGTTTGATTTGGAAATTCGGGATAAGAAAGGGGCCGAAAACTTAGTTGTCGACCATTTGTCAAGACTTCGAGTTGAAAAGGGCGAGGGAAATGTGTTTGACCCCCTATTGATGATTCGTTTCTAGATGATCAATTGTTTTCCGTTGAGTGTAAGAAGCTTCCTTGGTACGCCGATCTTGTGAACTACCTTGCTTGTAGCGTCTTCCCTCCGGATTCTACAACTTAACAAAGAAGGAAATTGAAGCATTATGATGAGAGATACATATGGGATGAGCCCATCTTGTACAAAAGAGGAGTGGATGGCCTCCTTAGAAGATGTGTTCCGGATGAGGAGGTGCCTAGTGTCCTTGAAATGTGTCACTCCTTACCAAGTGGAGGTCATATGAGCGCTAATAAGACGGTAGCTAAGGTATTACAAAGTGGACTCTTTTAGCCTACTTTATTTAAGATGCTTGGGTCCATGTTAAGACTTGTGATAGGTGTTAACGCACCAGCAATATTTCACGAAGAGATGAAATGCCTCAAAACCCCATCCTTGAGTTAAAAGTCTTTGACATAGAGTTTATGGGGCCATTTCCTTAATCATGTGGCAACAAATACATCTTGGTGGCGGTTGACTACGTGTTCAAATGGATTGAAGCTCTAGCCTCCCCCACCAATGATGCCAAGCTGGTGATAAAGTTGTTTAAGAATACTATTCTCCCCCGGTTTGGAGTCCCTAAGGCCATAATTAGTGATGGTGGCTCTCACTTTGCTAAAAAGTCCTTCCGTGCACTTTTGGCCAAGTATGGGGTGCACCACAAAGTGGGGTTTGTCCTACCATCCCCAAACTAGTTGTCAAGCGGAGATTTCTAACTGCGAATTGAAGCTCATCCTTGAGAAAATTGTGGAAAGAGATAGGAAGGATTGGTCCCTTAAGTGGGATGATGCCTTGTGGGCCTATAGGACGGCTTTCAAAACTCCTATAGGCACCACTCCCTACAGATTGGTGTATGGCAAGTCTGACTTGGCATTGGGCGGTTGAGATGGAGCATAGGGAGCGCTATGGGTAATCAAGACTCTCAATTTTGATTTGGCTAGTGCGGTTAAAAAATGCCTACTGGAATTGCATGAGCTAGAAGAGTTAAGGATGAATGCTTATGACTGCGCTAGTGTCTACAAGGCAAGAACTAAGGAGTGGCATGACAAATGCATCAACAAAAAGGAATTTCATGAAGGTGACAAGATACTACTCTATAATTCAAGATTGAACCTTTTTCTAGGCAAACTCAAGTCTAGATGGAGTGGCCCTTTTGAGGTGAAAAAGGTTTTTCCGCATGGTGCGGTTGAGGTTTGTAACAAGGACTTGGAATCCTTCAAGGTGAATGACCAACGTCTCAAGATGTACTATGAGGGAGGCACGCTTGGAAAAGTCCTATCCCTCAAACTCAAGGAGTTCACCTCCCCTACGCCAACTTAATTTGAGAGGTAAAGTCAAGCTAATAACTCAAAACAAAGCGCTTGCGATAGGCAACCTAATCTCTTTCCCTTCTTCCCTTTATTTTTTTTTTCTCAAGCGTTTTCAATTTTTTTTTTTATGCACTAACCTTTTTGTGTTCATGTTCTTTTTACATATATTAAAAAAAACAAAAAAAAAAAAGAGTAGGTAGAAATTAACATAGGAGCGGGCGCTCTTATGAAGCAAGGAGCGGGCGCTCCTATGAAGCAAGGAGCGGGAGCTCCTTGCAACCTCGCATCAAATCTGAAAAACAGAAGGTTGGCAGAAGCAGATGAGTGGGTGATGAGCGCTGAAGGAGCAAGAGCTCTAGGAGGAGCGGGCGCTCCTGAATTGAAAAGAGCGGGCGCTCCTAGCAAATTCAGCCCAAAACAAAAAACAGCAGACTAGGCAGTGAGTTGGAGCGCCCAAGGAGCGAGCGAGGAGCGAGTGCTCCTCTGCCAAGTTGTAAAGGAGCGGGCGCTCCTGAGCGTTACTAGGCCAAGTTCCAAAATTTTAAAAAGAAGCAGGCGCTCCTATTTTACACAGAGCGGGCGCTCCCTCTGTTTTTACGCCCTTTTTCTAATTTTTCGGCCCTCTCTCTTCTCACTTCTTTCCTACAATTTTAAACCTCTAAACAGGCCAATTTCGGTATACTAACAGTTAAAATCGATATTCGGTGAAGTTTCTTCTACTCGCAAGAGGCCAATTTCTCTTGCGTAAAGAGCATATCACATTTTATTCTAAAATCTCTTGATGCTATTTTCTTCTATCATACGTCTTCTGTGGTTGAATATTGACTCCACTACTTTTTATATCTTCAATTTAGTCGAGTGGTTGAACGAGATGGTCAACCTAGCTAGCAATACTCGGTAGCTTTTATGCATAAAACCCCTCTTAGAAGTTAGAAAACCTTTCAAGAATAATTATTAATTAATTTCACATTCACAAATTGAATTGATATGGCCTCTCATTCATTGACCTTCGCGATTATTCTCTCCTTGGTTTACTTCCCTTACAGGATCGCAGCCCAACAACCTTATGCTGCAGATATTTGCAGTGCAAATGACAACTCCTATTCTGTTCTTGGCTACAATTGCACCGGCGTAAACACAACTTGCGAAGCTTTTTTAATCTACATAACACAACCCTCGTACAATACCATCTCTTCTATAGCTTCTCTTTTATCCGCTAACGCATCTCATATGTCCGAGATCAACAACATCTCGGAAAACGTCACGTTGCAAACAAACAACGAGGTGATCGTTCCTGTGACGTGCTCATGTACAGGTCGGTTCCACCAAGTTAACAAGAGTTATGTTGTTCAAAACAATGACAATTACTACTTGATTGCTAACAACACGTTTGAAGGTTTAACAACTTGCAATGCTATCAGAACGCAAAAAGTAAGTCCAAATATACAAGACATTTACCCAAATGAAAGGCTTACTATACCTCTAAGATGTGCTTGTCCCACAAGAAGCCAAGTTAACGATGGAATTCGATACCTTATGAGCTTTGTGGTTGGGAGAGGCGATAATGTTGCTGCAATTGCTATTAGTTTTGAGGCCGATGTTGGTCAAACACTCGAGGTTAATGAATTATCCGAGGATGATAATGTCATTCAACCTTTCACAACCCTTCTTGTTCCACTACGTAACCCACCTACCACAACTATTCTAGTTCCATTACAAAACCCACCAAATGGTTCGCGGGTGAACAATACAGAAACCGGCAGAAGTTCAACCCATACTGCTGTAGCGATCAGTGTTCCGATCGTCGTTACAATCTTGCTCCTCTTTGGTTTCGGCTTTTGTATCTACTATCACAAGGGCAAAAAGCCCTTCCAAGGTAAATTAGCATATTTGCGTTCAAGATTTAAATTTCGTCAATAGTAAGTAAAACAAATAGTACTTGACAACATTTCTGAAGTTAGTTCAGTTTTAATTTAGGTTTTTTTGTAAAACTGTTTTCATGCCTCACATTGTACATATAGAAGAGTTCATTGAAGCAGAGTCATTAAAGTTTTACTTCAAGGTTATAAGAACTGCAACAGATGACTTTTCCCAACGTAATAAACTCGGCCAAGGTGGCCTGGATTTGGTGGGGTTTACAAGGTATGCTCTTGTAATTACTTACATTTCGTAAGCCCCTAGCCACATCCCCCTCATAACATAATAATACTCCCAGCTTTGATTTTTAATATCTCTAAATATGTACTATAAGATAAAATTATTAAAAATTTATATTTGGAAAAATTATATAGAGACGAAAAGCTGAGGGAAATTAGTTTAACAAGAAGAAATGCAATATTCATGCCCCGTTTTTAGGGAAAACTTCAAAATGGACAAGAAGTAGCGGTTAAAAGGTTGTCAAGGAACTCAGGGCAAGGAATTGAAGAGTTCAAGACAGAGGTTTATTAGTTGAAAAGCTCCAACATAAGAATCTGGTCAAACTATTGGGATTTTGTTTACATGGAGAAGAGAAGTTGCTCGTCTACGAACTCTTGCCTAATTCAAGCCTTCACAAAGTCTTGCTAGGTATTTTTCAATGATATTACCAAATTTTAATCATCATCATTATCTTTAAGTTGTAAACCATAAAATAATCCACCTATCCGAAGTTATTTACATAATTTGATTTTCATGGTATTCATCACCTATCTTGCTTTGAGGTCCTCGTGGGAGCCCAATGGTTGGTGCTCCCACCTCCCAACCGCAAGGTCGGGTGTTCGACTCTCATCACTCCCCAATTTGGGGAGTTTGTATAAAAATGTTTGCTTGTGGGTATAAATCCCCTTTACCCAACCAATGAGCTGGTGTGCCCTGCAGGCTAGTAGCCTAACAGGGGTTGGTCTTCGGACCAATTATCTCTCCTGAACAAAAAAAAAAAAAAAAAAAAAATTCAGCTATCTTGCTTTGACAATTTAAAACTTTATGTCTTTATCTATCATTGAATAAAAATTATTAATATCTATTTTGTGAAGAAACGAATTAACAACATCCTACATGACTATATTTTATTGGTCATGTTTTTTCCATATATTGTTACACTTTGACCCGCAAAGAGTTGTACGAGCTTTATTTGACTTTTTATTTTATATTTAACATTTGATAGTGATATATTCCAATTTGTACTTAGTGGATTGCGGGGCCTCAACTTTCTGAAGGATATGAGTAAGAGTTCTTTTTTGTTTATTGTTTGGGCCCTTCAAAAACAAAGAGAAAAATTATGAGATTAGTGGGACCTTGTCATTCTTAAAAGTGTACGGAGTAATGTGAGAGGGACAAATATGCAAAGTATGATCATCACTTGATATCAAATGGAGGGAGTATAATTAGAGTTTGTGAACTTTGTTAAAATATGTAAACCTAACTTGGACAGAGGGATGACTGTTAAAATAGTCATCTAGAAAAATTTAGGATATAATACCATGAAAATGTTCATGTAATAATCTAGTGTTAAGTAGCTAGAAAAATCTAGTTAAAGTCTAAATTAAAATATCCTAGAAAAATCTAGACATATTACTATCCTAAGCTACCTAGACTAAACTAGAAAAATTGTGAAGAAAATGTATACCGACACAGTGCCCTATAAATAGGCACTAATTGTAAACCTGTAATGGTGAGGTAATGAATTCACAAATTTACAAGTCAACTCTCCCTTTGCATCTCCATATTATTATTTTCAATCAACACCTACAAGAACATCAACTTCATATTGATAAAACTATGAACCCACTACATTCCATCACATAATTTTCATCAATGACTACTTGTCATATAGCTATAATTAATATGTTAATTTTGTGAAATATATATTACAGATAGAAATAGGCAGCCATCACTAGGCTGGTAGACCCGGTACAATATCTTATTAGGAACTGCAAGAGGACTTTTATATCTTCACGAAGATTCAAGATTGAAGATTATCCACCGGGATCTAAAAATGAGTAACATTCTGTTGGATGAAAATATGAATGCAAAAATAGCAGATTTTGGATTGGCCGGACTTGTTGGACGAGATCAAATTCAGGTCGATACTAGTAAGATTCTTTGGAACATAGTAAGTACATTCCTTCTATCTTATAATACTTGCGAAAACTTATTTTAATTATTATGTGTAACCACTAAGCTTAGCAATTTAATTAGGTCTACAGAAATTTAGTTATCTCATAATGTATCTAAAGCTTCTAGTTCTACCTATGAACAGCGGATATATGGCTCCCGAGTATGCTTTGACGGGCGCTTCTCAATTATGTCGACGTCTATAGTTTTGGAGTAATAGCTCTAGAAATTGTAAGTGGTCGTATGTGTAGCTCAACTACCTTCCCTATGAGGATGAAAGTCTATGCCAACGAGTAAGTCCAATTGGAACAATCTAGCTGTAGTTTGTATTAGGTCAAAGTTTTACAATGGTCTTTTTATTGTGATCAGTCTACATTCTTTTAGTAATTATATAATGGTCAACGTTACACTATAAAAGATAATGAAGTATATACAAAATACAAGGGCTAATTGGGATATGATGAATGATGTAGGCATGGAGGCTATGGAAAGACGATGCAATTTTAGACTTGGTGGATCCAAGACTTAATGGAATCTTCTTAAGCGATGAAGTGACAAGATGCATACACATTGGTTTGCTTTGCCTCCAAGAGAACGCAAACAAAAGGCCAATGATGGCTGTTATTGTGAGAATGTAATTCCCTGCTTTCTCATTAATCATAACTAGGGATATATACAAAAGATAACCCTATGGGTATTAGCGTAATTACAAACTAATTACAAACTAATTAAGAAACAATATATATACTACCATATATATACAATATCTATCACACCCCCGCAGTCGAAGCGGGAGGAGAGCGGACGCTTAGACTGTCCCGAAAATCATCGAAAAGGACACGCGGAAGACCTTTAGTGAAGATGTCAGCAATCTGATAACGGGACGGAACATGAAGGACACGTACTTCGCCGCGTTTTACTTTTTCCCGAACAAAATGAATGTCCATTTCGATATGTTTAGTGCGTTGATGTTGAACAGGATTACCAGAAAGATAAATGGCACTAACATTATCGCAGTAGACCAAAGTGGCTTTAGTAATGGGAAGATGAAGCTCAAGTAACAAATTACGTACCCAACAAGACTCAGAAACAACGTTAGCCACTCCTCTGTATTCGGCTTCAGCACTGGATTTGGACAGAGTGGGTTGTCTCGTGGAAGACCATGAGATCAAGTTGTCACCAAGAAAAACACAATAGCCAGAAGTACTACGGCGGGTGTCGGGACACCCCCCCCAATCTGCGTCAGTGTAGGAGACAAGGGAAGAAACCGAGGACTTAGAAAGCTGGAGACCAAAATGAAGGGTCCCTTGGATATACCGAAGAATCCGTTTCAAGGCGTCCATGTGCACAACCTTAGGATCATGCATAAACGAGCAAATCTATTTGAACTGCATAAGAGATGTCAGGGCGAGTAAAAGTCAAGTACTGCAATGCACCTGCAAGACTACGATAGGTAGTGGGATCCTCATAAGGATTGCCAGAGGTAACACTTAACTTGCCCTTAGTGTCAACAGGAGTGGGGCAAGGCTTACAGGTAGCCATGCCAGCTCGCTCAAGAATATCAGCAGCATACTTTTTCTGAGACAAAAACATGCCACCAGCATTGCGAGACACAGCAATCCCAAGAAAGTAGCTCAGAGGACCCAAATCTTTCATGGCAAACTCAGAATGCAAACTAGATATTATGGTACTCCGCAAAGAATCAGAAGAAGCAGTCAAGATAATGTCATCAACATAGAGTAATATATATGCAATATCAGAACCGTGCCGATAAATGAATAATGAGTGGTCAGACTGACTATGGCTGAAGCCAAGGTAGCCACAAAATCTGCAAATCTTTGATACCAAGCCCGGGGGGCCTGTTTGAGACCATACAAAGACTTAAGGAGCAGACAAACATGATCGGGATGGGTCGGGTCACGAAAACCCAAAGGTTTATGCATATAGACTGTTTCATTCAAGGTACCATGCAAGAAGGCGTTTTTGACATCCAATTGGTGAAGAGGCCATGATTTTGAGAGAGCAATGCTAAGAACTAGCCTGATGGCAGCTGATTTTACCACAGGACTGAAGGTCTCATCACAATCAACACCCTCATGTTGAGAACGACCATCACCCACCAAACGAGCCTTATACCTTTCAAAAGAGCCAACAGATTTCATTTTAAGCCGAAAAATCCACAAAGACCGAATAATGTTAACATTGCAAGGACGGGGAACCAAATCCCAAGTCTTATTTTCAATTAGAGCATTGAATTCATCGTGCATAGCATGTTTCCAGTTAGGGTCATTACGGGCATCCATAGGGCGTTTAGGAATAGGAGATATAGTGGAGGTGCTTAAGGTCGTGGGTTGGTATTTGGGATTCGGTTTAACAATGCCATGTTGACTTCTTGTAGTCATACGGTGATGGGGGGATTTTGAGAGGGGATAGTGGGCTGCGTGGGGAGGGGAGTGTGTTGGGAAGCAGATGGGCCGGATGTGGAGAGTATTGGGCTATGAGAAGCGCTAGGTGGCTGAGCCAGGGGGGAATGGGTAGGAGAGGGAAGGGCCGTAGGTTGGGCTGGAGAGTGGTGCGGTGAAGGTGGGGCTGGTTGGGCTTGATTTCCAAGAGGAGCCAAGTTCACTGCATCATTATTTGCATGGTCATGCATGAGATGGAGTCGTAAAGGGGAGCTCGTTCCATCATCCAAAAAATCATAGGAAGTGGGAGAAGGAGTATGAAGTGTGGAGAAGGGGAAAGTAGTTTCATCAAACCAAACATGTTTGGCAATGATAATTTTACGACTCGATAAATCATAACATTTGTACCCACGATGATCGGAAGGATAGCCAAGGAACACACAAGGAGTGGAACGAGATTGGAGCTTATGAATGGTAGTGGATGGGAAAAGGGGGAAACATAAGCAACCAACGACACGAAGATGAGAATAGGTGGGATTCTTTTGGTAAAGAATGTGTGTGGGAGAGTGATAGGCAAGAAGCTTTGAGGGTAAAATATTTAGATGATACGTGGCCGTGGCCAAAGCATGATGCCAAAAGGAAGGTGGAAGAGAGGCATGAGCTAGCAACGTACGCACGATATTATTGATGGATTGTATTTTACGCTCAGCTTTGCCATTTTGAGGAGATGTGTATGGGCAAGAAAAACGGAAAACCATGCCATGTTGGTCACCAAAAACACGATAAGGACCATTGTCATATTCTCGAACATTGTCACATTGAAAAGCTTTAATGTCTCGTTCAAATTGAGTACGAACAAATGCACGGAAAGACAAGAATGCTTTAAACACTTGAGATTTGTGGGAGATGGGATAAGTCCACAAGAAATTGGTGTAGTTGTCAAGAAATAAGACATAGTAACGATGACCATTGGAACTAAGAACAGGAGAGGTCCATAAATCACTGTGAACAATATCGAAAGCCATAGTAGTAAAAGAAAGAGAATCCATAAAAGATGTTTTTATTAATTTTCCAAGAGGACAAGAATGACAGACATCTCACTTTTTATTACAAACAATAGAGTTGCTACTACGCAAATTATTAAGAATGACATCTCCCGGATGACCTAGACGGGAGTGCCACACACTAGGAGACAAAACTGCAAAAGCAGAGTCTGATGATGAGGAATGATTTAGACAAGATTTGGTGGTCAATGGATAGAGCTCCCCCGAACTCTCACATCTCAGAAGACGGTTCCCCGTCTGCAAGTCCTTCACAGAAAACCCAAACGGATCAAATTCAACAGACACCATATTATCAGCAGTGAACTTGCGAACAGAATTCAGGTTTTTAATGATCTTAGGGACATGAAGAACGTTATTTAAGTATAGGGGTGAGGTGGTGTTAAGGAGAGGTTTGGTGCCATAACCACAAACTGGAATCATATTGCCATTGCCAACAATAATAGAATTATTTTTATCATTGCTCAATTGAAAATAGGACGAGAGATTACCTTGCGAATTGGTCATGTGGGAGGTGGCACCGGTATCCATGTAAAAAGTGTCATCAGGAGGAGTGACAGAGAGAGCTTGCATAGCCTGTGGAATATCAGTGGGCATGTACCCATAATGTGGAGGGGGAGCAGCAACAAAATATGATTGAGAGGGCCTAGAACCCAGAACACCAGGAGTAGAGGTGGGAGGCCGGGGGGCCTTGGAGGTCTGCTGCCACTGCCAACCACCAGCAGTGGGGTACGGGCAGGGAGGAGTGGGCCATGGCTGGGCTGACCAGCCTCCCCAAGGTGGGTAAACCCAGTGCTGCTGCTGCCCGACAGATTGTTGGCCCTGCTGCCGGTTACCTTTGCCACCATCCTGACCGCGGTTGTGGTGGCGATTGTTGCCGCCGTGACCGCGGTTATTTTTGTTGTGGTTTTTGTTGCGTGAAGAGTGACGAGAACCACGAGGTAGGCTGTTGGTGGCGGTGGAATCAGCGGAATTGTGGCCAAGAAGAGCGGTGTCATGGGCAGGGACGACGACGTCGTCGTTGGAGGTGGCTTCAAGTTCCAACATGGAACGTGCCTCATCAAAGGAAGGCAGAGGCTTACGGTGCTGCACGGTGGATTTGAACGACTTGTAGTCGTCGGTGAGGCCACGAAGTAGACGAAGCACCATCTGAGCATCGGTAACCGGTTGGCCAACATTGCGGAGCTTATCGGCGAGAACCTTATTCTGAGTACAATACTCCGTTACACTCGAGAAATTGCTGAGATGAGTGGTGGTAAATTGTGCGTCCAATTGACACACCCGTGCGGTCTTGTTATCAAGAAACAGGTTTTCAAGGCGGGACCAGGCCTTGGCGGCAGTATCATCAGATGAGATGATAGTATTAAGGAGATCAGTGGCAATGGTGCCATAGATCCATTGACGAACGATGTCATCAAGGCGCTGCCATATGGCTTTCTCGGCGTCCGTAGAGGAAGACGATGTGGCTGCCGAAGTTGCAGGGGAGGGAGGCTCGATGTGCTCTAGAACAAGGTTGGCTCTACAATGGAGTTTGAAGAGCGTGGCCCAATTTGAGTAATTGGTGCCTTCATAGTCAAGCACAAGAGGGATGGCCAATTTGATGTTGGCGACAGTGGTGGCAGGATGAAGCTTGTCAGCCATGGCAGAAAAGACGGCGGAAGAGAGAAGAAGGTTGAAGAAGAAGAATGACGGCAGGAGAGATCTAGCCTGATACCATGTGAGAATGTAATTCCCTGCTTTCTCATTAATCATAACTAGGGATATATACAAAAGATAACCCTATGGGTATTAGCGTAATTACAAACTAATTACAAACTAATTAAGAAACAATATATATACTACCATATATATACAATATCTATCAGTTATTGTCTCAGCCCTCAATGGCCATCATGTGGTCCTCCCGGAACCAGAACCACCTCAACTTGCTCCACCAACAATTATACAATATGGTCCAGAATCTTCCATTAAATTTTCCAAAAATAACGATGACTTTACAGAGATTCATCCTCGGTAGACAAACTCATAACGGAGGACACAAGCTTTAAATATATATTCTTTATTATGGAGTATCAAATATTCTTAAAAAACAATTAGAGTTATTAATAGTCAAATGTGTGTCTCGGAGAATATGAAGATCGAATTTTGTAAACTAGCATAGAATAGAGGGAGTATCTTTTTAGGTCAAAATTTACTCGAGGACGATGACTATTGTTGGGATGTCAACAACTAGACTATAACTTTGGATCGTTGCAAAGGGGGAATCAAGGCATTGAATCCCTCTACTTGAAAGCTCCCTAATCCATAAATTTACCATTCTAGTAGATGCTTCTTTTAGCCTTGCTACTTGTCATGCAGGAATGGGAGCTATCTGTAAAGATAGTTCAAGTAATTAAATGGATTGAAGAGATATGTGGGAATGTTGTGAGCAATGATGCTAATATGTCTGAGATTATAGCCATTATGGAAGCTTTAAAATGGATCGGCGGGGAAGGGTTGCGATGATTGCATAATGTTATGAGATTCTATGGTTGCAAGTGGCCAACATTAATGGGGAAGCGAAAATCAAAGACAAGATACACTAACGCGACAAATGTATACAGGGAGCTATTGGAGGAGGACCGAGTGAAGATGGTTCAAAAAGTTGAACGGGGATTGACAACGGAAGCAGATATTTTTGCCAAGTTAGTTTGGAAGGGGAGCATGGAAGTCAATGTCTTCCGCCAATTTTCCAAACCACCTTGGGAGGAATTTCATATCGGCTTAGAGGATATTACCTTTGAACATCTATGTGTATGTAGTAATTTAGGGGAAGATGATCCCCATGTTACTTTGGTAATGTGTATGATGGATTAATTTAAGCTTTAATATATTGCTCCCTTTACCCAAAAAAAAAGGCAATGACGCCAAAGAATGTTGACGCAGAAATCCCCTATGAAGATGGGTAAAAAAACCGCGGGTAGCTACAAGTCCACCAATCCATTAGATGCAACCGTCCCTGATTTCTCACGACGGTCAATACAAACTTCAAGTATTTTCTTCTAAGAACGACGTACTACAAGAATCAAATAAAAAGGTTTGATTTGCAATTAAAAATTAGCGAGTGTTTTCTTAGATGGTGCTTGTATATCACTTGAGATTTCTTATGTAAGCTTGTGCGTTCCCTACTTAGGTTAAATCTTCTATTTGTACGCTTTAAGGTGTGCCCAAATGGTTGCTAAAATTAAGGTGACGATCTTGGCATATCTAGCCCGCTTCTGTCCCAACAACTAGTTGGCTCATTCAAACTTTATTCGATTTGTCTTACGTCGTCCAATCTGTTGACGAAGTCTCCCCTGCTTATAGCAAAGCAGTTAACAAGGATAGGAGTTAGCTCAAGTGGATAGAGCACTCCCCCTTGGCCCCTGAGGTCAGGGGTTCGATCCTTACCCCCAGCATTATGCTGGGGTGTTTCCTTAGCATGCATAGCATGCCTTACCAACCAATGTGTTGGTGTTTCCTACAGGCTAGTAGCCTTATAGGAGTTAGCCCTTGGGCTAACTTAATTTCCTAATCAAAAAAAAAAAAAAAAAATATAGCAAAGCAGTTAACATTACCGTCTAGACTAGCTGATGTCCTCGTGGCGTCCATTAGACCTGCCGCATGAAAAACATTGTCTAGACCTATAGAAAAATCGACAATAACGATTTCTCAAATATTCTAATATATACTCATAGATTACTTTATTGAACTTTTCTTAAGACTCAATGACTTCATTAGGCCCATATTATTAAATTTATAGTTTATAATTATAATTTTTTCAAGGAAATAGTTTTATCATTATTGGAATCAATACATTATCGTGTCGTTGTTCCCTCTAACTTCTTGAATCATGTTTTAGTGCTAAAGAAAGGTTCAACTCCGGTTGCAGCAACATCCGACAAAGACAGTGCACTAAATCTGAATTCTATAGATCACTACTTGCTGTACTTTTTTTATTATAAATCCAATTTGAGGCCGCTATTGAACTAATCAAACAAAAAGAAATGATCAAAGTATGATTAAAATTATTACCAGCTAAATTAATAGTCGAGGCAAACACCTTTTTGCACGTCCCATACACGTATACTATTGCACGCAATTCTGGAAACACATCTAACCTTCTTTCCCCTGTTTCCATGGGAAGGAATTTATTTACAGTCTCATTATTTGTTTTCTTCTGCCAAATTTTTAGAGTTGATGGAGCAATAAAGTATCTAAACGTTACTTGTGTAATTGATTATGGTAATTTCACTGTGGACAGTGTATACCAACAGAATGTCAATCTCCTTTTGCCTAATCTATCCTCGCAAGCCTCTACCCGAAACTTCTACAATACCAGTGCCGGCGATGTCTTAAACAGAGTATATGGCATGTATCACTGTCGAGAGGACATGAGCTCGGAGATCTGTGCTGATTGTATCGAAGCCGCTGCAAAAGAGATCGAACAACGTTGTCCTTTATATATGGAAGCAGTGATTTGGTATGAGGAATGCTTGCTACGGTATTCAAACAATTCCATTTTCTCTGTGGTGTCGAAATTTCCATCGCTTAGTTTATGGAACCTGCAAAATGTCTCAAACTTTGATCAACATTTAGCTCCTGTACTTGCGAGAACCATGAAAAGCGTGATCAACAATGCTGCAAGAACCTCGTCTAGGGGACATTTTGATACATTGCAAGCTAATTGGACGGAATTTGACAATGTGTATACCCTTGCTCAGTGCACCCCTTGTTGTGCATGTGCATGTTAAGTTTTGATGATGAAAAATAATATAATATGTTATAATATGAAAGTTTGTGACAGATGGTTGAGAAAGGAATAAATAAATGAAGACTTTGAAGAAGTGAAGAATCAAGATTGAAGTCCAAGTTTATATTGAATTCCAAGTTTAGTTACTATATGCAAAATGTAATATGCTAGAACTAGATTACATAATATGTGCCAAGTATAGAAATATAAAATTAGGATAATTATTATTTTCTTAGTGTTAAGGAAATAAATAATTATGTTAATTTTATATATCTATATAAAAAGGAAGTTTAGTTTTTAAAATAAAAAAGGATTTTATAAAAACTGATTTTGATAAAACATTTTGTATATAAAAGATAAAAGTTTTTTTCGGTAAAAATCATAAAACGTTTTTAAAGAATTTTGATAAGAAGGAGAAAAACTGATTTTTCAATATGATAAAGTTTGTTTAATAAAAACTGATTTAAGAGTTGATCTAGTTAATATAAGATATGGAGAAATCCTTATCCTATAAGGAAAAGGAAAATCAGTTTTTTATAAAAGATAAAATTGGTTTTTGAATAGGAAAATAACTTTATCCCTTTATTTTAGGAATAAAAATTGTTCAAAAGATAATATATATTGGAGAAGGATTTTTATTCAGTTCACCAAGATATATAAGGGATTGCAACTCAGTTTTATAACTCGCGTTTACAGAGAGAAAAAATCGGAGATATTAAGAGCTGAAAACAGTTTCCTAAGGCACAGAATATAGCACAGAGTTCTAGTCAGATTAGGAAACAAAACAACGTTTGTAATTGTACTCTATTTGCTTGAATAAGAAGCACGTCTTTGAGGAATCTTTCTTTCTGTAATTCTTATATTATAGGAGAGTAGCAACACTTAGGGTTAAGTGTTGGGGAGCACTACTAGAATTAGTAGTGGGGGAATCGAATTGTATCAAGAGTTTGGTATTTTACGATTTAAATAATAAAAGAGTAGTTTGTATGGACGTAGATCTCAGAGGTGAGATTGAACCACGTTAAATTCCTGTGTCTTATTATTTGATTTCATTGTTTTCTTGTTTTATACAATTTCGTTTGAGCAAAAACATCAATCGGAGAATTTACGAGTGAATAACACAGTGCACGGCACTGTGCCATAAGAGTGATCAGTTTTAGCCAATCAATTCAACCCCGCCCTTCTTGAGTGTCACCTTGTGTTCCAACAAGTGGTATCAGAGCAGGATATTCTCGAAAGGCTCATCCCTAGAGAATAGAGATCATGAATATGCAAGATGACTCTCGAGATAGACACACCAAGTGCCCGATTTTCAACGGAAAAGACTACGGATCGTGGAAAGCTAGGATGAGGATCTACATCCAAGGATCGGATTATGAATGCTGGAAAGTTATTAGAAAAGGACCAATCCTTATCCAAGGAAAAGACGCAGAAGGAAAGATGGTCGACAAGGATGAAGATGACTACAATTCGGTCGACTATGCAAAAGCCGAAAAGAACTACAAAGCAATGAGTATTCTCCAATATGGAATTGGACTTGATGAATACTCAAGGATTTCCGCTTGCACTATAGCAAAAGAAATATGGGACACGCTGGAGTTGGCCCACGAAGGTACGAATGAGGTATAACAATCTAGAATAGATTTGCTTGTCCAACAATATGAATTGTTTACTATGAATAAGGATGAATCTATTAAAGAGATGTTCACTAGATTTACACTAATCACTAATGAATTACGATCTCTAGGCAAAACATATACTTCTGAAGATTTAGTGAGAAAGGTGTTAAGAAGTTTAACAAATCGATGGCTCCTAAAAATAACCGCTATTCAAGAAGCCAAAGATTTGACTAAGCTTTCACTAGAACAACTTATTGGTTCATTAATGACTCATGAACTTGTCTTAGATTCTAAAACTAATGAACCAAAAAGTAAAGGTATAGCCTTGAGAACTAAATTGGAAATTGAAAATAGTGATAGTGATGATGATATTGATTTTCTTACTAGGAGATTTAAAATTTTTCTCAAAGAACAAAAATAAAAATCCTAGAAAAGATGAAAATTTCAAAGGTAAGAGCAGTACCTCTAACTTTAAGAAAAGTGCTACTAATTCGGGTTGTTTCAAGTGTGGAGAGTTAAATCACATGATTAAAGAATGTCCCTTATGGGATGATGAGAAGCCCAAAGAAAGAAGGGAGCAATCCAAGAAAGAATTCAAAAAGGCTATGATAGCTGCCGTTTGGTGAGACTCGGATTCTGATGAAGAACAGACAGAGGCACAGTGCCATGAAGAAAAATTATGTCTGAATGCTGTACAGACATCACAGAGAAGGGCACAGTGCCAGGACGACTCTCACTTGTGTCTAATGGCGAAAAGTTCAAACTCCCAAGATGAAACTGAAGACAGTGAGGTAAGTCTTCTTTCTCTAAAACCTTCAATACATCTTCTATCAAAAAACCAACTTGTTACTTTGCTTGAAAATATCATTGATGATTGTCAGGAAATGAATGATGATTTTTCAAACATGAGAAAAGAAGTGAAAAATTTAAGTAAGCACAAGATTGGGTTGGAATTGGAATATAAGGATTTATTAAAGGACTGTAAAGAACTGATGAAAAAGAATGATGAACTGGAAAAAACTGTCGAAGAAATAAATGTTGAGTTAAGTGCCTTAAGGTACGAAAAGTCTCTCACAAAAGAAATCGTTGATAACACTGTGCCGTACACTGAGCTAGAAGCTAAAAATTTAAATCTTGAAAAACAAATTGAATCTTTAAAACTTGAGTTAATTAAAGTGAAATAGTCTAGACAAAGATCCAGAATTGTTCCACTTATGCTGCCTCATGATGCTAAGTTAAGTGACGAACTTGATAAAGCTAAAAGAGATTTGAAATTTCAAGAAAAAGAAATATTGATCTAAACACTTCTGTTGAATTCTTAGAATCACAATTGACTATTGCTCGGAAAATGTATGAAAAATGGTTAGATGGTCAAAAAGCCTTATACTATATTTCCAGTACAACTAGCAATCGAAACAAAATTGGTTTAGGATATACAGACCAGAGGCACAGTGTAAGGCACAGTGCCCAAAATTTTGAAAGAGACTTTCGTAAACGAAAATATGTCGATTTACCTGAGTATTTGATTTGCAACTTCTGTGGAAAGAATGGACACCTTATGGATAATTGTAATGTCAAGAAAAAGAGTGTTGCGAAAAATGTAAAGTATGTAACTCAAATATGGGTTAGAAAAGACTTATTAGAAGCTCAACGAAAGAAAAAGGGACCTAAACAGATTTGGGTTCCTAAAATTAACAAGTGATCTTTTTGCAGGCAAACGTGAGAGGACGCAGCCTATGGTATCTCGACAACGGCTGCTTAATACATATGACTAGTGATAAATCTCAATTCCTCTCACTAGTAGCCTACCATGGAGGGTGTGTTACATTTGGCGATAACAAAAAGGGATAAATAATTGGTATTTGAAACGTCGGCAAATCCCTAACACACTCCATAGAGAATGTGATGTTGGTAAGTGGTTCGAAACACAATTTGTTGAGCACATCACAATTGTCTAATCGAGGTAATCTTGTTGAATTTCATGCATAAGTGTTTTACAAGATAATTTGTGGCTTTGGGATTAATATCTGAAAATTAGTTGAGTATTATGCTTGTTGTCCTCCTTTAAATATATTGATTGGAGTAAGAGTGCATGTCTTGGTGACATTTTGTGAGTAAAGGTCCACTTGATATAAAAAGGAATCGTAATGGTCTAATGATGCTGTCCTAATGTCATGATCCTAAGTTGCCGAACTAATAAGCTATATGATCCTAAGTTGCTGAATTTTTGAGCTATGAAATGCAAATACTTTCTCCTATAGCAAACTTGATCTTTAGCCCAATATTCTGATTTTCTATTTATGAGTTTGACATTTGTGCCTCATTATTTCTTTCTTTCATATGTCCCACCTTATCTTCAATTCTCTATTATTATCCTTCTTTTCCTCACCTTATCCAAACTTCAACAAGTGCTTTTAATCCTGATTAATGATTTTATGGGGCAAGAACATCTTGATAAGATGATGGAAGAAAAAGAAGCATCAGTTAAGGGGGAACATGAAAAGGTTGGAATGAAATACAAATACGTGAATGAAGGAAAAGTACTGATTCACACTGTGCAAGGCACAGTGCCAGGAGATGCATAAAAAAAAAAGAAAAAGAAACGGAGGTCCGAATTAACTTATTATCTTTGATCTCTTATTGATTGACTCTAGTAATATTGTATGGTCTGCTTCTGCTTTATAAATAAATAAATAAAAGGAGAAAAAAAAAAGAAAAGAAAAGGAGAGTAAGACATTTATTTTAGATAAGTCCTAGAGTTTAATTCAAATGTGAAAAACATTATCAAAGTTTTGAAGATCATCATTTTGGATTCCAGTATATCCGAAGATTAGTTATATTTGAAAGGGAATAGATTGTTCAGTGGCACAGTGCCACACACAGTGCCACAGTGAAGAAAGTCTTATGATGTTTATTTGCGGAAGTTGAAAATATGAAAAAAGGGTTTAAGCACTTGTTGAGCTAATTGCCATTTCAAATCTTCAAATTTGCATTACCGATATTCATCTTACTTTCTTAGCCATCAACCATGATCCTTCATGATAATTTCTTGCTTTATAAATTCGGATTGTGAGTTGGGTTATATTTTTGCTTAATGACTTCGGATTGTGAGTTGGATTATGACATAGCACCAGCATCCTGAGTATTTATTGCTTGAACTACTTGACTTATTTTGCTGACTATATCTCACTTTGTCTCGCTAAACATGTTGATGCTCTCCTTTTTTATAATGTCAAAAGGGGGAAGATGGGTATAATACTTAGACTAATGAATAATTGGTTATCTTGGTTAGCATGTTACTTGTGAATGATGTTATGTTATTTTCCCTTATGTGATTAATGGTGCATATTTTGAGGGGGAAAAAGTGATTACTTAATAATATTTTATTGAGTGTTTGTCATCATCAAAAAGGGGGAATTTGTTGTGCATGTGCATGTTAAGTTTTGATGATGAAAAATAATATAATATGTTATAGTATGAAAGTTTGTGACAGATGGTTGAGAAAGGAATAAATAAATGAAGACTTTGAAGAAGTGAAGAATCAAGATTGAAGTTCAAGTTTATATTGAATTCCAAGTTTAGTTACTATATGCAAAATGTAATATGCTAGAACTAGATGACATATTATGTGCCAAAAATAGAAATATAAAATTAGGATAATTATTATTTTCTTAGACTTAAGGAAATAAATAATTATGTTAATTTTATATATCTATATAAAAAGGAAGTTTAGTTTTAAAATAAAAAAGGATTTTATAAAAACTGATTTTGATAAAACATTTTGTATATAAAATATAAAAGTTTTTTTCGGTAAAAATCATAAAACGTTTTTAAAGAATTTTGATAAGAAGGAGAAAAACTGATTTTTCAATATGATAAAGTTTGTTTAATAAAAACTGATTTAAGAGTTAATCTAGTTAATATAAGATATGGAGAAATCCTTATCCTATAAGGAAAAGGAAAATCAGTTTTTTATAAAAGATAAAATTGGTTTTTGAATATGAAAATAACTTTATCCCTTTATTTTAGGAATAAAAATTGTTCAAAAGATAATATATCTTGGAGAAGGATTTTTATTCAGTTCACCAAGATATATAAGGGATTGCAACTCAGTTTTATAACTCGCGTTTTCAGAGAGAAAAAATCGGAGATATTAAGAGCTGAAAACAGTTTCCTAAGGCACAGAGTATAGCACAGAGTTCTAGTCAGATTAGGAAACTAAACAACGTTTGTAATTGTCCTCTATTTGCTTGAATAAGATGCACGTCTTTGAGGAATCTTTCTTTCTGTAATTCTTATATTATAGGAGAGTAGCAACACTTAGGGTTAAGTGTTGGGGAGCACTACTACAGTTAGTAGTGGGGGAATCGAATTGTATCAAGAGTTTAGTATTTTACGATTTAAATAATAAAAGAGTAGTTTGTATGGACGTAGATCTCAGAGGTGAGATTGAACCACGTTAAATTCCTGTGTCTTATTATTTGATTTCATTGTTTTCTTGTTTTATACAATTTCGTTCGCGCAAAAACATCAATCGGAGAATTTACGAGTGAATAACACAGTGCACGGCACTGTGCCATAAGAGTGTTTTTGCGAAAATCGATCAGTTTTAGCCAATCAATTCAACTCCGCCCTTCTTGAGTGTCACCTTGTGTTCCAACAAGTGGTATCAGAGCAGGATATTCTCGAAAGCCTCATCCCTATAGAATAGAAATCATGAATATGCAAGATGACTCTCGAGATAGACACACCAAGTGCCCGATTTTCAACGGAAAAGACTACGGATGGTGGAAAGCTAGGATGAGGATCTACATCCAAGGATCGGATTATGAATGCTGGAAAGTTATTAGAAAAGGACCAATCCTTATCCAAGGAAAAGACGCAGAAGGAAAGATGGTCGACAAGGATGAAGATGACTACAATTCGGTTGACTGTGCAAAAGCCGAAAAGAACTACAAAGCAATGAGTACTCTCCAATATGGAATTGGACCTGATGAATACTCAAGGATTTCCGCTTGCACTACAGCAAAAGAAATATGGGACACGCTGGAGTTGGCCCACGAAGGTACAAATGAGGTAAAACAATCTAGAATAGATTTGCTTGTCCAACAATATGAATTGTTTACTATGAATAAGGATGAATCTATTAAAGAGATGTTCACTAGATTTACACTAATCACTAATGAATTACGATCTCTAGGCAAAACATATACTTCTGAAGATTTAGTGAGAAAGGTGTTAAGAAGTTTAACAAATCGATGGCTCCCAAAAATAACCGCTATTCAAGAAGCTAAAGATTTGACTAAGCTTTCACTAGAACAACTTATTGGTTCATTAATAACTCATGAACTTGTCTTAGATTCTAAAACTAATGAACCAAAAAGTAAAGGTATAGCCTTGAGAACTGAATTGGAAATTGAAAATAGTGATAGTGATGATGATATTGATTTTCTTACTAGGAGATTTAAAAATTTTCTCAAAAAGAACAAAAATAAAAATTCTAGAAAAGATGAAAATTTCAAAGGTAAGAACACTACCTCTAACTTTATGAAAAGTGCTACTAATTCGGGTTGTTTCAAGTGTGGAGAGTTAAATCACATGATTAAAGAATGTCCCTTATGGGATGATGAGAAGCCCAAAGAAAGAAGGGAGCAATCCAAGAAAGAATTCAAAAAGGCTATGATAGCTGCCATTTGGGGAGACTCGGATTCAGATGAAGAACAGTTAGAGGCACAGTGCCATGAAGAAAAATTATGTCTGAATGCTGTACAGACATCACAGAGAAGGGCACAGTGCCAGGATGACTCTCACTTGTGCCTAATGGCGAAAAGTTCAAACTCCCAAGATGAAACTGAAGACAGTGAGGTAAGTCTTCTTTCTCTAGCATGGTTAATAAATACAAAACAAGTATTTACGTGGCGATTTTTTATCCAAGCTGCCAACTGAGATATGATACTACTAGCCGATTCTACAAGGATATAACCCCTTCACCGGCCAACACAACCACGCCGGGTGAGTTCTTGATTGATTGTTCAATTTCTTAGCATTTATATATATATATATATATATATATATATATATATATATATATATATATATATATATATATATATATAGGGTTGGGATCCGGTGAGAATAGGTCCCTATGTGAGAACACTTTTTTATGTGAGAATGAATCTCATCAGTAGGTTTAGGCTTAATCAAGTGGCCCAAGTTTTTTCAAACAATAGAAACTAAAATAATTTTCTCTCTCCTCCAAAACAGTCGGCCCAAGCAGCTTTTTTTCTCTCTCTCTCTCTCATGGGTTCATCTCTCTCTCACTCATGTTCATCTCTCTCCTCCTAGAAACCTCCATTGCTGAACTTGCTTGCTAAATTCATCCAAATTTCTTGCTAAATTCATGCATATTGCTTCATAAGATCACGTTATTTTCACAATTTAGCAAAATAAATGCAATTTGTAGACAAAAAAAATTTCGAGATTTTTTCTTCGAAATTGCAAGTTGAAGTAACAAATGAATCCAAGCGAAGAACAAGCAATTTCTATAGAAAAGACCTATGAAAGAAGAAGGTAAGTAATTATCAAATAATTTTGAGATATTTTTGGTATTTTCAGTTGATTTTTGCGTTTTTTTTTCGAAAATGCAGTAAAAATGGTGAAGGCGATGCAAATGTTTCTAGATCTAATACTCTCCTTGAAGGACGAGATTCTACAAATTCGTAAGATATCTTCGAATTTTTGACATTTAAAACCTAAATTGAAAATTTTGTTTGAAAGCTCTATTTATATGTTTCATGAAATGCTCGTGTTAATGTGGTGCATATTTCTGAATTTTTTGTATCTTGAGATGTTTTATTCTGTTGTAGAGTTGTGATTGTAGTGCTGAACGTTTAGGTAGCTTGTTCCAAGCTTGTGGAATTGTTGTCGTTTATGCTACGAAATTGCTCCAAACATCCGAGGACTCATGAAACACTATATTTCATATATTACATAGATAACATGTGATGCTTATATATGTGATGCTTCATGAGAGGCAATGTCCCGCTTATATATGTGATGCTTTGTGAGAGGCAATTTCCAGACAAAGTGTTTCCCTTTTTGTTGGTCCTTGAAGTGCTAATTGAACATCTAATGCCACATCATAGCTTTGTGAAATAATAAATCCACAAAACAGAATTTCGATAGGCCGAAAGAGACTTCTTGTTAAGCAATAGTTAGTTAGTTACTATGTGATTTAGTTTGTTCCTTTTATTTTAGTAGTAGCTTTTTGTTGGTCCTTGAAGTGCTAATTGAACATCTAATGTATGACTCTTCTCTACAGTTCTGTTTGATATATTGGCATTGCCTCTGTAACATCATTAGACAATAAAGTTATGATTAGGCCTCTTTTACGTTGACATGTCAGTAATAGGATCCAATTTGGTCCCTAGAAAAATAAAATAAACTCGATCAGAAGCTTTAGTTATTGCTACTTTTATTTTCCATATGGTTCATTTTATTTTGCAACCGTTGTGATGCAGTGATGATGCTACTCCTCATTTTTGGAAAGTTTGTGGTTAATTCAGTAAGGATGAGTCTACTGAGAGCATTGTGTCTCATATGTCATGTGTTGGGGATGGTAGTGCTGTTAAACTATCTAGAACACACCATTAAACTATCTAGAACATAAGATAAAATATTTAGAACATAAGATAAAATATTTAGAACACAACCTTACCTTCATAAATCGCGATTGACTTGTTTAGAACACCGACAGATTTGTTATTTTGATGTTTTTGAGAGTTGGTCGTTGGATGCGGTGCTCTTTTATCCACCGCAAAAGTAACATTGTTCGTGCAAGAACATGACTTATTTATCCTGCTCATGTTAGATGGTTTATCGAAGTAATAAGCAGTACTAGTACCATCATATGAAGAGCACTTGAAAGAATTTGAGTGGTGATAGAAGGAGTTGCAATTAGCACAACAATAGTATAACTTTATTATATTCTTGATCATGTCTAGCTTTAAGTTAGAAAGCAACCTTACAACACTTGTGTCATTCATGTAACAACATTTGAACATGATATCATTTTCATAAGAAAGTGAAGCAAATGTTATGATCACTTGAATTACAATAATAATAGTAATGATATGGACCATAATTGTGTGGATATCTTATCATGTTTAATCCATGAAATGCTCTGTGTTATTGGTTGCAAATTTCTAAAAATTGTGAACTAATTTTAGGAGATCTTCTATGTTCTAAGTAGTATAGTAATATGTTATAAAATTTTGAAACAGGGAGAATACTGAGAATAAAGGCATGAAAGAAATGCAAGAAAAGTCAATTGGTAGTCCAATGGTGGAAAAGAGTCTTCTAGATAAGATAAATTCAAAATGTATCCATGAAAATGTTTACAGGTTATTTTCCATATAATTCCTCATTTAAATTAATATTATCTTTTGAATTTTTCTCAATATTTTGAAATATAATAGTTAATTTTATTTTGATATCGATGGTATCATATTCAGATAACTTTCTCATGTGTTGTTATTGTCTACAAGATTGATATTAGGCAAAAGTTTAATTGAAGTCGCAATATAAAACAATTAGAACATGCAATTAAAATTTTAGAACACATCATTAAACTATTTAGAACATAAGACAAAATATTTAGAACATAAGATAAAGTATTTAGAACACATTACTTTCATAAATTGCGATTGACTCTACTTGTTTAGAACACCGACATATAATAGTTAATTTTATTTTAATGTTCGGAAAAGTTACTCATGTGTAAATGTGTTCTTTTTTCTACAAGATTGATATTAGGCAAAAGTTTCATTGAAGTCACAATATGGAACAATTAGAACATGCAATTAAAATTTTTAGAACACACCATTAAACTATTTAGAACATTAGATAAAGTATTTAGAACACAACCCTACCTTCATAAATCGCGATTGACTTGCTTAGAACACCAATAGAATTTGGACTATCATAACAACATTTATTATTTTGTTATAAGAGTACCCCATCTTACTATTTTGAAACCTAATATGCATTCTAAATACTTTTTTATTTAACCCATGTTATAGTGAAGAGGGAAATGACCAAGTTGATGATCCAAGTATAACACAAAAAGATGGGACAGAAGACACAAACAGTCCTACTAAACAGTAAGTCAACTATCTAGCTATATTGATTTGTGTTCTAAAAATGACTATGTTATGTTCTGGAAATGGCTATCTAATGTTCTGAAAAAATGTTTTTGTGGTTTGAAAATGACTATCAAATGTTCTTAAAATGTCTATTTGTTGTTCTGAAAATGTGTTAGGGATGATGATAACAAAGCAGTTGATAAGGATCTTGGCGAAGTGCCCATTATTGAAAAGATACTGGAAAAGAAAGATACTCATATGTAATATTTTATATCATATCTTATTTCATATTTTATTTATATGAGACTAGTAATAGTTTGTAACATTAATTATAATAATAATAATGACATATAAGATTTGCCAAATCATTATCTATTCTAAATTATATTTTTATTGAACTCATGTCTTAGTGATGAGAGGGTTGAGAAAGTTGACGATCCAAGTGTAACACAAAAAGGTGGGAATGAAGACACCAACAAACTTGTTAAATAGTAAGACAACTAACTTGTTGCTATATTGGTTTATGTTCTGAAAATGACTATGTTATGTTCTACAAATGTCTATCTAGTGTTCTGAAAATGTTTATTTATTGTCATTAATATCATAATTTTCCCCTCGTATTCTAATATACATTCTGAATATATTTCTATTGAACCCATGTGTTAGTGATAAGGGACATGAGAAAGTTGATGCTCCAATTATAACACAAAAAGATGGGAATGAAGACATGAACAATCTTGTTGAAAAGTAAGACAACTAACTTTTTGCTATATGTCTATATCATGTTCTGAAAATTTATTTTCCTTATCATGTTTAAAATTTAAGAAGCTCATGTATTTTTGGCCTTTCCTTTTTTATATTAGTCCAATTGACGTTATCTTTTCATAAAACAAATGTTATAAAGATGTGTATGTTGTGTTCTAAAAATATCTATATTATGTTCTAAAGATGTTTATGTTATGTTCTAAAGATGTTTATCTTAAGTTTTAAAAATATATATATTATGTATGAAAGCGTCTATGTTGTGTTCTAAAGATGTTATGAAATTGTCTATATTATTTTCTGAAAATAATACTTAATAAACTATTCTTCATATGTTCTAGGACTGCTGATGAAGATATAGTTATGAAGGAAGAAACAGAAGAGCAAAAACCTGTTCTAAAGGATTTGGGTAAAAAAAGAAGACAAAAAATTCAACAAGTGGATATTCAAAAGAAAAAACAAAAGATAATACTTGATGAATCTGAAGAAGATGATGTCATTGAGGTGGATAAAGACTTCAATGAAGTGGTGAGTGGAAAACCACTTAACCAAAGGATTCCACCAAAGCAATTCATGGCCATACTTTGTTTATGAGAATAGGATTTGGAGGCTTCCTGGATTTGGATTTAGATGCTCATAAATCCATATTTGCTAACCAATTAGTAAGAAGCTTTGATCATGATCGAGTTTCTTTGGTTCTTAGCAAAAAACAAGAAATTGATATTCTTCCAGAGGACATACACTTAGTTTATGGGTTGCCTATGGGAGGTAGAGAAATAGAGGAGCCAAAAAATGAAGAAGAAGAAGATTGGAAATTTTTTTTGCATAATTGGAGAGGGTTGTTTGCTTTGAGGCGTGGAAGTCCATTACAGTCCATGGTGATAGCTGAGATTGAGAGATTAATACAAGAACCAATTTGTGATGAGTTCTTATGGCATTTTATCATATGTGCAGTTAAATGTTGTATTCGTTCCACAGCAAATCCATCATTGAATTACAAGTTTTTGTATAGTTGCATGGATACAAGCAAAATTCATGAGCTAGATTGGTGCGCATTCACCTACAAACACTTGAAGGATTCTGCAATGGAGTGGCAAGAAGGCAATGCTTATTTCACTGGTCCACTTCCTTTCCTCTTGGTAAGTTGTATAATGTTTCACAATATTTTAATTTTTTTAACCTTTAGTATTCCATAATTGTTTATACATTACTTTTGATTATACTTTGTTTATGATATTTGGTTTCACAAAGTTATACATATTATTCATTGTAAGTTCTTAATGTTTGTAGAACAATTGTTTATGATTTTTATCACAATGTTACAATTTTAGAGTATATGGAACTTTTTATTATGTTCTGAATAGTTCTATGTTAATCTTTGATAAATAAAAGATTTGTTATTTTGATCGCCTACAAAGAGCTAAGATTGAGCAGCCAAGAAGCTTCTCCATCATCTCTATTTGGAATAAGCAAATGATCAATGAAAGAATGAAGATTGAACTTAAGAGAGGTTTTGGAAAGGGATTGGTGCTTGATAGGATCAAATTTGAAGAAATGCCAAAGAAGAAAGAACATGGAAAAGATGTAAAGGATGTTGGAACATCATCATCTCCAAGTGATGTAATGGTATTCACCTTATACTCTAATCTGAATATTTATATATTATGTTCTGAATAGTTCTATGTTATTTTTTTATAAATACTTTGATGTAATGGTACTCACCTTACACTCTAATGTGAATATTTTTATATTATGATATGTAAATATCTATGATATGTTCTAAAAATGTTATCTTAAAAATGCTTCTTATGTTATGAAAATATGATATAATGTTCTAAAAGATTCTTCTTGTGTTCCGAAATTCTCTATGATATGTTCTAAAAATGGGATACGATGTTCTGAAAAATGATCCTTATGTAGGAAAAATGTTTATGATATGATGTTCTGAAAAATATTTGCAATGTTCCGAAAAATGTTTCTTATGTTCTGAAAATGTCCATAATATGTTATGAAAATGAGATATATTCAAAAAAATATTTCTTATATTCTAAAAATGTGTTTAGAACAATGTATTATGTTTATGATTATTCCACTTTTTGGCATCAAGGGTTTTCTAGACAAGTTTGGAAATTTGGCCAAAACTTTGGCATCCAATGTGAATGAGATGTATGTCATGTTGATGATTTTCTTGGAACAAGAAACATATAGCTAAATATGTAGAACTTAGATTTGATATTCATAACATATGATATACATTTTAGAACATTAGTTGTAGTAGTTTAGAATATTACTTGTATTAGTTTAGAACATTACTTGTAATAGTTTAAAACATTACTAGTAGTAGTTTAGAACATAGGGATTGAGTTTTAGAATTCAATGACATGTTTTTTAGGTAAATGATCCTTTTGTGGGAAAAATATTTATGATATGATGTTCTGAAAAATGTTTGCAATGTTCTAAAAAATGTTTCTTATGTTCTGAAAATGTCTATAATATGTTATGAAAATGAGATATATTCAAAAAAATATTTCTTATGTTCTAAAAATGTGTTTATGATTATTCCACTTTTTGGCATTAAGGGTTTTCTGGACAAGTTTGGCAATTTGGCCAAGACTTTGGCATCCAATGTGAATGAGATGTATGCCATGTTAGATATAGCATCTAACATATTTGGAAAGAATGAAACAAGTAACCAAATGCATAATCTCGTTCAAAACATTTGGAACAAATACACATTGAAAAAGGAAGAACAACATTTGAATGACCAAATGAGAAGAACAAGAGTCCTTCAATTCTAAGTCAAGACCAATATTTGTTTGATGAATCTGCATTTATTGCTGAGTTGGATGAGGTGATGGCGAAAGCATGGGATAAATGTCAATCTAAGAAGACAATGAAGAAGAGTATGCTTGAAGCTAGTCCACCGAGCTTTACGTTACTTTCACCGTCGCCGCGCATCCTTGAAGTTCCTACTAATGCTCCCTCTTCTTCTAGTGCAAGCAAAGAGAATGTTGTTAGAGATAACTTGGAGTTGACTACTAGATCTCAAACATCTTTAGAGGATTTGCAAGGTATATGGAAAACTCCAACTCAACCAAAACTTGACAAAGGGTAATAAACTAACAAAGAATTTTAATACTATGCTCTCTCTTTATTTTTTGAATTTCTAGTTGAGAATCTATACTTATTTGTGACAATTTTTTTGTCTTTCCATAGGGAAGAAGAAAAGAAAGAACAAGATAAGAGAGCAACAAGATGCCCTACGAATATTCCACAATACTTGCGATCACCATTCATGGTAGAGTTTGACAAGATCTTCAAAAGAGTTGATGTTGCTAAAAGAAGAATGGCGGACTATGCTTTTGCAGAAGGAACACAAGAGTAATTACTCATACTCCCTCTTGTTTAATAATAATTAGCGATATTTTTCGGTATTATAATTATTATTTTTTGAACAAATTCAGTGAAATTTTGTACAATGACAAACAAACTACAATCACGAGGAAAGAGATAGCAAGTCTTGTTGGGAACAATCTTCTATTCAACAACATCATTGATGCTTGGTCACTTATTCTCAGTGTTGAAAATAGAAGAAGAACTCCAGGTTCAACCAATAGATTTTTCTTCACAACAGAGCCATATGTAAGTACATTATATTCTAGAACAACACGATTTACATACCAGAACATGTTGTATATATTTTAGAACATAGAGATTGAGTTTTAGTATTCAATGACATGTTTTTTAGATAATATGATTATTAATTACGTTGATGATTTTTTTGGAACATATGAAATTTCTTTAGAAACATATAGCTAAATATGTAGAACTTAGATTTGATATTCATAACATATGATATACATTTTAGAACATTAGTTGTAGTAGTTTAGAACATTAGTTGTAGTAGTTTAGAACATTACTTAATAGTAGTTTAGAACATTACTAGTAGTAATTTAGAATATTACTAGTAGTAGTTTAGAACATAGGGATTGAGGTTTAGAATTCAATGACATGTTTTTTAGGTAATATGATTATTATTTACTTTGATTTTTTTTTTTAAACATGAAATTTCTTTAGAAACATATAGCTAAATATGTACAACTTAGGTTTGATATTCAGAACATACGATATACATTTTAGAACATTACTAGTTGTAGTTTAGAACATTACTAGTTGTAGTTTAGAACATGATTCATTTGCTCTTAGAATATTATCACTTAATTCTTGAACATTATACATAATGCTTAAAATTTAAAATGAAACATTATTTTAATTTGATTTCAGATTATTTTATGTACGGATAAATACTTTCCTTCAACTGCTACATTTGAAGATAAAATTCCTGCATTGCTAAAAAGGAGAAACGAAGAGATGGAGCACGCCAATGTCCCCGTATCCCAAATGATTAATCTGGTAAGTTCTTGAAATGAAATATGTTTGCAGTGATTATATTACATGTCAACTAATAATACAATTATTTATGTGAAAATTCCATCATTAGGTATTTTTTCCAATAATAGCGTTTGAGCACTACTATTTGCTTTGCGTCAACTCACTCGATAGCACAATCGACTTGATAGATAACAAAATACTTCAACCTGGCATCTCCTTTCAGAAGAAATACAAGAATGACCCTAAGACTATGGTAACATATTTTTATACATAATTATACAATCTTCAACTTATATACTATCTACTAATGGTTTTACATCTTTTCAGTTGAGGGGATATGCAAGATTTTTTTATCAAACAGTTCTCGGAAAGGATTGCATAAGTGGTTTCAAAACAAGAACATTGAAGATGAAATGGAGGAGTAATTCAAATGACCATGATTGTGGAGTATTTGTACTTAAGCACATGGAGACATATCATGGGGAAAAAGATGAAAAATGGGAAAGTGGCTTGGAAAAGGATAATGTGAGTACTAATTTTCAACTCTTTTTTTTTTATAATATTAGTACAGATATTTTTGTTTCTAATATTTGAATATGTTTCATTGTAGACTGATCAGTTGAAGAGATTGAGGGTAGCATATTGTGGGAAGATTCTTGCACACAAGAGAAATGAAGAACATCACGTTTTGATTTCAAAGTCAAAGGAATGGGCAAAACTCCATGAAATATAATGTTATCAATGTAATAGTTTAGAACATTACTAGTAGTAATTTAGAACACTACTAGTAGTAGTTTAGAGCATAGGGATTGGGTTTTAGAATTCAATGTCTCTTAGGTAATATGACTATTATCTACTTTGATGATTTGCTTTAATCCATGATGGTTTATTAGTTTTATATGAACATTGTTGTTTTTTAAATAGAAAGAAAATCAAATCACAAATTTGTCTTTAGTATACAACAAAAATTATTTAGAACAAAATTAGTATAGGAAAAAATGATGTAATAAAACATGTCCAAAATTAATAATGAATCGAAACAAGTTTTTTAGGTAATATGATTATTATTTACTATAATGATTTTGTTGGAAAATATTAAATTTCTTTAGAAACCTATAGCTAAATATGTACAACTTAGGTTTGATTTTCAGAACATATGATATACATTTTAGAACATTACTAGTAATAGTTTACTAGTGGTAGTTTAGAACATAGGGATTGAGTTTTAAAATTCAATATGTTGTTAAGGTAATATAATTATTATTTACTTTAATGATTTTTTTTTAGAACATATGAAATTTCTTTAGAAACCTATAGCTAAATATATACAACTTGGTTTGATATTCAGAACATATGATATACATTTTAGAACATTACTAGTAATAGTTTAGCACATTACTAGTGGTAGTTTAGAACATTACTAGTGGTAGTTTAGAACATAGGGATTGAGTTTTAAAATTCAATATGTTTCTAAGGTAATATAATTGTTATTTACTTTAATGATTTTTTTTTTGAGAACATATGAAATTTCTTTAGAAACCTATAGCTAAATATGTACAACTTAGGTTTGATATTCAGAACATATGATATACATTTTAGAACATTACTAGTAATAGTTTAGAACATTACTAGTAGTAGTTTAGAACATTACTAGTGGTAGTTTAGAACATAGGGATTGAGTTTTAGAATTTCAATATGTTTTTTAGGTAATATAATTATTATTTACTTTAATGATTTTTTTTTGGGAACATATGAAATTTCTTTAGAAACCTATAGCTAAATATGTACAACTTAGGTTTGATATTTAGAACATATGATATACATTTTAGAACATTACTAGTAATAGTTTAGAACATTACTAATATTAGTTTAGAACATTACTAGTGGTAGTTTAGAACATGATTCATAATCCATAAAACATAGAAATATATTCTAAACAAGAATACTTTGTGATATATAAAACATAAATATAAGTTCTAAACACACATAAAACACACACAATTGTACTTCTCTTAAATCTCACATAATCAATTGACTTTGTTAGGACAATTTCGAATATCATGGTAACCAAGTTCACCACAACCTCGACATAACCTCTTCTTCTTTTGGCTTTGCTCAATTGCCTTCTCTTTATCGCCCTTTAACCTTTTCCAACTCCCAGTGCTACTAACTCCATGTGCCACATGAACACCAGTGCCTTTGTTCTTTGAAATTTTAGGAGGTTTAATCAAAATTACACTCGGAGCACTAACTCCTATCAAGGACCCAATATCTTGCACTTTGCTAGCAACATTGTTGTTTGAATTATCCTTTGCACACTTCTTAATTAGCTTCCAAATCGAACCTCAATGCTCGAACTTTTTTCACCAAATCACTAAGATCATCTTCATTACTCTCTGCCAAGCTAACACAAGTATGAATCTCCGACCACAAGTCATTCAATAATCTTTTATGGTCAACAGCTTTTGCACATTGTTCCATGATATTACCTTCCAAATCAAAGATTGGCTTTTTAGTCGCCAAAGCAGTCCATCGATTGAGTACATATTGTTCAGGAATCTTGTCAAACCTTTTTGATTTCCAAAACCAAACCATGTGCCTACATGGAATGCCTTGCCTCTCAAACAACTTGCAAGAGCATGTTGTTTGATTCTCAGTACAATTAAACACAACCTGAAATCTTCTTATTCGATTTCCTTCATTTACTACAGCAATTTCCAAACCATTTTCTTTCTTCAATTAATCAACACCACACGCAAAACATGCAAATTCAACCTCATCTTGAAATTCATAAATAATTGAAGTAGTATAAATTTCTGAAGCATGCTTCTCAATTGCAAGTGGTGTCTTGCACTCAGGAGATTTATGTTTAGAATCATTGTCATTCTCACCTTGAGCATGCCTTTGAGCATCCATTGCACTTTCAAACCTCATATAAAACTCGACAAGAGTTACATGAGGGTTGAGAAAGGAACAAAAGAAATTGTTCTCACTTTCTGATCTTAAAGTTGTTCTCATAATATCTCCCATAAATAAGTCTCTGAAATAAGCAGGAATCCACATTTCTCTCATGTCATACATGTCGCATAACCAATCATTGTTTCCCAAATCAAACTCATCAATCACTTTCTTCCATTTAGCTTCAAATTCTATAGGCTCAATTTCTAAGCTCCACACACAAGAAGAAAGCTTCTTTAGGAAATCAGTGTCTTGACAAATTGTGCGCCCTACTTTATCAGGAACCTTCTTCATAATATGCCACATACAAAATCTATGATCAGCCTTCTCAAACACATTATTAACAGAAATCTTCATGGCCGGATCTTGATCCGTGATCAAGCAAGTTGGCTCATTATTCCCCATTGCTTTAAGAAATGTTCTAAACAACCACTCAAAAGATACTATATCCTCCTTAGCAATGAAACCAGCACCAAAGGAAACACATCTTTTATGGTGATCAACTCTGGTAAAAGGTCCAAAAATCATGTTATACCTGATAAGAACACAATAAATACAAGTTAGAACACATAAAGACATATCTTGAACAAATGAAAAACTATTAGTATACAACAAGTACAAATCAGAACATATAAAGAGTTAGGTTTGATATTCATAACATATAATATACATTTTAGAACATTAATAGTAGTAGTTTAGAACATTACTAGTAGTAGTTTAGAACATAGGATTTAGTTTGAATTTAATGACATGTTTTTTAGGTAATATGATTATTATTTACTTTCCTGATTATTTTTTAAACATATGAAATTTCTTGAGAAACATATAGCTAATATGTAGAACTTAGGTGTTATATTCAGAACATATGATATATATTTTAGAACATTAATACTACTAGTTTAGAACATTACTAGTTGTAGTTTAGAACATTACTAGTAGTAGTTTAGAACATGATTAATTTGCTCTTAGAACATTAAAATGAAGATTTCAAAACATAACAAGTATATATATGAAATATAATAGCATATTATTTAAAATATAAATTTTACCATGTCATACCTATTTGTTTGGAACAGTAGTAGAATAATTGCTTATTGTTGCGGTGGTATTGCTGCGGATTTACCCATACGCAGCAATATATCACGTAAAAAGAAACATAAAATATAAAATAAAGATATTGCTGCGGTTTCTACCTAAAACCGCAGCAATATGGTATCAACAGAAAAAAATTTGAAAAAAAATTGACTATTTGACTAGACATATTGCTGCGGTTTCTGTCAAGAACCGCAGCAATATATTAAAATCATATTAAAAAATAATATTTTAATATATTGCTGCGGTTCTTGTCAGAAACCGCAGCAATATTATTAAAAAAAATTATAAAACACAACAGTTAGGGTTTTTTTCCTCACTTTCCTTCTCTCAACCTCACACGCACCTCTCTCTCATCTCTCTCAACCCTCACCCGCAGTCACGCACTACTCTCTCATCTCTCTCATCTCTCTCAACCGTCACACGCAGTACTTCCTCTCATCCCTTCTCTTCGTCTGCTGCCATAGCCGCCAACCACCGGTGTCTTGTCGTCAACCTTCGCCTCCCATCATCCTTCGAACGGAGCGACGCGACGACCTCTCTTCATCTCTTCGTCGTCAACCTTCGCCTCCCGTCAACCTTCGAACGGAGTGACGCGACGAAGCCGACGCGACCAGAGTGTTCGTCGACCGCAAGCGACGCCAATCCGCCACCTCCGACGAGTTCCTTCTTCGGTTTTTTTTTTTTGTTTTTTGTTTCCTTTTTTTTTTTTTTTTTTTTTCATTTTTTAGATTTGTTGGTAGATTTTTTAGATCTGAATTTTTTTTCGTTTTTCTCGTCGTTCACCGTACCGGCGCCAATTCGCCACCTCCGACGAGTTCCTTCTTCGAGTTTTGTTTCGTTTTTGTTTTTTGTTTCCTTTTTTTCGTTTTTTTTTTTCAATTTTTTAGATTTGTTGGTAGATTTTTTAGATCTGAATTTTTTTTCGTTTTTCTCGTCGTTCACCGCGCCATCGCCGTCGATCCGGCGCCATCATCTCGTTATTTTGCTCTTTTATTTCTCGTTATTTTTCTGTAATTTTATTACTCTTTTATGTGTGTTCGTTTTATTACTCTTTCATTTATGTCATTTTACCAGATTTAGAATTTTTTTGTTGGTTTATATAATTTCATATTTTAGTCATTTTTTTTGGATTATAAGTTGTTGATTCATTTACATTTTTTGATAATATTTTCTAGATACTGAAAATTTTACCAGATCTGCCGGCGCCAGTTTTAATATTCAAATTTGATTACAAAATACAAAAAAAAAAAAAAAAAAATTTTTTAGCTGTACTATGACCTATTGCTGCGGTTTTGGTCAACAACCGCAGCAATATGCTGTATTTTTTATAATAAAAAATATATATTGCTGCGGTTTTCGAGAAAAACCGCAGCAATATCCATATTTTTTATAATAAAAAATATGAATATTGCTGCGGTTTGTTCCATAAATCGCAGCAATATGTTGTAATATTGCTGCGGTTTGTTCCATAAACCGCAGCAATATGTTGTAATATTGCTGCGGTTTTAAACCGCAGCAATAGTTTAATTACCTATTGCTGCGCCCTTTATTGCTGCGCGGTCAAAACCGCCGCAATAGGCCAATTAATGACCGCAGCAATAAGCAATTATTCTACTAGTGGAATGTGGTATCAAAAGAGAGCATGTCCCCAAAGAGAGCATAATTCTTTCTACAAATTGGATCCGCCCAAAAAGCTCTACAAAGACAACCTTCTTGATCAACCTCATAGTCAAAGAAAAATGCACTCCATAACAACTTCTTCATTTTGAAGTTATCCACAAACATTTGAGCATCCGACCCTTCAATATATGCCTTTAAATCTCTTGAAAAGTTTTTGAAATCTTTTTTAGAAGCCCCTACATTTTCATACCCACCAACATATTCCTTTATCATTCTATAAGTTTTCACGGGACCAATGTTCACCTACATCATAAGAAGAAAAATTTGCAACATAAATATTTACATTTATAGAAGATAGATTACACCAAACAACATTGACATGATTCACACACCTTTGAATTATCAACAATCATCTTTTTGTGTAGAATGTTCATTTTCCTCCCTTCTTTCTGAAATTCATTACAACTTGGAGTGTAAAGAGGATGATTATGAGCCTCCCGAAATATTGTAACAATATAACTTCCACCATTACAATATTTCAAAACCATATGAGCATTGCAACCAACACGAGTGATCAACCTTCTTCTACTAGTTTTAACTTCCTTAGTTTCTTCCTCTTTACCCTTGGAAATATCATCAACCTTTAACTTTCGTTTCTCCTTATAACCCGGCTTTATTGCATACAATATATTGAAAAGCCACAACATTTTCTTTTTTCTTTTTGGTAATGGTTGATTTCCTAGTATTAAAACCAGCAACAGCTGCATATGCTTTATAGAAAGCTAAACCCTCATCAGTACTAGAAAATTTCATCCCTATAGAAGGTATCAACTCATTAGGGCAACAAGGAAACCACAATCTTGTCCCTCCAGGACTTAACATGGGAACTACTTGAGGAGTACGACACATATTTGCATTGGAAGAAGTTGTTGCTGCAAAGAAACATAGATAATATTTCAGAACATATATATTTACTATACATATCATAATTATTAGTAGAATAATAATACCCTTAACGTAAAATGATCTTATATAAGTAATAAAGAATATGATCAATATGATCTTAAATACTATGAATGATCATTAAGAAGAATTTGTAAATATGTGCAACTATCATTTATAAGAAAACAATTAAATATTAAAACATAACAAATGAAATAAGGAATTTCACCTGATTCAATATCTTCAGTTAAGACGATAGTAGGCTGCATATCATACTCAACTAAAGGTTGGATTATAGGAACTGATTGATCACTATTCACAACTACATCTACAAGTACATATGAATTTAAGTTCAGAACACATACAATACATATTTAGAACATAAGCAATTAAAGTTTAGAACATGAGGAACGAAAATTTAGAACATTACAAACTGACATATCAATTAGTAAAAAATAAACCTGATTCAAGAACTGATGAAGAAGATCCAACTTCCATATCTGAAAGAAAACATGAAATCGACAAAATCTTGAAAAAAACAAATAGGTAAAGCGGATTTTAAAGTTTGAGCAGCCACTATAATCTTGAGAAGAACAGTAAGAAATTAATGATGCAAGATTAAGTACAAACAAAAATAGAAAACAAAATAACATAAGATTTGGCATGAGAAAGTAATGGAAAATTTAAACAACGTACATCAGCAGAAAGCAAATATTAAATATTACCACACCCAGATTAAACTGGACTGGGAACGATTTGATCATGTTATTCATTTCATCCTATCAATTTACGTCGGGATGATATAGGTTTCAGGACTTGGTTACTTAACCAACACCAAATACAACCTTTCTTTCAAATTACTATTGTTATTTTCTGTGAGCATTACAATAGAGTTAATCTCATAAGTTGTCAAGGAAAAGAACCACATTCTGGATAACTCTTGTTATAAAATCATGAAGTATGGCAAATCAGCAATAATAGAGCTAGCAAAAGTAAACCTATATTAATTTGCATCAGACATAACCCAGCGGGTATTATACATAGCTGCCATAACATTGCCACCCTAGTATTTGCAGGCTTTAGTAGTCAAATTCTTCACCATGTTAAAGCCTAACTCTTTTTTAAATGAGCACATCCCTTTCAGATTTAAACTACTCAAAAGTTAAAACTGGGAGCCAATTTTCAAGCAAGCGAAGTAAAACGGGTAGAAGAACAAACAAACCTATGTCACACTTAAACCGACAAGCCACAAAGGCAATAATGCAGACCGCCATTATTAAACACCTTCAAATTTCCCCCAAAAACACAGGACAAACAAAAAAAAAATTAATTCTCTGTAATTTTTAATCTTCACGAAAAGATGGCGGTAATGATTGACGGACCGATGATAATAAAATTCATCGCAAAATTCAGAAACATTCGAGAAATTCGCGACTACAAAATTCGAATTAATCAACGAAAATTGAGAGAAAAAAGCTGCAGAATCAATGGCGATTGATCAAGAAGAATTAAACGATGATGAATTTGAGGCCATTATTAAAATCAAACAACAATATCAAACTAAATCTATGAAGAAAACGCCATTTAAATCAAATAAAAAAATTGAACAAAAATCTGCAAGAATATCAAATTATAACTTCGAATAATACCTGTTGAATATGGAAAGAACAGTGTGGAATCCGCAAAAAATCAAACTAAAAATTTGAAGAATTAAACTCCATGAACGACGATATAGAGGAGAGAGAAAAAGTTGTTGTACAAGACTTTAGAGAGAGAAAAAAAAAGTGGCGTGAAAGGGATGGGGAAGAAGGGGGTAAGGGTTAACCTAAATTACGAAAATGCCATTACTCATAAGTGTATTTAGAATGGTTAGACTAGATTGGATCCAAAGGTCTAGATTTGTTCTTACACAAAAAAGTGTTCTCACATAGAGGAGGTGTTCTCACAAGAGCCATCCTCTATATATATATATATATATAGAGGTAGGATCCACTGAAAACTAACCTTAAGCTGAAAACTTAAAACCGACGTTTTTGCTCATTTTGCAGGTTTTTGCTCATTTTATGATTTTTGCTCATTTTAAGTTTTTGCTCATTTTAAGAAACTTTTGCTCATTTAAGCAAATTTTCGCTAATTTTACGAAGTTTTTGCTTATTTTACAAACTTTTGTTCATTTTACGTTTTTTTGCTCATTTTACGTTTTTCGCTCATTTTAAGAAACATTTACTCATTTTACAATTTTTTGCTCATTTTATGTTTTTTGCTCATTTTATATTTTTGCTCATTTAAGAACTTTTTGCTCATCAAAAAAAAAAAAAAAGAACTTTTTGCTCATTTTATCGTTTTGCTCATTTTCAGAAACTTTTTGCTCATTTTATGTTGCAGTTTTCTGTTTTCAGCATAAGGAGTGGTTTTCACGTGATCCTATTCCTATATATATATGTATATGTATATATATATATATGTATATATATATGTATGCATCGAGGCTTGCTATTTTGGGCAAGTACTACACAACAATAACAATTCCCCAAGGCTTTAACACCAACATGATGGGGTCGGGTAAGGACCCAAGATTGTATGTCTAACTAATTGTCGTCCACATAGATCCTCTGGCTCCAATATATAACAGATGTTGCTACTAAATGTTATTTCATTTAATGTAGAAGGGGAAACCCCCGACGCACCACATACAACCACGAGACTGAGGACACCAATTATTGCTGCGATAGCCGTTGGAGCATCAGGTGGATTCCTACTATTACTTCTTTGTTTATGGTTCTGCCTGCGCACCAAGAGTCCCAACAGTGATACGTCAACGGTTATATCATCGCAACCCCCACCTCCACAAGAACCAAAAGATGGTAAGTTTTACAAATATTATAGCATGTTCCTACATTGATCCCCGAGTGCATTCACCATACACCTGGGTGTACTACGTGCATTGTATGGGTATAACCCAAGTACGTTAGCGGACCCCCATGAGGAGTCCGCGAACATGATTACGGACGCGAATATTGTAAGTGTCGCATAGCGCTCTAACAAGTCAATTCATTGACGTGGTCCGACAACGTTGGCGGTCGCCCAACAAGACAAAATAAGGGAATCTTCCCAAGTGTCAGGTGCACCACAACCGTACACGTGTAAAAGAATTACGCACCCTGTCAGAGGAATAGTACTTCTATAAATACCCCACTAGTACTATTCTGCAGGTACATTCTCTCACACTCATAATTCTTATCTCTCTCTCCCTACTTTCTACTTTCTCTCTCTAAATACAAGTGGGCCACGTACAGACTTGAGCGTCGGAGGGGGTTTCCTCGCGTCCCCCCCGGGGTAGTTCACGTTATCTTCCTGTGCAGCTATTCATCAGAGGACGATAACCCTAAATCTTTGGCGGACTAATCATGGCCGCCAACCGTTTCAATACCGAAATAACTTGGCGCTAGAAAGAGGGCCTCCCGTCTCTGCGAAGCAGTCATGGACAAAACCGGAAACTCGAGTCGCGGTCCACCAGGGTTTGAAGTTGGCCAAGGGTCTTCTCAACCTGTCATTACCGGACCTGTCGGTACACCACCGTTTCACCTTAACGTCCCCGAGGACAATAACGACCAGCATACTCCTGAGAATAATGTGACTCAGGTAAACAATGGTAGCGTTCCATTCAACTTGACTCAATTGACTCAATTCTCCCCTGACCAATTGCAAACCGTGGCATCATTCATCCAAATGTTACAAGGCACTTCTCAGCCTAATAACACCCCTGTTCCGAATACTAGAGGCGTTCAGCACCGTAAACGATCACTGGCTATGGCCGGTAGATACGTTGACGATACGCCGGTAAGGAAAATGCGTACACTGACGAAAGAGGAACGCCAGATGGAAAGGCAAATTGATGATGTAGGATATGAGGAAGTTATTCTGGAAACTGAGGATCTAAACAATTCAGAAGATGAATATCAAAGTCAGACCCGCCGACAGTACAGCACCCAGGGTGCTAGTAACTATTCAGCCGGCAGACACCTGTTAATTAAGCCCATAATGTCTCCCTTTACTCCAGAAAACTTGAATCACCCCATGCCCAGAATCAAGATGCCGTCCTGCAAATACGACGGCAGTTCTGACCCAGATGATCATGTTGCAGCATATGAGGGGCACATGTACTTATACACTCAGGAGAACGCCATCTGGTGCAAGGTGTTTTCGTCTACCCTGACCGGGATTGCTCAGACTTGGTTCAAGAGTTTGAAGCCAGGTATTATCTCCAGTTTCTCCCAGTTGGCTTCCACATTTAGCACTCATTTTGTAACCAATAGGCGCCGTGAGCGCACGACCGGTGAACTGCTCTCTATTAAGCAAGCAGAAACAGAAAGTCTTCGCGATTTCATTGGACGGTTTAACGTGGAAGCAGTCTCCATTCCGCGACTTCAGCTGGACGTGGCCGTTTTAGCCTTAATGACGGGGCTGAGGGAGGGGTCAGCATTCAGAAGTTATTTGGGTCGCAGAGTTTGACAAGGCCGCGAGCAATCAGTACCGCGAGCCCAAAAAGAAAAAAGAGGAGAAGCAAAGGCAAGACAAAGGTCGTGAAAGTGATCGCAGCCGAGACAAAAGAAGGCAAGAGTCCAATGTGGTCAAAAGAGGAAGTGACCGTGAAAGAAATGACCGCGAGAGGTATGACCGGGAGAAGGGTGATCGCAAAGAAAAGTTTGACGCGTACACCCAGTTCACCACCTCCAGGAGTCAGATATACTTGATGAATAAAGATAGTGATAAATGGCAGCGTCCAAAACGAATGTTCCATAAAAACCGCGACAAGAGCAAGTGGTGTGATTTTCATGGCGATCACGGGCACTTGACGGAAGATTGTCGGCATCTGAAGGATAACTTGGAGGATTTGGTAAGAAGGGGCTATTTCAGTCAGTATAAAGCTCAGACTAAGGATGGATACTTGGTAAAGCCAGCCAACCGGAATGTTCAGTCGCGGATCAGTGAGATCCATGTTATCAGTGGCGGCCCGATTCATGGAAACAGTGTGAACGGAGCAAAGGCAAGCTTGAAAGAGTTCAGGCATCAAGTCAACTTCAACGAAAGTATGCAATGGAGAAGACCGCCAGTAATGCCCGCTATGTCTTTTACTGTAGAAGACGCGAAACATGTTGTTTACCCCCATGACGACCCTCTAGTGGTCACACTGAAAGTATCAAACTGTCTGGTCCACAGAATTTTGGTAGATGGAGGAAGTTCGGCAAATATATTGCATCTTTCAACCTTTGAGAAGCTGATGATTGGCCGAGAGCATCTGAAGCCCGTCCGTTACCCAGTTATTGGTTTCACAGGGGCGTCAGTAATTCCCGAAGGCTTGATAACCTTACCGGTCAGGGTACCATCTTACCATGCTGTACGTTTCTAATCTTCAGAGGACGGTAGAAGAATTGAATCCGCCAACTCGGAAACAAAAGCGAGCCCAGAAGAAAGCTCAGGCAGGCAAAGCAAAATTCGAGAAAGGAGATGAAGAGATGACGGAAATTTCAATGGAAGAACTGGAGTCTAGGCCTGATGATACGCCAAGACCCAAGCCAGATGGAGAAACAAAGGAGGAGATGTTAGCAGAAGATCCGGCAAGGACAGTTGTTGTCGGAACGGACATAGACCCAAAGATCAGAATCAACCTGGTGACTCTCCTAAAAGAAAATGCGGATGTATTCGCGTTCTCAGCAGATGAGATGCCGGGAATAGACCCAGCCGTGATGGTACATCGTTTAAACGTTGACAGCACTGTCCGCCCTATCAAGCAAAAGAAGAGAAACTTCTCCACTGAAAAGAACAAGGCCATAAAAGAAGAAGTTGATAAGCTGCTGGTGGCTGATTTCATTGAGCCATGTGATTACCCAGAATGGTTGGCAAATGTGGTCATGGTGAAAAAAGCTAACGGTCAGTGGAGATGTGTGTCGACTTCACGGACCTTAATAGAGCTTGTCCAAAGGACTGCTATCTGTTACCAAGAATTGACCAACTAGTAGACTCTACTAGCGGTCACGCACTGCTCAGCTTTATGGATGCGTTCTCGGGATATCACCAGATTAGTTTGCTGGAGGCCGACAGAAAGAAGGCAGCATTCATCACGGACTGTGGCGTATACAACTAGAAGGTAATGCCGTTTGGGCTCCTTAATGCTGGAGCAACCTATCAAAAGCTGGTCGACAAGGGATTCGCAGATCAGAGGGGGAGAAACATCGAGGCATATGTGGACGACTCCATCATCAAAAGTAAAACCGATCACGAACACCGGGCCGACTTGGAAGAAACTTTCGAACGTTGAGGAAGTATAAGATGAAACTCAACCCAAAGAAATGTGTCTTTGGGGTAAGAGCGAGGAAGTTTTTGGGCTTTTGGTAAGCAAAAGGGGGATTGACGCGAATCCGGACAAAGTTCAATCCATTGTCGACCTACCTAAACCAAAGAGCGTCAAAGATATTCAGATGCTGACGGGAAGAATGGTGGCCCTCACTCGATTCATCTCAAAATCGGCAGACAAGGCTTTGCCTTTCTTTGCACTGCTAAGGGGAAATAAGAAGTTCGAGTGGGGAGAGGAGCAAAGAAAAGCATTCTTGGCGGTGAAGGAGCACTTGAAAAGCCTACCCACCATTACAAGGCCTGAGACAGGGGACGTATTGTAGTTGTATATCTCGGCTTCGCCGAAAACAATCGCGGCCGTGTTGTTGGTGGAAAAAGAGAAGAGGCAGCAGCCAATATATTTTATCAGCCACATCCTTAACGGACCAGAGAGCCGTTACCAGCTGGTAGAAAAAATGGCTTTGGCTGTGGTAATCGCCGCCAGGAAGCTCATACCATATTTTGACTGTCATCCCATCCAGGTTTTAACCAATCAGCCGCTAGAAAAAGCGTTACAGAAGATGGATAGTTCAGGTCGTTTGCTGAAATGGGCCGTTGAACTGTCGGAATATGATATACAGCATAAGCCCAGGACAGCTATCAAAGCACAAGCCCAGGCAGATTTTATCGTGGAAGCCTCATATGAGGAAGAAGAAGTGGAACAAAAGGAAGTCTGGCTACTGGAAGTTCACGGATCCTCCGCTGCTAGCGGATCTGGGGCAGGAATAGTGATGACTAGCCCTGAGGGAAATTCATACCAGTACGCCATCAAATTCGCATTTCTGGCGTCAAACAACGGAGCAGAATATGAAGCGGCAATTGCCGGCCTGAGAATGTGTGTGGTGGCGGGCGCTAAGAATGTACTCTTGAAAACAGACTCACAATTGGTTAGCGGTCAGATAAGAGGGGAATTTGAAGTCAGAGAGGCCAATATGCTGAAGTATGTGGAGAAGGCCAAGGAGTTAATAGCGCAATTGAATCACTTTGAGATTCAAGCAATACCTAGAGCCGAGAACACGAAAGCGGACGCATTGTCCAAATTAGCAAGTTCTGACTCATTTAACATCGAAAGGACCGTCACGGTGGACATCTTGAAAGAAAAGAGCATCATAGAACAAATTGTGATTGTCAACAGCATAAACCAGCAAGGGGAGTGGTTTAGTGAGCTGGTGGCGTATAAGTTGACTGGGACGCTTCCCAATGATCCTTCGTCCGCTAAGAAATTGAAGCGACAAGCCAGCTGGTACGTCATATATCAGAATGAGCTATACAATAAATCGTTTATTCTACCTCTGCTTAAGTGTGCAACCGCATGGGAATCCGCGAAGATTCTGGAAGAAATACATGAAGGTATATGCGGCAATCACATTGGCGGTAAAGCCCTAGCATTGAAGGAACTAAGAGCTGGATTCTATTGGCCGAATATGCTGACGGATGCCCAGGGTTATGTTAAGAGGTGCGACAAGTGCCAGAGATATGCCCCCGTCATCAACAGGCCAGCAAATGATTTGCAGCCTATCCTGTGCCCAATTCCGTTTGCCGAGTGGGGAATGAACATCCTGGGACCATTCACCATAGCAACTGGAGGGAGGAGATTCCAAATAGTGGGCATTGACTGCTTTACAAAGTGAATAGAGGCAGAACCGACAACAAAAATCAAGGCAAATCAGGTTAAGAAATTCATCTAGCTGAACATTATGACAAGATTTGGGATTCCCACTGCTATCGTCTTCGACCATGGCGTTCAATTTGATTGTCGCCCCATATAAGCTTTTCTAACAGAGTTTCGCGTGAAGTTTGCATACTCAGCCATTTGCCATCCCCAGAGCAACGGATAAGCAGAGGTCGCGAACAAATAAATCTTAAATGCGTTGAAGAAGAAGCTTGATGAATTCAAAGGAGGATGGGCTGATATGGTGCCGGCAGTGCTATGGTCAAATAGAACAATAGAGAAAGAAGCGACAGGAGAGAGCCCATTCAAGTTAGCCTTCGGTATAGAGGCGGTGTTACCGGTAGAGGTGGGGTTACCCTCTTATCGGATAAAATACCATAACCTCCAGAAGAATGACCCAGTACTCAGGGAAAGCCTAGACTTCTTGCCAGAAATAAGGCTCATGGCGGAATTAAGAGCAGCCACTTACAAAGATAGAATCAGCAAGGCTTACAATAAGAAGGTCATGGAAAGGCCGTTAGATGTTGGCGATCTGGTTCTTCGCAGAACAACAACTACTGGCAAGGCTCATACTGAAGGGAAGTTAACTGCTAACTGGGATGGTCCTTACGTCATAGCTAAGAAGATTGCTCTCGGCTCTTTCATTCTAAAAAGCATGGATGACAAGGAGCTTAGAAATTGCTGGAATGCTAGCGTCCTAAAGAAATACTATGTTTGATTCCCCAACTGTAATAGGGCGAGAGCCACCCTTTTTTGCATAAATAATACAAGCTTACGCCAGCAAATTCATTGATTGTCTTATTATTCTCATGTATGTTAACTGACCATATGAGAGGTCAATAAATTGAAAACAAAAGCCATATGACAGGCTCAAAGTGCGTTAACGGTCATATGACAGACCTAGCCCATTACTAAAGCCATATGACAGGCTCAAAGTGCGTTAACGGTCATATGACAGACCTAGCACATTACTAAAGCCATATGACAGGCCCAAGGTGCGTTAACGGTCATATGACAGACCTAGCACATTACTAAAACCATATGACAGGCTCAAAGTGCGTTAACGGTTATATAGCAGACCTAACACTAGAGCATAAGCCATATGACAAGCCCATGTGCATTAACGGTCATATAAAAGACCAAATGATAATTATCATTAACAAATAAAAAGATTAGCGGACATACAACAATCAGATGATAATTAAAGCGACAGAAACGCAGGTTATAAAGTACTTTCCCATAAAATAAAAGCTACTGGCTTGGCGGCCAACTACAGACAAAAAGGAGGCGGCCAAATAAAAGGCTTTTAGTTGGAATAGTACTTATAAAATTAAGACGTTAACGTTTACAAACGCCGACATGGGCCGAATAATGAGTTCAAAAGATTACAAGCTACAAGCTATTAGAAGAACAGGAAGAACTGAGTGAAGGCCGCCAAAAACTTCAAGAGGGGGGGACTTCCCGGGTCTGTCGCACCAGATCCCGAGGGTCCGCATCTGCTATGGCACCCTCATCGGCAAATTTTGGATCCCCCTCGAATGGCGATAGATGTTGGCCGGCAGCATGAGCCTCTTCAATCACATTCCAGTCAAATCCTGGAATGGTCTTACACACGCATCTCATGGCAGCCACCCAACCGCCATCATACCTCTTGTGAAGGACCGTTGCGTACTCCTCGGATCGCTTGAAACTCAGCAATAGCCCGAGCTCTAGCTTCAGTGTCTTGGCGTCCGATCATCGCAATTTCCTTTTCGGAGTTAGCGGTCTCCGAGCCTTGGTCAATGCATTAACATTCTCCTCGGTCTCTTCCAGTAGGGCCGCCTTTGGTCTTAGGGTTATCAGCTCATCTTCCAGAGGCTGCAATGCTGCTGTCTTCTCCGCCAGCTTGTCCTCCTTCTCCTTCAACAGATCCTCGCAAGTCTCCAGCGACTGCTTGTAGGTGTCGACCAACTTCTGGTACTCAACATACTGCTCAATCAACTCAATAGCAGCATTGTTGGCCTGCAAAGATGAAAAGGGACGTTAAAAAAAAAAAGTGAATGATAATAAAACAAGTGCGAAAACGTACCACAAGTTGGTCGTGAGCCAACCTAGCAGCAGGTGTCACCAAAGATCCTGCCGGCCTTTCCAAAGGCAGCTGCATGCCCTTCAGAATACAGTAGGCAAGGATGCCACCGTTCTCGGGGATGTCGGCATACAGCGATTCATCCTCCTTGACGTCCCAGTCAGGCTGATAAATCTTGCCGGGAATGATAGGCCGGCGAGAAAAAGAGGACGACGTTGCGTCACTCAACGGCACCTCCTTCTTCTCGATCCACTCATGGTACCGAGAAAAGATGCTGGGAGATAAGTTGGATAAAAAACTGGGCATTGCAATAAGCTCCCGGATCTTCTCGCGGAGAGAAGAATAAGAGCCCGAGAGCCAGGAGGCGCCGCTAACATGACCAGGGCCAGGGGCCGTGACAACCTGCTATCGGACTTCTGGAGGAGCATCCATATGTAAGTCCTCTCTCTGAACGCTCTCATCAGCAGGGACAGAAGTCTCAGCATCCCCCAGGGCCTGCCTCTTATTAGCAGACGTATCTGCCGCAACTGACTCACGCGGCCGCCTCCTGTTACCACCACCACGAGCAACAGGCCGGGAGGTGGATGACCTGATAGGGACAGCAGAGGATGGTTGGCCGCTAGTTCCAGCAACAGCGGCAGTAGCGCCCTGAGCAGGAACGCGAACAACATTCGCCCTCCGCGACCTCGCGGATGTTTTGTGGCCCGTGGCGGTTACCTCCCCGACGGCCATTAGTAGTACCATGCATTGTCTCGTATTCGTAGGGTGGAGCAGGTGGCAAGTGTGTTAGCGGCTTGAGGTCCTCGTCAACGCCAAGTACGTCGAGGTCAAGATGGTCAAAACCTGCAGACAATCAGGAAGCAGTTGAAAAAAAAATGTATTGCTATTTTCATCAGACGGACCAGTCCGGCAACAATACTTACCATTTTCATGAGTGGGGCAGAGGAGCATGGCCGACAAGGGTTTGTTCCCCAGGATGTACTTGGAATGAGGAATCCAATACTTGGGCTCTTTAACCCTCGCCTCTTTCCCGTCCTCATAGGTAACTAAATAATCCTCCGTGTCAAAATAATCAAAGGCCTCTAACTCTTCCCCAGTTAACGAAGAATGGGTAAATTCTCCATATGAGGACGGGGCTCGGTGAAATGACGATGCACAGGATAATCTTCAGGAACCTGCAACGAAAAGAAGGCATCCTGCCAACCTTTTAAACCAGTCATTTTAGGTTGGACGGTCATCTTCTTGTCGGCTGTAGTTAGCGACCACCAACCTGCCTGCCTAGAGGACCCATTTTTCTTCAGCCAATGGATATGGCGGAGCAAATTTAACGTTTCCGGGAAGTTCAAAAAGCGTACAACCCAGATGTACGCGATCAAGTTCCGGATCGCTAAGGGAGTCGGTTGAGCCAAGCACACATTGAACGCGTTCAAAATCTTTAACAAAAAAGAATCCAGAGGAAGGCGGAGATCGAACTCGAACTGATGAGTGTACACGGCCACATGACCGGGAGGACACTCTATCACAATAGCCCCCTCTGGTGGAACTATCAGCCGATAACCCTCGAGAAAATTGTATAAATCCCGAGCAGCCCGGGGATAGGAAAGATCAACGGCTTCCTGACGCCATGGCCCGTCAATCTCTACACTAAGAGGACCATCACTATAATCAGCAGGCAACTAAAGAGCATCAGATCCCGGTCCAGTCTCAATCTCATCCTCCATTTGATTGGAGTCGTCAACCCTTAATTCGGCAACACTGGAACTCTCCCCAATTATGTGTGCCAACAAAGGCACAGAATCAGCCGCGTCCTCAGTAACACGTACAGCAGGACTCGCAACAGCGCTGCGACGGTGGTAGACAGTCTCTTGACGGACCATAATGGTAGCAATGGAGTCGTTGTCGTCACCTAAATCAATAATATGAGGGTTAGGAGCCGTAGATTGCTATAAACGGTCGAAAAAATCGGCCGTCACCTACACCCCAGCATCCGCCAAGCTATCTAACCAAGCATGCTCTCTAAGAGGTGCTACATCAAGGCCGAGAACGGCATCGGCCGGAGGATGCCTAACGGATCGCCTAGCAAGAATCTGGTGCCTAAGCTCTCTAAGCGTTTGCCGGTCACCACTCTGACTAGCGGATAGATACCTCCTAGTCAGGCTATGCTCCTCAGGGGTAGCAGGGTCGTTCAGAAACTTTGACCTTAACTCATTTTCTCTCTCAGTGGTAAGAGGTATGTCCGCTAACAACCTGGTCCTCCCCACTGGGCTTGAGCCAGAAGCAGGTTCACTATTGGCCAAAGGGGAAGAGGGCTCGCTATCGGCCAGGGTAGGAGAAGGGTCGCTCTCGGTCATGAACGCCTCACTAGGGGTATTCTGGCTATCATACTGATCCGACATGATGAAAACGCAAAGAAACTTAATAAAACGCGGAGAGAAATTGAAGAAATACCTGGAAACGAAAGGTCGCCGGAGAAAAGTAAAGTGGTAAGTGAAAGACGCCGGAAAAGGTAAATAAAGTCCCCAAGCAGCGAAATTGCACCAAAAAGTTTGAGCTTGAGCCAAGGAATCACCGGAAAGATAGAAAAAGCACCGGCGAAAGACAAATCTTCCAACCCAGAAAATACCCAGGAAATGTTCGTCAAGAAAAGACGATATTTTCAGTACACTAGAACCGGAAAATGAAAATTAGAAGATTCAGTAACTTTTCGAAGTAATTTGAGCACAGAAAAAGCGGTTTTTAAACAATACAAGCTTCGGCTATGGAGGTTTTATCAGAGAAGAAAGGGAGAAGGAAAGAGAAAGTTTTGAGCGAATGATGAAAATTCACAAAAAGACAACTGCTCCAATATACAAGCACAGATGAACGGCTGAGATTGAAAGACCTCTCAACTCCCTCTCCAGATTCCTGCCAAATGTCGAAACATGGTAAAACCCTAATAAAGTAATGGGCGGGATTTTCGGAAAAGTAATCATTAACTTTTCGAAATTTTTCAACTCCCTATGACGACACGTGGCACCCAACGAACCAACCTCTCCAAAAAATTGAACACGGCAACAATGACTCGCGTCCACCGACAACATCCTTAGCGGTCAAGACCCCAAAAAATGCTGGGGGGGCTAGTTGTATGGGTATAACCCAAGTACGTTAGCGGACACCCATGAGGAGTCCGCGAACATGATTACGGACGTGAATATTGTAAGTGTCGCCTAGTGCTCTAACAAGTCAATTCATTGACGTGGTCCGACAACGTTGGCGGTCGCCCAACAAGACAAAATAAGGGAATATTCCCAAGTGTCAGGTGTACCACAACCGTACACGTGTAAAAGGATTACGCACCCTGTCAGAGGAATAATACTTCTATAAATACCCCACTAGTACTATTCTGCAGGTACATTCTCTCACACTCATAATTCTTATCTCTCTCTCTTTACTTTCTACTTTTGCTCTCTCTAAATACAAGTGGGCCACGTACTGACTTGAGCGTCGGAGGGGGTTTCCTCGCGTCCCCCCCGAGGGTAGTTCACGTTGCTTCCTGTGCAACTATTCATCAGAGGACTATAACCCTAAATCTTTGGCGGACTAATCAAGGCCGCCAACCGTTTCAATACTGAAACATGCATGGTACACCCAAGGGTATTTTTTTGCTCATTTGGAGCTCTACTTATTATGTGATTATACTCATTTTGAGGTTTCAAATGAGCAAAACAATAGCCTTGGGTGCACCATGAGCATAATACACCCGGGTGTATGATAAAAATTCCATTGATCCCCTCAATCAACTTAATAAGCTTATAGTATATTAGAGTAACTCACTTATAATCCTATTTATAATGTTTGTAATTAAAATTTAATTAGTTTCACCATATTTCACTTTTAGATATAACATATAAGTCGGATTGTCACTTATGAAATGTATCACAATTTTATGGAGTAGAAAACTTATATAGACCTAGTCCACATTAAATTCGTGTGGACCTAATATTATTACATGTGATTTATGAAAAAATGGTCATTATCTCAATAAATATATATATATATATATATATATATATATATATATATATATATATATATATATATATATATATATATATATATTAAAAGAGGAGTTGTTGTAGATTGTAAAGAGTGACTATGTGAGAAAAAAAATTACTATGTTATAAAATGAAGATTACATTGTGATAAAGTAATGTAAAAAGGGGTAACTATATAAAACGAATGTGACTATGTTATATAATAATAGATTAGTGTATGTAAGTTTAGATTTGAAAAGGTTACTATATGAAAAAAAAAAAAAAAAAAAAAAGGACCACTATGTCATATGGTGGCTTTGGTCCACAATAATATTAATGTGGACCTGGTCAACGCAAGACTATCTAATACTTCTTATATTTTAATAGACATCAATAATCTCAGCTATATTCCCTTTTTCCTTATAAATTCACTCTAGTGATTAATTTTGAGTAAAACTGAACTCATGGGAATAGAGAAAATTGGGTTTAACATCGCCAAAAAGACTGATGGAAACCCCTAACTTGAGGAAGAAAAAATAGGGTTTGAGAGAGAAATAAAGAGAGCAAAGAGAGAAAAATGAGAGCGAAAGTGGTGTTAGACTATTCCCCTCATTCCTACCATTAAAGATTTGATACATGGAGTTAATGTACACAACCAAGACTATTTTCAATTAATTAATAGTTCGTTGTTGTTGCTTAATTAAAGAAGATGGGATAAAGTTGGGCTTGTTGGTGTCAATATTTTTGCTTATTTATGGTGGATTGGTGGTACAAGAAATCATTGAAAAATGCTGTAGAAAAATAATCAAGAAAGAAAAAAAATCTCTCCGGGGACAATAATTGTTACTAAATACTATTGCTTATGCATACTTGGTTCTTTTGACAGAATCATATAACATTGGAGATGTGGATTTTATGCAATATGATTTTGCTACTTTAAAGACTGCATCCAGAGACTTCTCGAACGAAAACATGCTTGGTGAAGGACGTTTTGGTATTGTTTATATGGTAATACACACACTTCTGTTCAGGTTATCATCCTAAATCACTTTGATTGTGGCTGCATCTAATGTTTCAAATATTGACATAGGGAACTCTGAGTAGTGGACAAGTAGTAGCAATTAAGCGGCTCGCCAGCAACTCGGGGCAAGGTGCAAAGGAGTTCATGACTGAAGCCCGTCTCTTGGCCAAGCTTCAGCACAAAAATCTCGTCAAGCTACTAGGATTCTGCAGTGAAGGAACTGAGAAGCTGCTTGTCTATGAGTTTTTACCAAATACAAGTCTTGACCGCTTCTTATTTGGTACTTACTCTCTTAAATTTGTCCTTCCACTGACTTGTTTTGGTACTTACTCTCGAACGAAAACATGCTTGGTGAAGGAGGTTTTGGTATTGTTTATATGGTAATACACACACTTCTGTTCAGGTTATCATCCTAAATCACTTTGATTGTGGCTGCATCTAATGTTTCAAATATTGACATAGGGAACTCTGAGTAGTGGACAAGTAGTAGCAATTAAGCGGCTCGCCAGCAACTCGGGGCAAGGTGCAAAGGAGTTCATGACTGAAGCCCGTCTCTTGGCCAAGCTTCAGCACAAAAATCTCGTCAAGCTACTAGGATTCTGCAGTGAAGGAACTGAGAAGCTGCTTGTCTATGAGTTTTTACCAAATACAAGTCTTGACCGCTTCTTATTTGGTACTTACTCTCTTAAATTTGTCCTTCCACTGACTTGTTTTGCATGTTTGAACTTTATTTGACAGCTTTAGCTTAAGTTAGGTAGTTGTTTAAACGTTTCGAAAGGCCATTTCTTCAAACTTCCACATTATCGTGCTAGGAATATTAGTTTAAGACGTTCAAAAATACATCGGTTCATTGTCAAAGTTCCTCAATGAAAAAGTCAATACTTTTAGTCTATGTCTCTAACAATAATTGCCATTTCATGATTTCCATCATTTCCATGGCAAAGTCAAATTGAGGAAGTTGACATTTGTGTTGAGTATAATTTACTGACCTCCACAGGCTGCAACATTCTAACAGTAGATTTGGTCGTTAACATGTTCAAAAATTATTTTATACCAATTTTCGTCTATAACACTTTCCTTCCCTAGATGATGAGGAAATATATTAGCATGTCCACAATTTGCTACCGGAGAATATTATAAAATATTTTATATTCAACATGTCTTTTATAATAGATAATTACACCGCCTCTCTGTTTGCAATTGGTCCTGACGTAGGAAGGTTAGCGGATAAGTTCGACGAAGAAGTTCGTCAAAATAGCCTGAAATGATTTCTACTAGTCAGGCCTCCGGAGTCAGAATGCTTATTATAATACATTTATGGAAGCGAAACGGGCCAACGAGTCAAACTCACCGCTATGCTGTGTCTGATAGGCTTTTTAAGTCATCTGAGTTCGTTTAGGGCCCGAAAACAGCATTTTAATTATTTCCAGTATTTATTATTTCCTTATTTTCGTATTAGGGTTTTGTTTTAACTATTTAAACATTATTAGGTCATTATTTGGAGGCAGTTTTTCATCTTTAATAATATTTCAGAGTTCTTACTCTTTTCTGGTGGATTCCGGAGTTTCTACAGATTTATCGCTTGTAAATCTGTTTATTCTTGTTAAAGATTAGCGCTTGCTTTTCTTTAAATCTTTCCGACTGCGTCAGGTCCACTTTATTAAAATTCAAAATTACTAAATTGTGACTTTTTATTATTAACATCATTGTATATATAGTCATGTCAATGTACATTTACAAATATAAACCTTAGTAATTTTCTAGTAGCTGGCGAAAACAATTAATGGTTAAACAAGAAGTAGAACAATATTACAATGGGGATATTAGTAATACTAGTCATATATCGTACATGTATCATATTCATATACTCAAGTTTTTGAACTCACCTACTAAATTATTTAACCTGTACGCTTGGCCATTCTTCTCCCTTCCTCTAACATTATGTACACACTTGACATTAATTTAGATCCAAGGAAGCGACCGGTTCTCATATGGGAAACACGATACAAAATTATAATGGGGATTGCCAGAGGGCTTCAATATCTTCATGAAGATTCACGACTTACTATAATACATCGTGATCTTAAACCAAGCAACAGTTTATTAGACAAAGAGATGAATCCAAAAATAGCTGACTTTGGCATGGCAAGGCTATTTGGAAAGGAGCAAAACCAAGCAAATACTAGTCATATTGTTGGAACACAGTAAGATAAACACTTCCCTATTGTTTTTTTAAATGCCAATATTATGAAATGTCAAACTCACCATATGGATTGTTGCATGAAGTTCTTTACCCATATTATATGAATATGAGAAAAGTAACATTCCAACTATGATGAAAAACAACAAATAATGCTCTAATATACGCAGTGGATACATGGCACCAGAATACATGATGACAGGGGAGTACTCTGAAAAATCCGATGTCTATAGTTTTGGCATCATAATTCTAGAAGTTGTAAGTGGTCAAAAGAACAGAATACTCTACCAATCGCCACAACGAGAACACCTAACAATACATGTAAGTCCTCATGTGTGCAATGCATTGATATTCTACCGTTAACCATTTTATTATAGAAATTTTTCGTAATGTATGTGTACTTGTACGTTTGTTTCTAACAAGGCATGGAACTTATGGAATGCGGGGCATTCCTTCAATTTTATGGACTCCACATTGTATGATAATTGTTCGAGGAGTGAAGTGATGAGATGCATCCAAATTGGATTGCTCTGCGTGCAAAAAAATGCAGTGGACCGACCTACAATGGCTGCAGTAATGGTCGTGCTTACTAGCTCTGTTGCCTTGCCACTTCCTTCTGTACCTGCAATGTCACCCCACGACTTTAATATACCTGCTTCATCTGATGATGATGGACGACAAAGTGATCAATCTGTTACCAAGTCTGTAGTGTGGCATGCAACCGTAGAGCAAGACTTGTACCCTAGATAGATCATCAGCTTAAGTTTGGATCTTTCTTGTTTGTGAATGCTTTTGGAGCCGCGAGAAAATCTTATTATTTGTATGAGAAAATGCTCAAGTTTCTCTTCTCAATAAAAGAAATGATCTTGTTTGGTTTGTATGAGTCTACTGTATGTAGTATATACTAATACCTGAACTTATTTTTTTAACCGTATATTTTTTTTTATAGTGGAGCTTTACCCTGAAAATGTCAAGTGAACAAAGTGAGTATATATTAAGATAATTCACGATCAAGGTTCTAGAGTTCAATTTTGACTAGTTGCATGTGTGAGTGTGACTTAAAAAAGAATATAGGGACTAAGTTTTACTAGGTAATAGCTTCAAATATATTGGAGGGAATTCCTAGTTACATTACTAATAGCATCTGAAGTTCTACATATTCTGACCATAGTTTCCTTTAGGGAAAGATAAAACTGCAATATTTGGAAAGAGTTCGAGGCGTTTGATTAAAGCTGTTAATTGCAGGGCATTCTCTTTCACAGTTTCACCAGAGTTGTCAGAGGAAGAATAATACAAGCTGAAACCATTGGCAACCAAAATCGAAACTTATTAAATCTTAAAAAACGATAGAGATTACTCCAAGCTAAGTAGACTATGTCAAGGGGTTACAAGTGATATATTGAAGCTGTCCAGGGGAGATTGTGTGTATTCGGTCTTTTTGCTAAGTAATACATATACGCATCAAAAAAACCATTTACAACCTATCCTAGCCCATTAAGAGCAAACTAACTAGGTTGGACTGCTCTAAACAAGGCAAGGAAAATCAAGCTGCACATTTCTACTTTTAACACACTCCAACCATTCTATATCTTAAATATAAATTCGTTTTGGCAGAACACCATATACTCGAAGAATAATGTTATGTTTTAATTGTTTGATTATCTTCTCATGCCTCCAAACAACCATATCCATATTGTATCATTTCTAGCCCACCAAATGAGGTAGTCCATAGCCAAGAGCACTGTAGAGATAACCTTCGTTTGGAAGCTTGTTCTTTCACTCCTTTGCACAAAAGAATGATTATTTAAAAATAGTACTGAGTACTATTTACTCCAAGCCATTTATAGATTTGACTAATACATTGCTTAATTAGCATAGTCACACTGAAAAACATATGTTCATGACTTTCATTGTTGTTCCCATATAAGCAGCAGCTAGCATCATGTATCACTCCTGTGTTCTGCAATCTATCTGTTGTTTAGAGTTTACCCTTCATGACCAAGTTTCTTATCACCCTGTGCTTTGGCATGGCTAATATGTTCCAGATATACTTATCCTAGTATAGCTTCTCCATATCCCCCACCAACATTCCGTAAATTTTCTTCACGCTAAAGCTGCTCATGTGCACAATATCATGCAAAGCTAAGATAATTGTGTCTCAAGTTCTTCTTTAAAAGGCACAATTGCTTCCAATAACAACTACAAGCCTTTGGTGGCTTATAAGGCCACCTATCTTACTCCTTTACATACAGCACGAGGATCCATCTTGTCCATAAATTATCTTGCTTATTTGTTGTAAGGGCCCAGACATACTTGCGTATAACCTTGTATCACTCCTTGATCTTCCTAATTCCAAGCCCGCCCTGCAGCTTTAGGGGTACATACATCGTCAAAATTTATATTCTCTGCCTTTGAGCTATAGAAAAATCCACTCTAGAGAAAATCCCTACACACCTTCTCTATATCCTATGGCACACTTCTAGGCAAAATGAAGACTTGTGTTCAGTACACATCAATACCTAACAATACTAAAGTTATCAATTGCACCCTACCTGTATAAGAGTTATTCTCACTACTCCACAACTTGATTGTAGCACACATCTTCTCAACTAACCACCCACATTAACCCACATGAATTCTTTTAGCACATATGGGGACCTCTAACTACTGGAAAGGCAAAAACTATGAGCAAAAACTAAAACTTCTTTTACTCTTTGTGTAATATCCCACATGATTGCTTTATAGGGACTTAGCAGGATACTCGTTCCAACAAGATACATCTTTCTTTTAGGGAGCTCATTTCTTTAGTTACTCCACAGTTAAACATGTTTGGCTAGGAGTACTGTTGGAATAGGTGAAAACCTGGGAAGTTTTTCGAGGTGCTCATGAGTGGAAAAAAATGAGCTAGAAGAACTTGTGTTGGTTATTAAGGACAGTTGTTGGCCCTAGACGCAAATTAGTGACCATAGACTCGACTACATATGGGTCGGGTGTTACACTTTGAATCACATCTAGAGTTATGTTAGCATTATATAAAATTTTGACTTCATCTCATTGATATAGAGACCTGAAGACTCATAAAATAGCTTAAAAGCTTACAACGTCAAGTAGATAGAAGAAAAATCATCTTTACAACAGAAATTACATCATCAACAAATTGAAAGATTTGATGGGTGAGTTTGAGAGCCTTGCACCTTGAGTGAAACTCAAAAGGAAAGCACTCACTCATCTTCCTCAAGACCCTTGACATGTGCTCCATACAAATGACAAAAAGGAGAGGGGATAGGATCACCCTCTCTAATAACACCTCTATTTGACTCAAATTAACTATGGAGAGATCCATTAACCATCAGAGTAAATTTTAGTGTTCTCACACAACTCATAACATGCCTAATAAATCTGCTTGAGAATTGCAATTTTCCATCATTTCTTGTAAATAATCCCAATATGTGGTGTCATAAGCCTTCTTCATGTCAAGCTTCATTATACAACTAACCTTCACATTATTTCTCCCATAAAACCTTACTAGATCCTGACCCACCATTACCTTGTGAATAATAAATCTCTCATGAATAAATGCTCCCTGGTTTTCAACAATAATATCAAGCAAAATAATTTTCAGTATGCTATAAAGAACCTTTGTGATATACTTATACATCACATTACAACAAGTTATTGGTCTAACTACTAGGACAACTTACTTTAGGAATCAATGTAAGAATAGTACAGTTAAGTTCAGTCAGGATCTTACGAGTATCAAACAAACATGGAGGATGGCATTTTTCACTTTTCACTAAGAATATGTCATGCGTCTTTGAAAAAGTGTGCACCAAAATAATTAAAGCCATCTAGCCAAGGAGATTTGTCTCGAGGATTGTAAATAAGGTTTCTTGACATCTTCAGTAGTGGAAGGCCTCTTTAACATCACAACATGCTCCTTATTGAGCACTAGACCAATACTAACCACTGTTCACTTGTCACTAATAAGGATATACACCAGTCCGGAATCTGAAAATTTTGTGGACCAGTAGGATACTGAGCTTGTCATTCATCATTCATCATTCACCATAACCCTATCTAACTTGCTGAATACCCTAATTCACCATGTTGCTTATTGTTCACTACAAGAAAATGGGGATAATTTAGACGCTTATCTTCGGTGCTTATAAAAGGGTTATGCGAAAATTTCAATGCGCAAATAGAATTAAGTTTACATGGACCGTTTTTAGAGTCACTGCATACTTCGATCCCTTAAAGTGTCACTATTTGTAAAAGAACTCACGTGAAGCAGAGAAACCAAGGTTCATTTTGGCGTGATGTTGAAATATTTGTGAAAAAAGCCCGATATCACTTTGCGCTTGTCCCCACGATCACCGAGTATCTCTCCAACAATCCAAGTCCTGAGTAACAGAATCCATCAATAAAAAGTTACAATCATTCCAAAATCTCTCCTCATCTTTTTCCCTGGAATTCAGGGATATCAATAACATAACTTTATGCTCCCACACTAAATCACAAAGCCACCTCCGATTCTCGTCACAAAGCCCTCCATTACACGAGGATAGGATTGGCACCGACAACATACCAATATAAAGTAGAATTCTAATAGTAGATTTCATATTGAATATCATGCATTCATCATTATTTGAATTCTTAGATTGAACCTTGCATTCATTCGGAGATTCACTATTTTGGATTGGAGAAAACAAAATAGGAATAGATTCAGTACCTTCGATGTTCGTCATTCTTCTACTATGTTCTGGTGATTTCCTCTTAGCTAAGTGATGAATGATCTCCAACAAGTCTGAGAAATTCATCCTGAGCTCTGATTATTGTTGTAATTAAAGATCGCAGTGAAGATCGAGGCGATAAGACCTCCTAAACTATTTGAGTTTCATTATCAATTTCTAACGATGCCACTCCTATTATTATTGTATCTATTGACACTAGAGGAAAAAAGGTCAAGGGCTGCCGTCAAAAGTAACCTAAGGGTTGCGTTTTTGACCGCAGCCCTTAACAATTTTGAAGGGTTACGATTATTGACTACAGCCCTTAATAGTTAAGGGATGCAATTTTTAGCAAAACCGTAGCCCTTTATCCATTGCAAAAATTGTCAAGAATAAGTCGGCCTTTGAGTCATCCGCTAAAAACAAGTCAACCTTTAATACCAATATGTTTTTAACAAGTTATTGCATGTTCTTAACTTATTTAACCGCCTAAATATGATATGTGTAACTCTTCAAAGGGATGAGAGACAAAACAAAAAGAAATTAAAAATTACAAAAAAGAAAGAAAAAAGTCAGATTATTTGTAATTTAACTTGTTTAAAATTGATAAGTACTAAAGGTACACTTATTAAGGAAATAATCAAAAGATGACTTATTTTTTGCGGACGGAACAAATGTTGACTTATTCTTGACAATTTTTCCTAATCCATTAAGGCAAAAACCGTAGCCCTTAGACCATTAAGGGCTACGGTTTTAGCAAAAACCCTCAAAAAAATGAAAAAAATGAAAAAAAATTAAAGCTCTTATACAAAGTATGGTCATAATACAATATAGATAAAGATGTTGCTTAAGAAAAGTTCCTCCAGAATTGTATCTCTCATAACAGCAGCATTTTTCACCTTTCCAAAGTGGGAGAACTTCTCCTTAGGGTCATCCTCAGTTACATCTCTTTTCTCTTTTCTGGTTTTTTACATACAGATTTGAAATTCTGATTCTTCTGTCTGCTCCTCATGAAATGACTTGTGTATCTAAATTCATTTCAAGCTACCAAAAAGTAAGGTTTTGAAATGACATTGACATTAGTTCAGGCGACATAATCAAAATATTTTGATCCTCCTAATCTAAAGCAACGGGCATGCAAAGCTTAAGGCGATTAGGGAAACACAAACTGAACGATTACAGAATAATTGAGGGCCAAAACTTTGAATAAGCCAACCATATGATCTCAACTTTGAATCTAAATGGCATTGCACAACATTAAAGAAAATAATCTCAGCTGCTCATATACCAACAATCCAGGGCATTAATCCACACAAACACTAAGATATTTCAAGAGAACAGTGCATACCATATAACCCTTCATTTAATCTGATTCTTATTAGCTGCCAAGTTGTACGTCATTATTTCTTGGCTGAGCTGGGGCACATAATGTCCTGTAAAACAAACACCATTATTCTCTGCAATGAAACTAATGAGAAACTTGCAAGCACTAAGGTTCTTTACCCATCTAAATGAAACAACTAATTCATATCTAATAGACCATTTGAACTAGTGCCACTACAGATTTACAGCCATTATGACAATATTGGGTTAGTAACCACACTACACAAAATGTTGCCTGACATTGATCTGACAATAAATATAAAAATTAAGCTTCAGACTGCTATTGAGATGCCAGCTAGATGTTTACATCAATCTACACAACACTAAGATATTTCAAAATCTCAAGGTACTCTCTACACAATGACTACACCAATAACCATTTATATTGCTTAACTACATATAAATGTTTTCATACATCTACATTCACATAGGAAGCATAGTGGTCTTCTTTAGAAATGGTATTCTTAGCACTATTTCAGAAGGTGTGACACTGATAGTAAAACGTACGACTTGACTTTGAGAGTTTAGACTAACTTAACCACTTACATTTTTCTTTGAATAGGGAAAAAACACTAGATCTATTCTATAGTAAATCAATCATATGCCTCAAGCAGTTCAGATTCCCATATTAGATACACAATGAGGTTTTATTCCCTCCCTTAGAGCCTCTAAAAGGTTTTAGATTCCCTTCTCAATCTCTGTATCAATTTGAGACTTAAGAAATGAACCAATAATATACATTGTCTTTTATTATTATCATTGATGTCTAATAAGTGAAATGATCTATGCTTATCTTTGAAGCTGCATGATAGAAATTTTCGTAGTCAAACAAGTTCCAAAGGTCTAATGCCCATAAAATAAGACTACAATTATTAACTAGAACTTCGTAAAAACATTCTTTTTTTTTTTTTTTTGCTAATTAAGAAAGATATATTGATAACAAAACACCATTACAACCAAAACATCTAACCTATAGGGGACAAACCAACTAGGTTGGACCCTCCCCAACAAGGCTGGATAAGCTAATTACAAACATGTAAAGTAATTTGCCTCATCCACTATGTCGTCTCTTGAAACCCTTTTAGGCATTATACTATACACTCTGTCTATAATAGTTCTTTGTATCCTATTTACAATGTTATGCACAGTTACTACTTTTTTGTCCCAAAACACTTCATTTCTGACACTCCAGATATTGTAGACCACAGCAGCAAAAGTAGCAGAGAACATTTATTTGCTTCTTGAATTTACTCCTTCTGCAACCTTGAATCCAACTAACGATACCAGCAACAGACTTATGTCTTATGTCAATGCTCAACCAACATTTGATTTTACTTCAGACTGTCATACTATAACAGCACTGAAACATCAAATGATCCTGAGTTTCATCACAGAGTCCACATAAGAGACAAGTTGGAGTCTCACTCACTCCTATCTTGAACAATCTCTCTTTTGTCTGGAGTCTATCCTTCATAGCAAGCCATATGAAAAATCTATGCTTAGGGATAGAAAGTCTATTCCAGACATGTTTATCCCAATACACCCTTTCAAGGTCACCCACAAGCACTGAATAAATTTTGCTGACATAATAAGATTGCATTTGCCTCAGGTTATTTTTTGTAATTACATTCTTCAATTGATGCTTAACCTCACAAACTTTCTTCCAATACCAACTAAAGCCCACAGGCGGTTGGTATTCCCACCAATTATTATCTGTAACATAGATCTCACTAACCCACTTGATCCACAGATTGTCCTTCTTAGAAGCAATAGCCCAAACATACCTTTCCATTGCTGCAGTGTTCCAATGAGTAACCTGTCTGATTCCCAAACCTCCAGTATACTTAGGCAAACAAACATTTGCCCAGGCCACATAACCTGCCTTGCCACTGTAGTGTTCACCAATCCAAAGAAAAGCCCTGTAAATACTCTCCACTTCTTTGAGCACTTTCCTAGGTAGCACAAACGCTTGTGACTAGTAGACTTGGATGCTTAATAGGATATAGTTCACCATTACCAATCTACCACGATAAGAAAGCTTCCTGCTACTCCAACACCTAACCAACAACAACAAACAACAACTAAGCCTTATTCCCAAAGTGATTTGGGGTCGGCTAACATGAATCTTCAACTGAAACCGTTACCAGAGGAGATGGCATCGACAATGGTGATAAAAAGTTTTTTTTTTTTTAAAAGGGTTTAAGTTTTAAGAATTTTTAAAGAAGTTTTTTTTTTTTTTTTTTTTTTTGAAAACTAAGTTTACACCAAGAAGTTTTAAAAGAGGTTTTCAACAAAAGGTTTTAATACCAGCACAATTGAGAAAAACAAAATAAATGCAGTAATCACACCCCTTCCTCCACATGGATACTTCCCCTCCACCCACTTCTATCCAACGTCATGCTCTCCTCAATCCCAAGTAACCTCATATCACTTTCAATTACCTTCATCCAAGTCATCTTAGGTCTTCCCCTACCCCTTACAATTTGGTTACTCCTCCACTCTTCAATTCTTCTCACCGGTGCATCACCTGATCTCCTTTTCACATGACCAAACCATCTTAACCGATTCTCCCTCATCTTTTCTTCAATGGATGCAACTCCAACTTTTTCCCGGATCACTTCATTTCTTAATCGGTCCTTCCTTGTGTGGCCACACATCCACCGCAACATACGCATCTCCGCCACGTTTATCTTATGAACGTGGCATTGTTTCACCGCCCAACATTCGGTGCCATATAACAAAGCAGGCCTAATTGCCGTACGGTAGAACTTTCCCTTCAAGCTTTGGGGAATGCCGGAATCACAAAGGAATCCGGTGGCGCTTTTCCACTTTAACCAACCCGCGTTAATTCTATGAGCCACGTCTCCATCCAGTTCTCCATCCTTTTGGAGAATGGATCCTAGGTAACGGAAGACGTTTGATCCTTGAACCACTTTGCTATCCAAAGTGACCGCCCTCGCCTCGCTGCTTGTAACCCCACTGAACTTGCACTCCATATACTCCGTCTTACTTCTGCTCAATCTAAAACCCCGGGCTTCTAATGTATGCCTCCACAATTCCAACTTTCTCTCAATACCTTCCTTTGTCTCATCAATCAACACAATATCATCCGCAAACATCATACACCATGGTATATCATCTTGAATTGACCTCGTTAGTTCGTCCATAACTAGAGCAAAGAGAAAGGGACTAAGTGTAGAACCTTGATGCACTCCAATCGTAATAGGAAACTCTTCTGTCCTCCCCACCGTAGTCCGCACACTCGTAGTTGCCCCCTCATACATATCCTTGATGATATCTATATATTTTTGTGGAACACCTTTCCTTGCCAACGCCCACCAAAGTATTTCTCTTGGTACTCTATCATATGCCTTCTCCAAATCAATTAAAACCATATGCAAATCCTTCTTCCTATCACGGTAATGTTCCATTGTTTGTCTTAAGAGGTGGATGGCCTCTATAGTCGATCTTCCAGGCATAAATCCAAATTGTTTCTCCGATATCTTCACATGTTTCCTAAGTCTTTGCTCAATCACCCTTTCCCAGAATTTCATCGTATGACTCATTAGTTTGATTCCCCGGTAGTTGGTACAATCTTGTACATCGCCTTTGTTCTTATACAAAGGAATCAGAGTACTCTTCCTCCATTCTAATGGCATTTTGTTGTGTCTCCAAATCATGTTGAAGAATGTTCTCAGCCATTCGATTCCTCTCCCCCCTAAACACCTCCAAACTTCGATAGGTATGCCATCTGGCCCGTAGCTTTCTTCAATCCCATCTTTTTTAATGCTGCAACGACTTCTCCCTTTTGAATCCTCCTCATAAACTCTCGATTTAACATACTTGGCGGAATGCGTACATCCCCAATTTCTTGTGCTTTACAACCGTTGAACAAGATATCAAAGTACGACCTCCATCTATCCTTTATCTCCTCATCCTCCACAAGCACTCTTTGGTCCACACCCTTGACACATTTTACCTTCCTTATGTCTCTTGTCTTCTTGTCCCTCATACGCGCAATTCTATAAATGTCTTTTTCACCTTCTGTCGTATCCAATCTTGCATGAAGCTCTTTGTTTACCTGTGCTTTAGCTTCCCGTACTGCCTTCTTGGCTTCTTTTCTAGCCTCTCTGTACTTCTCATAGTTCACATCGCTGCTATCTTTTCCCAAAAGTTTATAACTTTCTCGTTTGTTTTTTATCGCTTGTCTCACCTCCTCGTTCCACCAAGATGTGTCCTTACTTGATGGTACAGTTCCTTTAGATTCTCCAAGGGCCTCTTTCACCACTTCCTTTATACCAAGTTCTATCTTTGTCCATGTCGAATCTACATCCATTTCCGTGTTACAAGACCAAAAATCTTTACTAGCCATCTTAGCTAAGAAGTTCTCTTTGTGCTCCCCTTGGAGCTTCCACCACTTGATTCGCGGCTCCACATTGGGTTTTCGCTTTCTTAAAGACTCCCTACCCCGGAAATCAAGCACGACTAGTCTATGTTGGGTGGTCGCGCTCTCACCCGGTATCACCTTGCAGTTTGTATAACTCTTCCGCCAATCATTCCTTACTAAAAAGAGGTCAATCTGACTCGCGTTACTTCCACTCCTATACGTCACAAGGTGAGATTCTCTTTTCTCAAACCAAGTGTTCATAATACTAAGACCATAGGCTAATGCGAAATCCAAGATACCACTTCCAGCTTCATTTCTCTCCCCATACCCAAAACCTCCATGAATGCTCTCAAAGCCAACTCGACTAGTGCCCACATGTCCGTTAAGATCCCCACCAATGATCAATTTTTCATTAATAGGCACTCGTTGCACAACCTCCTCCAAATCCTCCCAAAATTGTTGTTTAATAAATGCTTCCAATCCTACTTGCGGCGCATATGCGCTTATGATAGTCACCGCCTTACTCCCTAATACTAGCCTGATACTCATAATGCGGTCACTCTTCCTCAAAACTTCCAGCACATCATCAATATATTCCTTATCAATAATGATGCCTACTCCATTCCTACACTTATCCTTTCCGGAGTACCAAAGCTTATAACCCCATGGGGCTAGTTCTCTTGCTTTTCCACCAACCCACTTAGTCTCTTGAAGGCACATTATGTGAATCTTTCGCCTCCTCATAACCTCCACCACCTCCGCCGATCTTCCCGTCAAAGAGCCAATGTTCCATGTTCCAAAGCGCAACCTACTACCCCTACCACTACCCTAACCCTTGCAGAAATTTTCTCAACTAAATTCATGCAATTTTTCATTGAAATTCTCTTGAAACTAATAGGAAAACCAAGGTATTTAAATGGGAAAGAACCTAATTTAAAACCAGTCACATTCATTAGCCTTTGAATCTCCTCTTCTTTCATGCCTGAAGTGTACATCTCAGTTTTGCTTTCATTTACCTCAAAAGTCCATACACCTTAGAAAAGTGTTTAAAACCTTGAAGCATTGTATATAAAGACACAAAATCCCCTCTACTACACAGGGTAACATCATCAGCAAAACATAAATGATTCAATCTAACACCAGAGCACTTAGGATAGAACTTGAATTGAGTTTTATCCCCTACTACCTTAAGAGTTCTTGTAAGGTACTCCATACAAATGACAAACAACAAAGGAGAGATTGGGTCCCCATGCCTAAGACTTACCTTCAAAAAAAAAACCACACCATTGACCATTTATCATCAAGGTAAATCTAGGAGAACATACACATTCACTAATGAGATCAATGAATCTTCTACGAAAGTTAAGCCTCCTCAACATTTCTTCAAGAAAAAGTCGATCAATAGAATCATATGATTTTTTCATGTCCATTTTTATAATACGTCCTGGACTTGTGCTTTTCCTAACATAATTTCTCACTAAATCTTGACAAATCATTATATTATGGCCAATGAATCTCCCCTGAATGATAGCCCCTTGATTCTCAGCTATAATGATAGGAAGAATTAACTTCAATCTAGCACACATGACTATTGTTATACATTTATAGACAGTATTGCAGCATGCAATTGGTATAAACTCAGTGACACTTCTACTAGGGTAATTAACTTTAGGGATCAAAGCTAAAATAGTAGCGTTTAGTTCTTTAAGGAGCTTACTAGAACTGAAGAAATCTTTAATAGCAGAGGTGATGTCTTAGCCTACAATAGACCAAGTATCTCTGAAAAAATGAGTCCCAAATCCATTAGGACCTGGGGACTTGTCTTCTGGGATAGAAAACAAAGCCTGATAGAACTCATCATTAGTGACTGGCCTAAGTAAAGTGTCCTGATGGACTGAAGAAAGCACAGAGGGGCCAGTTGACATAATTCCCTCACAGACCCTACGCGTATACGACCTCTCACCTTAGGAGACCCCAGCAGCTGCATATAGTAATTGATGAAAGCATCTTCCACCTTATTAACCTCAACCCACTCACCATTCATATCCTTGATGCCATACACATTATTCTGCAATCTTCTATGTATAATAGCTCTAAGAGCTCTATGAAAGAGACTAGAGTTCTCATCAGCATCTTTTATCCATGAAATTTTTGCTTTTTGTTTCAGGAATGACAAATGCATCTTATGGACTCCCTTGTATTCAGCAGTGGCAATAATTTCTCTTTCAACTTTACCAGGATCATTTTTAAGATGAGTTTGACATTCAATCAGCTTTGCATAAGCTTTAGCATCTGAAGCTTGGATCTCTGAAAATCCTTGCTTATTTATCATGTTCAAAATCTGCTTCACTTTCTTCCGCTTTTGAACCACACAATACATAGCAGTTCTTATGATCCTACTATCCTAGCACTCTTTAATTCTTTCCTGAAAATCTAGGGCTTTACTCCACATTTCATAATATTTGAAAGGACATCTCCCTCCCCTTCTCTCTTCAAACACACAAAGCATCATAGGTGAGTGATCAAACAAGCCTTCAGGCATGAACCAAGCTTCAAAAGCAGGAAAAGTGTCACAACACTTGTCATGACACAAAATTCTATCTAGTTTACAATAAACTCTATTATCCCCAAAATGTTTCTTGTACCAAATATAGTAACAAGTGGGTCCTCCAAACCACAGTTATTCACACGTCTCCTGAAAGGCAACATTTCCCCATCTCTCACAGCAGACCCTATCCTTTGTTCTCTATTCAAAATGCAATTGAAATCTCCCATAACAACCCAAGGACTACTAGTCTTTTGAGATATAAACCCGAAGTCCTTCCAGAGAGCTTCCATTTGAATAGCAGCATTGTAAGCATATACAAAAGTGCATGCAAATTCGTGACAACCACTTGTTGTTTTCACCTTACAATGTATAAGTTGATGTATAATTATCATAATATCAACATGAAAGGCCAAAGCATTCCAGGCCATTACAATTCTACCACTAGGATTAGCAGAAGAATTACAACAGATACACCACCCAGGAAATAAGTTCTGGTACATCAAACCCATTTTATTCACTTTAATTTTAGTCTCAGTGAGACTAACAAGTCCAAGAGATCTAGTGTTAAGCATCTTCTTCACATATTTCTGCTTATGGACACTATCGCTCGAACATTCCAACACATTACTTTATCCATGGTCAGTAGGAGAGTTCCCCTTCCCTGTAACAGTTTCTGAATCATTTACACATATTACATCACCTATTATAGTGTTAAGCATCTTCTTCACATATTTCTGCTTATGGACACTATCGCTCGAACATTCCAACACATTACTTTATCCATGGTCAGTAGGAGAGTTCCCCTTCCCTGTAACAGTTTCTGAATCATTTACACATATTACATCACCTATTATAATTTCATCTGTATCAATTCCACCCAAAGCTACAAATGAATTGTTAACCATAGTAACTACTGGTGACTCAATTCTTCTTCTCACTGGCTTTGACACTTAAAACTCATTATTTTCACCAGCTTTGTCCACCACACTCTCCTGAACAAGAGATTGAACTTTACGCCTCCACACCTGTTTTTCCTGTCTCCACCTACAATCCTATACAACATGGCCTAATTTTTTACACATAGAGCATAAAACAGGCTTCCACTCATATTTAACATCAATTACCACATCCAAACCCTTCTCATTTATGAATGATGGTTGATCAGGAAATCTTGATCAATCTTAACTTCTACCATCACCCTAGCATACTGAAGTTTTTCACGTCTCTCAGTTGCTTGATCAACCTTAAAAAATTTACCAATCTGTGCAACCAATTTCTCCAAACACCTCACACTACAATAATTAAAATCTACTTGCAATTGGATCCAAGTAGGAATAACAGCTAATTCTTCCTTCTGAATGTCCATATCAGCCTCCCATGCTTTAACAATCATAGGTTTACTATCAAAAAACACCATAGTATTCGCTAAAACCTGATCTCTTTTCTCCATTGTAAAAAATCTCACAATATAAACTCCCTTCTTAAGTATAGCAACTTTATCAACTCCCATATTCTTCCATATACGTCTAATGAATCCATTCATAATGTAGGAAGGAGGATTAGCACCAATAACATAACAAATTAATGAAGAATTCTAGAAACCTATCTCAAGTTGAATAATCTCTAAATCAATTTTCACTTTATTTCTACCAACATCTTCATTTCTATCAATTTTGTTATATTGTCACTTTATTGGAGCAGGTTCCACTTCACGTACACTTCGATCGGCCCATGAATTCTTCTTCCCCTCTTTGTGATTCTCTTCGATCCACCGTCGAATGAATCGATGAGAGCCATTCGGGAGAACAACCTATGAGTTTGCTGACTTTCTTTGAATGTCCCTTAAGTCATCTTCTTCATATTGAATAACGGGTTCTATTTCCATAGCTGAAATTCCAAGTAATTCATCCATTGTTTTCGTCTTCTTCGCAGATGAATCCGAACTAGGTCATGTTGCTTTTCCAAATTTTGCTGCTGATTTCTGACTCTTCGAATTTCTTGCCATAGCTACGATTATGTCACATTGAGAGAGATTCTAGAGAGAGAAAATCAACTGACTATTGAATTGCTTCGTAAAAACATTCAAATATATATATTAAGAAAAAATAACGAAGAGGATCAAGAGTGCTCTCTCCAAAATACTGCAGAAATATAAAAGTAACAAGCACCTCAGAACCCAAGCTAGGTACGACGCCAATTAGGGGTGTGCATTATCGGATATCGGATCCAATCCGAATCCGATCCGAAAATTTCAGATATCCGGCATTTTCGGATCGGATCGGATCGGATCCGACATCCGATCCGAATATCCGAAATATCCGAAATCAATTAAACTGTACCGCTAATCCACTATTATCAAATCATGACACATGTAAAATACTACATTAAACATGAATCTCGCTAACCGCCATAGTACCATATTTCCTTTATGATCTTGCCAACAAGTTCCATTATGTCAGTAACATTCCAAAACCATTCTAATATAACAAAAACAATATAACAAAAACAATAATACATAATGCAAAAAACCAAATAAATTAAGCCAACAAAAAGCACTAATTTGCAATTCTACATTTCGTAATTCTAACCATTTAACACCGAAGAACCTACAAGTCTTTAACAGCAAGAAAATAAGTGGGAAAATCAAAGAAAATCGGAGGGAAAATAAAAGCAACTAAAGTATATAACAGCACGAAAATCTAACAATTATGTTTACAAAATTTGACATTTTTCCGTAGTAAAAGTAGTGTAAGCAGGGCAAAAAAAATTTGACACGAAAACTGAAGAAAACAACAGTGCAATTGGACTTGATTTTTGTCTAGATCTGTCGAAATTGCAAAGATTAAAGAAACAAGAAAAGAGAGAGGCGTGAACTTACCCAAACTTGAACATATCTGACTGTTTCGCCGGCATGAAGAGAACCGGTGAAGTGAAGAGAGGTGTGTTCGCAAGGAGAGAGAGGAGATACTGAGACCTAGGATTTCAGGATTTCTAATGGCTAAACTAAAGCAATATGCAAGTTTGGATATTCATTTTAAAAAAAATCAGATATTCAGATATCCGAAAACTAAAAAAATCCGATCCGAAAATCCGAATTTTTTTCGGATATCCGATCCGAAATATCCGAAAGCCAAAAATCAGATCAGATATCCGAAATTTCGGATCGGATCGTCGGATAATCGGATCGGATTTTTTTGCACACCCCTAACGCCAATGCCTGCGCTTCGCGTTGTATTTGTCAAAATCAAACAGACCAAAAATTAACAAACTATTCAAGGAAATTATTAAATCAAGCTAGGTACTAAATCGGATCAGTTAATCATTTACTGCAACAGTTTTGGGTGAAAAGCGGAGCAGTTAAGCAAGTTAACAACTGCGGTTTTGACCCAAAACCGTAGCGGTTGACCACCCCAAAAACCAAAAAAAAAAAATATTTATGTAACTTTTTGTCCTATTGACTAGTTGTATGAACTTATGACATCCATGAGTTGTCACTCTAGCATATTTATGAAATTATTAAATCACCAAAAGCAACACTCCGAATAGAAAGAGAACTAGGGAGAGAGAGAAGGAGAGAGATTATGGAAAGGAGTGGTTCATTTTGTAAACCACTAAATTAGTTCTAAACTTCAGCACACATATCATAGATATCTATGATATTATACAAATGGCAGTTCTTTTACACAATACCTGAAAGTTAACCAATATTTTTTTTTAAAAAGGAAGCATTCCACTAAACCAGCCACATGAAGTGCGTGTTTCGATTGTTCCCACATTCTCAAAATATGACACATCAGGCCATTAATTAAAAAATGTCTGCAATCTACAAGGTATTGCGAGTTGATATACCATATAACCATTACTTAATAAGGAAGCCTTGACATAAGGAAGAAGCCAAGTCATGCGCTGAGGTAAAGATATAGTGAATCATATAAGAATAGTTTACTTAAAATCAAATATTACTAAAACTAGTTATATTATTGTCCAATCACTTCTATTTGTCACCTTATAAATGCACAACTTAATTATCAAGCAGCATAAAAGCTATTCTGAAAGAAGGGAAACTGATGATGAAAAAACATTTTAATTTGATAAATATTAAACTTTGTGAGAGAACTCGCGTCCATATCACTGTGAAGAGTATGTGTAGGGGTACATTAAGAGCTTCAGCAACATGTAATTGTCCTGCAATATATAAGATACCAACTCATCAGGCTAAGTTAGATGGAATCTAGAAGGGATAAGTACAAATAATTGCCAAGCATACCCCACTCATTCCAATAACAGAATATACACAAATGAAACTAAAAATAAGGAAAAATAGAAGATAAACAAAACTAAGGTAGAACAAATCACAGTATACATAGTTCCACACCCCCTCTCTCCTAATGCTTTTTATGCCACATGATGTTGCTCTTTGGTGTAGTCACCACATAAGCACAGTTCTGAGCTGTTATACGGAGACGTGTATTACATTCTTCTCTCCTAGTGAATGCATAATGATAGGAGTTATGGCATGCAAAAAAGGAGTGATGGTGAGGCATGACGCATGACCACATGATGCCAATTTATAATGAGCTTCAGAAAAGGTTCAAATATAGCAATGGTGAAATTGTAAATCAAGAAACCTCCACCTAAGCATCATAAAAGTACCATAAGCAGGAGGATTAGCAATGATTGCTTGAGCTCTAAATGGTGCACCAGTCTTAATGTCTGGTTCCGTACAAGCAGGTAGCATAGTTTCAATAATAGCTTCCAGCTGCTTCCTCTGAATTGATAGCTCTCCTGGTGCTAAGGGCAACCCTTTATTTCTTGCCATATCTAATATTATAGAAAAGTAGGAAAACATATAAGTTACTGAAGATATTCAAATGGATTGCTTTCTGAAAAAAATCATCAACTGATCATGAATGTTAAATTACTACATAATCCAAATAGACATTGCTTTTAGTCCAATAGACATTGCATTTGCTATTTGATTGAAGGGTGACAAAGAACCATTTTACACCTCTAATAAGTAATACCAAATCCATATCACTAATAGCTCTAGCTTCGAGTCAAGGTCATGATTGATATTGTCACTAGCATTGGTATCATCACTAACATCAATGTTGCCACAAGCATCAATAAGAGAGACCTCTAGGTTAAACTAGGAACTGGATTAGAAATATCTATATTACATAAGCAACTCTTGAGGAGTTTGATGTCCACCCAAAATACCTTAAACGCCCTTTATTTATTTTACTGTTTTAAAAATTTAATGTTAATATACTATGACTATTATACGTGTTTTTATAACTTGAAGCACGCATTAATCTAGTTGTAATAAAACAAACATGGGAGTTGTTTGATCAGATAGGATTGTTCAATTTTTATAGTATATCAAAATCATTTGATAAATATAAATGAATCTACATTGAAACAAATTAAACATAAAGAAAGCAGATAAGGAGCTTAAAAGAAGTGAAAGATGCACGTCTTCTTACATCCTGCTAGAACCCGTGGATCACCACCCAAAGGATAGAACTCAACACCAGCCGACTTGACAAATTCACTAAAATTAAAATGTGTTGCCAACCGAACATGATGACCAAATTCCTGCACATATAGAATTTCAACTTGGACATGAAATTACTCCATACATCTTATTGAAGAGAGCTGTTGGGGCCTTTAACTGTCTTTTTTACACCCTTTGCTACTGAATTAGCTTAACAAGCTCTACCAAAAGTGAAACTATCAACTAAATCAAGGTATATAATAATAAGCAGATGTTCGTCATGCAGTAACCTCAGCAGTCGCATACAACCTTTTTTTTGTATAAGTTACACTAGAGAAATGATATGCTAGGAAATCTAACACATCTGTAGTAAAGATCAACTTTTTTATGCATCTTTATTCTAATGAAAAAGATAAGAGTCTCCACTAATTCTTAAGCGACATAACTAAAATATGGTGACCCAAATTGTGACATTTGCTGACAATATTGATAGCATGGCTGAATGCTGATACCAATTTCGTGCTGAAGAATAATGGGACCAATTTTGTGGAGATACAAATATGAAAAGCAGCTGATAAGAAGATAAGGAGACATTCTGATAAGAGCAACTGATAAGAACATGAGATATTTCAAGTCTACAAACACATTCAGATAAATTTTAGGCAGCAAACAAATTAATCGACATCTATTAGGAGACAAAATGTAAGAGCCACAAGTTTTTAACATACATCAAAATGCGCTCATCGAGGGCTCCTTGCTTGGACTTTTCGCCTCTATTAATCTGCAACAACAACAACAAAACAACAACAATTAAAACACGAAAAATTGAATTGAAGAGTGAAATCGAAGAAGAAACGAGGGTTAGGGTTAAGATTTCGTACAAATACTTTAGATTTCGCTGAGGAGAGAGGATGAGAGAGGGAAGGGGGAGCTTAGGGTTTAGTCTCCCCGCAACTGGTGGTGAGGAGGTCGCGACGAGATGAAATTCGGTGGCGAGGAGGAGTAATTGGGCGAAGGACGCGAGAGAAGACGACCCACTTCGAGATCTTGAAAACTCATCTTTTTTCTTCTTCTTCTTCCTCGCAATTCACCTTTTTTTCGGTGGTGGTGTGATTTGTCGGTGAACTGATGGAGTGATGGTGGGTTAGAGGAGGAGCGATTGAAGAAATGGGCTGGAGAAAGGAGAGATGGAAGAGGGGTGTTTAGTTAGGGTTTTGTGGCTGTCACGTGGGAGGATGAGTGGGAGAGGGGGGGGGAGATGAGAGAGAGAGAGGGGTGGCGAATTTGGGCTGTCGTGGTTGTTGGGTTGTGGGAGGGAGGAATTAGGGTTTGTTGAGACTTGAGAGGCGTGTGAGGAGGGAGGAAGGAGAAGATCAAAAGTGGGAGTGAGGGAGTGAGGAGTGAGGAGTGAGGAGTGAGGGTTTTGTCGGTTTGGGCAACAATAACCGCTGCGGTTTCGAGAACCACAACGGTTAACAGGAAACCGGATCGATTTTGTTAACCGATCCGGTTCTCTAAGAACCGCGGCGGTTAATATTGCCCAATTTCCCTCCCAAAATTTTAAGGATTTATCGCTTCGGTTCTCTTAGGGACCGCAGCGGTCGTGTTGTGACATAGAGCGTTTTTTCCACTAGTGGATTAACATTAGGGCAAATAACATCAATCTTAAGAATAAATCAAAATTGCCTGATGGTGTTGTCTGCGCATACGAATCCAGTAAGGGATGGGAGATTTTGCCTCATCTTCTTCGCGCGGTTTAGGTATAGGGATGAAATCCTAAGCAACACTCAAATCAATGAGCTACAAAATTAATCAAAGTAAGAAACCTAATTTTGAAATTATTTGAAGAATAAATAACAAGAAATCGCCTCACGATTAACACCAAAAATTAGGCAAGGTGAAGAGAGGTAGAAAAGAGTGATGGTCTGGCGGCGGCAAGACGGTGGCAGCACCACCACACCCACGCAGCAACAATTTAGAGAAGAAGGAGACGTAGTAACAACTCAACAAAATAACACCACCACAGCACCACCAGCGTAGAGTCGAAGGATGAAGAGGACGGTAGCGCCGGCTTGCGATGGTGGTACGCGAGCAGTTACGGGGGGGAAGAAACCCTAGCACCGCCACAACACATCAATACAACGAGTAGAGGAAAGAGAGAGAAGAACAGTAACAACAACGCCTAGGCTCCGGCAAGCCGGGGTTAAAGGCTCGAAGAGAGAGGGGTAGTCGAGGGTGTGACTATGAGCGAGAGAGGAGAGAGATAGGGGAAATAGAAAGTGACAAGTTCAGCGGGAATGAGATACGCGGGTAAGGTAGGAAAATTTAGGGCAAAAGAAAAGGGTTGCGGTCGGCCCAAAAACTGCAGCCTTAAATTAAGGGCTGCAGTTTTTGGGCTAACCGCATCCCTTCATTCTTAAGGGTTGCGTTTTTCAGAGAACTACAACCCTTGTACCGCAGACCTTGGCCTTTTTTCATCTAATGTAACTTCATCTTCCTCGTAGAAAAACAATTTGGTTTACTTGATTTCATTTGAGCTAGCTCTAGACGTTCTGGCCATGGTGACTCTTTTTTCCTTTTCAACAAAAAAAAAAATAATAACAATAAAATCGGACACCATGTTTAGAAAAATTTTCATATGATACCGTGTCACTTTATCTAATAACTTTTTGTTTAGATTACATTCAATGGCAGAAAGTTTGGCGAGTCGCGCCAGATTTGTGCAATGTGCTCCCGCACATTGTTAAAAAAACGTGTTTTTGCGGTTTTCATTTGGGGTCTCTTTTCTTTCTTTATATAAATACTTCTTTAGGTCGCTTTCCCGTTATGCTTTCATAATCCTAACACATATATGCGCTCTCTTCCGCTCCAAGAGCTCCGAGCAGTTTCTTGAGTGGTTCCAATATTCAAATTCAGGTGAACAAGCTAGTATTAAAAATCACTATGTTAACCTTGGTGGGGTTGCGTCATCGACTCATCGTGTAGACCTTCACCGGGGGTGGAGAAATTCGCTTCTAAGGCAGTGGTAGTACCTTGTTCATATTTGTGGTTTTCAAAGTGTAATAATTAATCTTTTCTTTGTCTTTATTATTAAGATGCCCTCAGATTAATTTATTTCCAACACCGGCGATTTGAAAGTTGGTGAGGGAGGTATTACATAACTATTTTTATTTAGATTAATTAATAGAAATAGAAAACGCCATCTTCTGAAAGTTTTATCATATTGAGTGTCATCTCATACTTTCAACCCTTAAAATTTCGCAACCATGATAGTTAGCACACCGGTTGTGACTAGAAATCTAGAAAGCACTCATGAGCTCTTGCATGATATAGCGTAACAATGAATATGTTGGAACATATGCAATTAACGAAACAAAAAATTAAAGAAGAATTAATACAGAGGTTTAGCGGGGTTCATTAACAAGATGTTAGCTACGTTCACACAGAGGTTTAACGTGGACCCCAACTCGTTGATCGGGCAGCGAGATCTCCGTGCTTGATTAATCCTAGTGCTAGATAATTCAAGGCATATGAGTTAGTCTTGCGTGGACTTGGTCCACAATAATATTATTGTGGACCAAAGCTACTTATTTAACATAGTGACCTTTTTTTCCATATAGTAACATTTTAAAATCTTAAGTTACACTATACAATTACTATCTACATAATGACCGTTTTTTTAATATAGTCACTCTTTCTCACACTAGTTTATCATAATGAAATTTTCACTTTGTGACATAGTAACATTTTTTTCACATAGTCAAACTTTACAGCCTATATTTACTCATCTTTTATATCTATTTTTTTATATAGTGACTCTTTTTTTCATAAATCATTTGAATTAATACTAGGTTCACACGAATTTAACGTGGACCAAGTTTATATAAGTTTTTTACTAATTGCAAAGCCAGCAATTAATCACGCTAGAAGATCGCTCCCATACATTCAGGAAATCATTATTGAATAGTATATATGAAATTTCAAATTCCACTAAGCACATGGAAGTCAATCTTTCCCAGATAGTATGATGTATCCGCGAAATCTCCATATTTTACACAATCCTTTATTAGAGTTGACTTTCAACCTCTAAATTGCTCTTCAGGTTTCCGAGCCTAAATTGAAGCTTAGCAACCACGGCGTGGAGAATATTTCTCTTCTTCCTCATTATTATACGTTCAAATGTCGGTCCAACGACGCTTAGTGAAGACGAAGACTTTGGCGATCTTACAAGAATTTGCTATGGAAACACGAGTAGTACAAATAATTATACAATTCTACAAGACTAGAAATATTTTTCCTTGCCTTACTACCGTTTAAACTCGTTATCGCCACAACACAAAATGCATTATTATTTATTAAAGTGTTCACCTTTTGCTAGTTGACTTCAAGCTTAAGTAAAATAAGAAGGGGTTTTCTATGATATACCCCTGTATTTTTTAAAATTCTATAATGTACCCCTAATGTTTTTTTATTCTATACTGTACCTTTGTGTTTTTTAAGTTTTCTACATAGTACCCCTAGTGTGTATTAATGAAAACGGACGTTAAACTTTTTTGAATTCCCATCCAAACCTATTCCTCCCCTCCACCCCTCCCCCCTCCCCTCCCCTCCCCTCCCTCCCCTCCACCGCAGCCAGCTCCCAACCCCCCCCCCGCCCCCGAGACCCCATCCCCCCTCCTCCACCACCACCCCCTACCCCCACCCTTGCTAGCCCAAGCCCCTCACCCCTCTTATTCGATTTCCTGCAGCCCCCAAGCCCCTCCCCTTCGATTTCCCGCAGCCCCCCACCCCTCCCCATCGATTTCCCGCAGCCCCCCACCCCATCCCCTTCGATTTCCCGCAGCCCCTACCCCCTCCCCTTCGATTTCCCGTTGCCTCAACCCCCTCCCCCTTCGATTTCCCGCAGCCCCTACCCCTTCCCCTTCGATTTCCCGTTGCCCCCACCCCCTCCCCTTCGATTTCGCTTGCCCCTACCCCCTCCCCTTCGATTTCCCGTTTCCTCCACCCTTCCCCTTCAATTTCCATTGCCCCCACCCCCTCCCCCGTTGAATCTGGGTTGATTTTTATAAAAACATTGGTGGTTGCGGGAGGTCGTGGTGGTTACGGGGGGTGGAGGACTCTACGACGACGACGGTCATGGTGGTTGCGGGGGTGGGGGGGGGGGGGGGGGGGCTGGGGACTGGCAGTGGGAGGGTTGAGAGAAGCCTAGAAATGCAAAGAGATAACGGTAAACGTTACGTTCATTTAACGTAGGGGTACTATGTAGAAAACTTAAAAAATACAGGGGTACAATGTAGAATAAAAAAACATTAGGGGTACATTATAGAATTTCAAAAAGCACAGGGGTATATCATAGAAAAACCCAAATAAGAATATAGAAGGCCTTGTTATTTACTTCAGTGATGCAAGCGTGTTTATTAGCCTAACTTCTCTATAACTTTGATCCATTGACTCACTTTCAATTCAATAATGCAACACATAAAGATCAGGAGGACTTTTAAAGGTTGTAATGGGGCTGAGGCTAAGGGTATGGAAAAATTTGGGAATGTGGTGGATAAACCAAGCATGGAGCAGCATAGACTAGCAGAAACAGGTCAATGAGACCTTCATAACTTCACTCACTTATCTCCAAAATATCACAACATTCACTTTCTCAACTTAATCACTATTTTCACTTCCTTTGAACTTGTTTTGCTTTTCAAACAACACTTTATTCAAAATTTTCAAACTTTTTGTTCTTTTTCGTTCCTCTTTTCTTTATTTTTTTTCTTTTTTTTTTGGATTTGTTGTTGTTGAACATTCTTTCTTGCTTGATCTCAAAATTAGCCGCTTGAATGTGAGGCATTGTAGGACCTGTGGTAATGCCACCAGGAGAAGGTACCCCATAAGATTTCAATGACTTAGGAGGCATGATTGGCTCTGAAGGACCTTCTGTGGATTTTCCTTGGTTAGCAGACTGCTTCTTCTTCTTTTGTTGCTTTTTGAGTTGCCGGATGGTTTTCTCAAGATCAGGATCAGTTGGAACTGGACTACCTGTTCTTTTAGACCTGGGCATAAAAGAAACAAAGAAAAATGTGCAGTGAGATCGCCTCAATTGGAACTTGAAGTTCCATTGAGACAGCAGAACTAGTTCAAATAATCAATCAAAAAGCTATAGAAAGTAGTCGTCTCCTCGGCAACGGCGCCAAAAACTTGATGGGTTATAAATATATACCGCAAGTGCACGGTGTCTGTTGTTAGTAGAAACTGGCAAATACGGGTCGATCCACAGGGAGAGGAGTTCGATAGATTTGTGCTCAATTATTTAACTACCTCAAGAAAGAAATTTGATTGAAAAATTAACAACTAAACTAGAATAAGCTAGAACACAAAAAGATGGAAGTTTATCAAATAATTAAAAACCTAGGGCAATCGATCGATCCACCATGCTTATACCAATTTAATCACTACAATATAGTTCAACAATACTTGGATTGAGGTTCGAATAATTAGAGTATTTCGTTAATCCTACGGTCGGGCCTTAACAACTCTTAGATCAACATATGCCAGTACGGTCGCTCAACATATATAATCAGATCTACCTATTGTAACAAGCCTCTAATGAGTATAATCTTTCGATTCTAACTCCTATTAGCTAAACATAATCCATGATATTGAGCAATTACATGAATTAAACAAGCATAACAAATCAATAGGGAATTACTCTAATTCAATCCGAATATCGAAGAACCTTAAACCACAATCAAATAGGTATAAACATGGGTTCCCTCTCTAAGCCCTAGAAATAGACTACTCACTCATGATAATAATAATAAACTCAATAAACATAATGCAAAAATAAGAATTCATTAAAGTAAGCAAAGTAAAGAAGAATACCAAATTATTGAAGAACAATGAAAACCAAAATCGATGAACTTTATAATCTTCAAGGGCAAGAGTTAATACAAGCTTAGAGAGAAAAAGGCTAAGTGTTTTAAAGCTAAAAACGCAGAAAATAAGATAGATTAATCGAAATTACTAAAGCCTTATTTATAGTTTTTACAAAACCGGCTAAAAAAGGTAAAAAATTAACCTTCCAGAATAACCGCTCGGTCGGGCGACGTTGTTCTCAAACTACGACAAAGAACAAATTCCGCTCGGTCAACCGGGCAGAGCCGCCCGGTCGGGCGCGCAAGCAGATTTGGGTCTCTTCTCACTCGGTCGGCCGGGCAAGCAAGCCTAGGAAAATGCTGAACTTTGTGGGTCGCCCGATCGACCGGGCGAGAGTGATTTCTCGCTCTTTTTTTGGTGTAATCTTGTCCGAATCACTTGTGCAATCTCTTCGATCTTCTATGGGCTATATGTGGTCCGTTGGACTTCCGTTCCGCAACTCACATGAGGGTGGTAAACGCTTAATCTGCACAAAAACATCTAACACACGGAAACAAGTCCAAACATATTAAATCACACAAAAATCGAGCTCCAAAGAGCTCAAATCAACTATCAAAGCTAAGGGAATTGAGCTAAATAATCTATATAAAATAGATACATCACCATCCCTTTTTGCCAAAAGGGTAACCAACAAAGATACAATTTCGGGAACGAGAATCAAATTTATCTTTGATACGAGGGCGATTAGCAACATAGCACAAGCAACCAAAAACACGGATATTCTCATAAGAGGGGATAGAACCGTACAAGCTTACATAAGGGGTTTTGCCATGTAAAATCGGAGTTGGAGTAAGATTAATTAGATGAATAGTAGCCTGAAAACGTAATGCCCTGGCAACATTAACAATATGCCGATGTTTACGCTCAACACGGCCATTTTGTTTAGCAGTATCAACACAACTAGTATGATGGCAAATTCCCTTTTTAGAAAAGAAGGATACCAAGCTTAAAAATTCTTGCCCATTATCACTACGAACAATTTTAACTCGTTTGTTAAATTGAGTTTTAACCATAGCATAAAATTCACGAATTAAATGACTCGCTTCATGTTTGCCAATCATTAAATAAATCCAAGTGGCACGAGAACATTCATCAACAATGGTGAGAAAATAACGTGCATTACCACTAGACAAAACTTTATTGGGTCCCCAAATATCACAATGTACCACATCAAAAATATCAGAGGCTCTGTTGGCACTAACAGGAAAGCTATTATGAGGTTGTTTACCCATGAAACAAATACGACAATCAAAATCACAATTATGTTTGAAACCACTACTAACAACACCAGGCAATGATGAAACAACCTTCATAGATGGCTGACCTAAGCGTCTATGCCATAACTCAGCATCATCCCCAACACCCACTTTATTTGCTTGCAACTGACGACCACGAACAAGCTTGAAAAGATAGACCCCATCACACGGCATCCCCACTCCAATCAGATTCTTCAAAGTGCGGTCCTGAATAGTGCAAAATTTGTCAGAGAAAACAATAATAAATTTCTGAATATCAAATAGTTGCATCACAGACAACAAGTTACATTCTAGTTCGGGGACATAGAGAACATTGTCCAGAACTAAATCTTTTGATAAAACAACACAACCTTCCTTTGATGCCGTAGTACTTTGCCCATTAGGCAAACGACCAGGAGAAGATATAGTACGTAATTTAGAGAATAAAGACAAGTTACCAGACATGTAGTTGAAAGCACCAGAGTCAACTATACAGGCATTAAAATCATACATACCCGATAACTTTTCCGAAGAAGAGGAAGGAGTGGAGCCCTTGAGAGCTGCAATAAGCAGCCCCCATTGTTCAGTACTTAAAGTTGGAGCACCGGAACGGTCACTATCATCAACAACCGAAGTCAAAGTGTGACGAGCATTAGACCCCATGCTGCTCGCAAAATTGCGATCAGAACCACGCCCAGCAGAGGAACGTCCACGGCCACCACGAGCATGCTTACCAGCACCACGATCTCCACGACCTGCTGGCCAACCGTGCAGCTCATAGCAACAGTCCTCCTCATGCCCCTGACGCCCACAGTGAGTACAAACATGCAAATCAGAACCACCAACACCCTTACTGATGCGACCAGTAGCATTACCACCTGCAGCAAAACCAACAGCAGTGGCACGAGAAGAGTCCTGTGCCTCGGAAACAGTCTGCTTACACTCATCAGAGATGATTTTAGCGAAGGCAACATTAAGAGAGGGCAAAGGATCAAGCATCAAAAGACCCGAAACAAGGGTACCAAACTTTTTCGAATCAAGACCAATACAAAACTGATGTAGTTGCTTAATTTCACGAAGCCGAACATACTAAGACGCAGCACTACAAGTACAAGCAGGCAAATTGCAATAGCTAAACAATTCATCTTACAAACGACAAAGTTCACCAAAATAAACAGGCACATGTCGATTATTTTGACTACAATCACGAATCTGATTTTTTAATTCCAAAATACGCGAACCGTTACCAAGAGAATAACGATCTCGCAAGTCATCCCACAAAGATTTCACATGGTCAGGAAAACGCATAGTGGATCTAACAAAAATATCAAGAGTATTAAAAATCCAAGCAACAAGCATAGAGTTTACAATACCCCATTGTGCATAATCGGGAGACTTTCATTTGGAACAACAATAGTACCGTCAATGAACCCAAGTTTATTTTTTGCACGCAGATTATTGCGAAGAGAACGTGACCATTCTTCATAGTTATCACCTTTGTGTAAGATAGGACTGATTACAGCTCCGGTCCCCTCACTCGGATGAAGATAATATGGGGTGAAGGGCTCATAACGAGATGAGGGTGGGACTGACTTCTCCTGATCAGGCATGAGGAGACAGGAAAAACAAACCAGAAAAGAAGAACACAGGAAGCAAAACGAAGAAACATAAACACAAAGGATCGAAAAAAACTCAGAACTAGAGTAGCTCCGATACCATGTTAAGATTTGACAGAATTGTGGAGAAAACGGCTTGACCTTCATTAACATAATTACAGAATTTATAATACAAGGGAACAACCCTAACTTGCCTAAAACTCCTCAACCGAAAACATATCAGAATATACACAAAAATAGGAAACTATAACAAACTAGGAAATCCTAATAACAGCCGGATTTCCTAACATATTCATTCTATTCCTTGGAATAAAATCTTCTTTTCTGAAAGATGAACTTGGATAGAGCCAATGATACTGATGTTTACCATGTGCTAGAGCCATGAAGGAAATTGGAAGTGGCATTTGTGTCCACCGTAATATGTCTGGGAAAGGAGAAAGGCAATGTTCCTAATTCACCTTTTAAGCATTTAGTGATTTAAAGAGGCAATGTTCAGCAGTTTGTACAGCCGTATTCAGGAGTTTGGGCACTACATCTGACATAATTATTATGTTCATACTATTGCTATGTATCTGTCAAACTTTTGTCTTGAATGTACACTCATTTTGGTGGGGTCTGTACTCTAAGTAGTCAATATGTTCCAGTTAAAGCAATATGATGGTTTACTTTTGTTGATAATTAGAATGTCTCTGTATTATATGTTACAATGTTTTAATCTTGTGAGGGATCATATGCTACCTTAAAAACATAGAAATGTAATTAGTCATGGCATGTTTTAAATGATATTTTTCTGTCAACTTTTGAGTAGCACCTCCAAAAGAGAAGCGAACTAGAGGACCAACTATGTGCAATGATGTCCATGAATGGACACCAGAGGACCGCAAGCCTATTATTCTTAATGAAATGGGGAAGGCTATTGGTCCAGATAAGAAAACTGTAGATAAATTTTCAAGATTCTTGGGTATTTTAGCTAGTAATTCTTCTCTAGCACCATTGAACAAGCTTAATTGGCATCATGTGGTAGACAAGGACAACATTTGGAGTTATGTTAAGGTATACGCCTCTTAAGATGCCCTTTTTGATTCCCTATTTTCTTTAATAACCGTATCTAACAGTGTGTCTCATCTTATTGATTATGTTAGAAAAAATATATGATATCTGAAGAAGGTAAAGACCCTGTGTTGGCATCAATTGGGAGGCTTTGGCGTAGACATAAGTGCACCATAAAGCAGAAACACTTTACTCAATACAACAATGATAATGCTAGGAAAAAAAATGCTCCGACTACAGTGCCAGCTTCACATTTCAAGGATTTCCTAGAATTCTGGATTTTGGAATTAGTAAAAATACTTTTATGCCTTCTTTTCCCCTTGAAGTTGTGAGTTGGAAGAGCTCTTTTTCCAATTTGTAAGATGACCACTATATTGGTGAAATCAAAACAGTTTAGGGTTTAATTTCTTTTATTTGCATGTGTAAACATACAAAAATCAAGGGCCTAACTTAAACCTTGAAAATGCTTATCTTAATCAATTGAGCCAAAATCTTCAGGTCCTTGCTTGTACTACCTTAGAACGAGAGCTAAATTCAACATTATACCTTTTTTGGCTCTCTGAATGTGAAGGATTATTATTGTTGGTTATGAACTTATGATATACAAGAAGTATCTTCTTACAAGGGTAAAATTTCTGTCCAGATTGGTTCTTGTTTGTAACTAGTAGTCTATTTCAAGTTGTTAGAGGAAAATCTAACTACTATTTCTTGTAAGCCATTCTTTTACCCGAAACAAGAGATCATATTTGTTTTCCATATAAGTTTCCATTAATTATGAATAACTAGAGCTACTACACTAATGTGCTTTGTTGTGAGTTCTTAATGAAAAGGGTTTGATCTTGGAGGGGTAAGGTTAGAAGATGAACTCATTTTGTTACTATAATTCGTCAAAATGTCTTGTGAATGTATCCATCAGTATTTTGCTATGATTCTCTTTGGTAATGTAACTGCAGAAATAAAGTGAAAAGAAAAGAGAAAGCAGGTTAATTTAAAATGATAGGCACACTATGGGTCCAACAAGCTTTGCTAGGAAACAACATGAATTGGTAAATGCTTTATACACCAAAAAAATTATTTCTTATCTTTCTTTGCTATTACGAAGTATTACTTATTCTTTATAATGTGTTTCTGTGCTAGCAACAACAAGATGCTGAGAAAAAGCCACCGTCACAAGCACTATTGTATAACGAAACTCGAAAAAGGAAAGCAGGCAAAAACTACAAAACATCCTTTGAGCCTATTCAAAAGAACATTGTAAGTTTTATTTTATTCTAGATCCATTAAATCATGCTTTTTTTTAATTGGGAGAGTGTTGTTTGTATTTCAAAACTTTTGCTGCACAATCACATAATTAGGCTAAAATATGCTGATTTCACTCAAACTGCATAATTATTTATTGTATTTTCATTATAGGAGAAGATTCAGGAAGTCCAAAAGGAAAGTCAAGTTGATGGAGATGATGCATATTATAAAGTTATGAATAAATCAAAAAAGTTGAAGAAATGTTCAATCAAAGGAAAGTGTAAGGGAGCTTATGTGGGTGGTGTAGTCATTCCATATGAGTTTTTGCAATCATATAAAGACCAAATTGTGAAGGACACTGTTAAAGAAGTAATGAAAACGTTCGAGCAACAACTTGAACCAGGGATGTTTGCTGATTTGTCTCATTCACTTGAAAATGTGTTAACTATTCATAATATTACAAAGCATCTTTATGAAGGCACTAGTGATCGAGAGAAGGATAAGGTAATTCGTAGGCTTCTCTACTTCTTAAACATACTTAACAAACATCTATAATATTGTTGTTGAAAATTTCATCTTAATATTTTTTTATTAGAGGATCAAGAGAATCAAAATGACGAATTGGAGTAGCCACACATGACATCGAGACCGCTAGGAAAATGGAGGCATATGGCCAGATGATAAAAGATGAAGTAGAGATATATGACTATTAGATCTAATTTTAGATTACCATATGAATACATTCTTGTTGGATGATTTTGATTTTAGATTGAACTTATATTATTTTTCATTAGTTTATTATCTGTGGAAGTAGCACAAATAGGTGTACAAAATTCTATAATTATTATAAGGAAAAATTGTTAGAAACTACCTATTAAAGACACTTTTTTTTTTAAAAAAACTACCTTATATCACGTTTATTTTACAAAACTACCTTATAAGTGGAAAAACTTTAAAAAGCACTACCAAATTCAGAATTTACTAACCATGGTTAACTATTCCCTCCAATTATCCCTCTAATATAAGATTACTAAAATACCCCCTTAAATTACCCCAACCCCTCTTTGTTAATTTCCCTCACAGCAGCGTTTAACTATTGAATACCCCCTTAAATCGTTTGTGTAATTTATTCTCCCAACCTTTTGCTTTACCAATTAATTCTTCATTATGAGTAACAAAAGCAGATAGAAATTGGGTTTTGGGTCATGAATTGATGTTGTTGATGATGATGAAGAATATGGTTTGATGATGGTGCAAAGCTTGCTCTACTAGACACTTTTACTGGTTTGTTTTTGGGATTGACTTTTGAGGAAGAGAAGGTGTGCTTGTGCTTGCCACATGTATATTTGAGAGATAGAGCATCAAGTGATCAAGAAAGTGATGATATCATAATTGTAACGTATTGAGTTTAGGGGGTATTTTCATAATCTTATATTAGAGGGATAATTGGAGGGAGTAGTTAACCATAGTTAGTAAATTCTGAATTTGATAGTGCTTTTTAAAGTTTTTCCACTTATAAGGTAGTTTTGTAAAATAAACATGATATAAGGTAGTTTTTTTTTAAAAAAAATGTGTTTTTAATAGGTAGTTTCTAACAATTTTTCCTTATTATAATATAATTGTCAATTCATATAATAATTTTAATTTATATATATGTATGTATATACACATATTGCCTAATAAAGAAAAGTGTTACTTAATCACCCATAAGGTGCTACAGAATATGACAAAAAAGTGCTACCTAATAACACAAGAGATGCTACTTAAAATGGTAAAAAGTGATACGTAATGTTTAATGAAGTGTTACTATAGGTTATGGTAACACTACAATATGTTACAAATAATATGAAAAGTGTTACACAATAAATATGGGGTAACACTTTAAAAGTGTAACAATAGGTATTAAAAGTGTTACATAAACGAATCTAAAGTAACATTTGTTTAAGTGTTACCATAGGCGATCAAAAGTGTTACCTAATAGCATAGGTAACACGGGCAGATGTAACACCCAAAAAGTGTTACCTATTATCTAATGTTACACTTTAAGCACTTTTAGTAACACTTTTTAGGTGTTACTAGTGGTGTCAAAACAGGTTCGCAAACAGGTTCTGGGTAGGGGTGATAATGAGCCTGACAAGCTCGCGAGCAGCTCGGGCTCGGCTCGGTCAAAGCTCGGTCAAAGCTCGGCTCGTTGAAGCTCGGCTCGAGCTCGGGCTCGGCTCGACACTTAAACGAGCCGAGCCGAGCTAGGCAAAGCTCGGCTCGTTAAACTCGTGAACAGCTCGATTATTATTTTATACTAAAAAAATATTTTATATTAAAAAATATTTTAAATTAAAATTTTTTTTTATATTAAACAACCACCCTTTAAATCTTTAATTCTACTTCTTGTTTGACTTGTGTTATTTATAATGTTAAGACTTTATATGAAGTCCTCCATTTGTAAACATAAAATTAATTCTTCAACTGTAATTTAAGTGAGGCCAGCAACATTTGCAAATTTATTAGAACATACAATAAAATGCACTCCTCTTGTTAAGCATAATTATTTGGTTCGGTTATATACCCCACATTTAGAGGAAGTAAGAGAACATTGCACTTTCAAATAGATCAGTAAAATGAGTTGTTGTAGTGGCAGTAGCAAGTCTTCTGCTGGGATTTTAAAACTCCCACATCGGAGAGGAATAAAATGTGTTGTTGTTACGGTACATGCATCTAAGCAAGATTTTGGTATCATCTGCTCATTAAAGAAAAGAACAGCCTCATCCACTCTATTTTGTCTAACCAAGCAACTCAAAAACTTATTATATAGAAAAGAACAGCCTCATCCACTCTATTTTGAACCAAACTAGCAGAATCATGAAGACCCATTTGACACAGTGACCTCAAAATGTAATTATAAGCCTCAAAAGTATGAATCAATCTAAACTTAACCCTACAAAACTGAAAAAAACTCAAAGCCAAACAAGGGTTTTTATGATTATGATCCAATCTTCTAACAACTTGAAAAGCAATGAATGGGGTCAAACCTTTAGCAAGATAATCTGAGTGTAAATCCAAAAAATGGGATTGAAAACAAAAGAGAGTACAAATGATTTTAGCAAACCAAGGTTCAGAAGGAAAGATTTGGATTACCTCGCGAGAATGAAGTGCACGAGAAGATCGAGCAACAAGAGAAAGAGAGTTAAAATGGGCAAAATTGGCAAGCTTTGAGGCTAGGACCTTGTGATGAGAGAGAAAGAACGGAAATATCATGGGATTTGGGTTATCGTTTCTGCTGTTTTGCCCCCAGATTTATAATGGGTATTTCGAATTCTGTCACATTTGAAGTGTGTTGATGGTGCCGGAGATGGTGGTGACCCCGGCGGCGAAGGAAGAGAGAGAATTTGAGTATGTTTACTTTGTGCCAACTTTGGAACAGGTGAAAGTTTGTGAATGGGTTTGGGTTTCAATCAGTTTTGGCCTTTTGGGTATTAATCTTTCATGGGTTGAGACTTGTAGCGGCAGTAGCAAGTTTTCTACTGGGATTTTAAAACTCCCACATCGAAGAGGAAGCAAGGGCCACGAGGGATTGATGTATATAAAAGACTTGTATAGAGTTGTGTGGAGTGTATGAATGATGGGCTTTGCATACTGAATGATGATAAGCCTGACATCTATTTTTGTCATGAGTTTGACAAGATTTCATTGGGCTATATACATACCAAAGCCCGGTGAACATGGGTTAAGCTTGACTTTTTTTTTATAGTTTAAAATTCTGAGTTCTCGAGCCGAGTCTCGAGCCGAGCTTGGGTTTGATTTTTTCGAGCCCGAGCCGAGACTGAATTTTCGAGCTCGACGAGCTTCGAGCTCGAGCCTAAACGAGCCTAAACGAGCCCACGAGCCGAGCTCGAGCCGCGAATTCTAAGCACGAGCTCGAGCCGAGCTCGACTCCCCTAGGCTCGGCGAGCTCACGAGCCGAGCCGAGCTCCTGAAAAATTAAACGAGCTCGAGCCGAGCCCAGTGCTATTCGGGCTCGGCTCGCTCGTTAAGCACCCCTAGTTCTGGGTATACCCACGGCGAACCAGGTCAAACCCGGACAGATCAGGATTCTGATTGTCAGTGCCCCTGGTCATGATTGGTCAGGTTTTTTTCAACTGGGTCGAACACATTTGAATCATTGGATTCTCGAGTGCCGGACAAGTCTGAGCGTTCCATTTACAAGTCGATCCATTCCCGGGTATGATCGCTCGTTGACATTTTTTTTGCCGAGTTTGTGCAGGTCGTATTTAGGTTTCATGTACGGTTGAGTTAAGTCAAATGTACTCGGGTTGAATTAGTAATGACCTTAGTTCGATCATTGTGAAACATCGGGTCCATTCGCTATTGAACGTCAATTCAACTTCGGGTAACTCCTGATCGGGCCATCTTGATTTTGTTATGGATTATGTAAACGAATCATTTTAATAAAAGTATTAAGATCGATATATATATACACACATATGTGTGTGTGCGATAAATATATAGATGACAACGAAAAACAAATAAAAACACTATATTGATTACTGTGATGTTTAGTGTATTCCTTTAGTCAACTCTTATTTCGAATAATCAACTGCGTAAAACCACTCTAATGAGTAAAGGAGTAGAACGACTCTTCATATGTTTTAATATTATATATTATAACCAACGACAATAATAACGAGTAGACAATCAATTCCAAACTTTATATAAATGATTTATTATTATAAGCATTATGATTGATATATAAGTTTGTAAATAGCTATGATGGTAATGAGGATAATAATACTAACAAACATAAAGCAATAATGATAATAGGTAAAAATACAAATAGTAACAGTAATAGTAGCAATAATAATACAAATAAGAATAGGAATACTAACAATAACAATATAAATACTAATATGTTGAATCATTTAAATATAAGATTGATATCAAAATAATTGTAAAACCAATCTAATACTCTATTGATTATAAATTAGTATAACGACTCTTAATATGTTATAATCCTATAACAAATGACAATCATACATTCATATGTTTACAATGACGATTCATATGAGGCCTAAGTGATTATAACGAGTGATTATACCCCCAAATCATTATCCCCTATAAAAGCTAACCGTAACTTATTAAAATAAGTTAACTGTTAACAAGTAACAACCATAAGTTAAGTAAAATAGTTAACAAGTACTTACTAGTTACTAAATAATAACTTGTTAACAACCATATAGTTTAATACTAATATAAGATTAACAACCATAACACTCCCTTATCTTTATAAGTTATAAGATTATTTAAGTTAATTGTTTTTATGTTATACTATAGTTTAATACTAGTATAGTATTTATGGTCTTCTCTTAACTTTGTATATATATGTGACTATAAAGAAACTATTTTATCAGTAGGCTTATATATGTTAGTACGATATAATAATATTGGAACCATTCTAGCTAATACGTGAATGATTATTAATGAGTATCGACTCTTAATATGCTCTAATAGTATAACTAACAATAATAATAATAATGAGTATTATATATTAACTACGAGTATAAGATCAATTACTGGATTTATATAAAATTTAAATGACTCGATTATGGTAAGCATTATGATTCGAAATAATAATAATAAAATAACATGATAACAATAACAATAACAATAGTAATAATAATGATGATGATGATAATAATAATAATAATAATAATAATAATAATAATAATAATAATAATAATAATAATAATAATAATAATAATAATAATAACAACAATATATTGTTAATTGGTTATTCAATAATTTTTTTGCCATAATCCATAAACATTATAATTCTCAAATCTCATATTGGCCAAAAAACAAACACACGGATCCTAATTTTTAGCCTTTGATTTGTAAAAGAGTAAAACCTTATTGATCCAATGGCCCAAAATGATCCAATTTCTCCTTCTTTTTTAGAAATTCTCATATCTCCTTTCTTTCTATCCTAACCATTAAATCTAATCCAACAGTTGAAACAACCCCAAATAACCCCCCTATAAAAACTAACCCTAAAATGAAACCCTAAATTTCTCTCATCTCATTTCTCTCATACGGATACTCAACGGCGCCTCTTCAATCTTCATTCGGTCATTCCTTCACTCTCTCTCATCAGCGCCTCTCACTTCTCAGTCTTCACTTCTTCATTCCTTCACTATCTCGCCGGAAAACACATAGATCTCGCCGAAAAGCATTTTCTTTTCTTGAGTTCTCACCGGTTCCGTCTATATCTCGACGAAAAACGTAAAGATCTCGCGGCAAACGTAAAGATCTCGCCGGAAAACGTATAGATCTCGCCGAAAAGCGTAAAAATCTGACCGGAAAGCATAAAGACCTTGCCGGAAAACACAAAATCTCTCCTCGATCGATTGTTTTTCTGAGGTTTGTTTAATTTCCTTTTTTTTTTTTATCTTTTTTATTTTACGTAAGAAGCCTGATTTTCTTTGTTTGAGTTTCGAATGTGATGAAGAACTTTGGTTTGTTTTTTTAAATTTCGAGTTTCGATTCATGTGAGTTGTTTAATTTTTTTTTTTTTGGTTTTATGTAAAATTTATGATTTTCTTTGTTTGAGTTTCGATTCATGTGAAGTTGTTTAATATTTGTTTTTTTTTTTGTTTTATGTAAGATTTCTGATTTTCTTTGTTTGAGTTTCGAATGTGATGATGAACTTTGGTTGTATTTTTTTTAATTCTCGAGTTGTTTGAGTTTCGAATGTGAACTTGTTTCGAATCTGATTTTTTTAAATATGTTTAATATGTTTTACTCTCACCCACTCATTTCTCTCTCTTTTGTAGATCTGTTCCTCAAATTCTTGTGGTCTTCATCTGTTTAAGGTAATAATGTTTTCAATTTTATAATTCGTATTTCTCATAGTAGTAATTGATGGTCTTCATCTCTTTTTTTTTTTTTTTTCTCATTCACTCTCGAATTGAATTCTCTCATAGCAGTAATTTGTTTTTGTAATGTTATTTTTTGTTTTTGTTAAAGCTACCATGGAATATGCGGATCCTACATCAATTGAAACAATGGAATCTAATTGAGTTGGTGCATGACTGGATGAATTCGGAGCTTTTGGAACATGTAAATCAATTGAAAGTTGTTGTAATATTTTGAATTTTAGATTTGTAGGTCTGTAATATTTTGGGCAAAATTAAGGTGGTTAAACATTGAATATTTTGGTATAAATGTACATAATCCTTTAGATCTAGTTTACATAAGATCTTGTTTTTCATTTTAGAATTTTATATTTTAACTTTTAGGTATAGCTCTAAATATTTAGATCTAGTTTTCATAATGTTCAACCGAATGATTAAGTTTCTTGATTGATTTTTATTTTTAATGAGAATCTGGAACCAAATAGGCAAATATCATTCTTTGTTTCAGTTTCTTAAAAAAAAAAATCTGAAAATATAACCCCTAATTTCGCATCATTAAGAAAAATTCAGCGTTACTGGTGTAAAAGAGTGCTAACAAGCCTACTAATTTTTAACGAAGTCTCGAGCCATCAATAGATGATATTCAAAATTACATCAAAAATTTAGATACTTTAGAAAATTGTTAAAATACTACGTATATACATATATGTTGTGACATGTAAGTTATAGCATGTATGACATATATATCAATAGATGTCAAATCAAAACAAGAGAGTAATGTACGCAAATAATTCAAAAATAAATGAAAATAAAAATATAAACAAGTACATGATATTCAATGTTTAACCCTTAAATTAAATTAAATTTAATTTAATTTTTTATTTAATTAATTATTAAATGTAAGCAATTTTATAAATTAATATATTTAAATGATTTTGTAGATATTAAAAAATAATTGAATTTTAGTAATATCTGGTTGAGTACGGTCGGGTTCGGGTTTGAATGCAGGTCTGTGTGGTCAGGTCAGGGTATATTCTTGCCAGGTGCCGGTCAGGTCTGGGTAATCTCATGTCAGGTTTCGGTCAGGTCTGGGGACTGACCCTCACAGGTCGAACCAGGTTCAAGTCAGGTCAGAATCAGGTTGACCCAGCTGTCATATCTGTTTCTGACACCACTTGGTGTTACTTAAAGCCAATTATGTAGTAGTGACCTTAGCGCTCCAAGCTTCATCCACTGGATATTTTAACCATTCCGTTGGCCAAGATCCCCAAAAAGTTTACAGTGTTTATCTATGTCGAGGTGACATCGTTAGTGCCAATTGTGGTGCATGTGTTGATGAAGCATCCCGTAACATCCGCCAAAATTGTTCCAATAGATATTCGGCCGTAATATGGTTGGAGTATTGCATGCTCCGATACTCAAGTGTGTCATTTTTTCATAAAGTTGAGTATTTTTTTTAAAGAGAAATTTCATTAATTGAAGGCCAAACGGCATCTACAATAGGTATTAAAGAAAAACAAGATACAATTAAACAAGGCTAAATCAAATTCGTCTTCGAAGAAACTAGAATGAACCAGATCGAGCAATACAGCGCATCCCTCTTGTATTTGCTGAATCAAGCAGCTATTGATGAGGAAGTCGATCATTCTGACATAATTTGGGAAGAACATTATTGATCGAGCCATGTTGACCGCATCCGAGATTCCAATACCTTCATGTTGAGTCTCGAACTTCAACCAATGAGAACAATTTCTCATACCTAAAAACAAAAAAGCAATACTCACAACTCCCATAGGGAAGAAGGAGATCTCCAAAACAAAGACTAAAAACCCCATAACAGGGTTTGAAAAAAATCTCATAAAAAGAGACTAGTTTATAAAACAAAACAAGAAATTGAACTAAAAAATGAAAATAAAAGGAGAAAAGGGGCTTACCATGGATGAAATCATCCATGGCAGCCCCAAATTAATGAGAAAGGGGTAGGGGAGGCTAGGGTTTAAGAAAGAGAAAAATAGAGAGGGGAGGGGGGCGGCCACTTCGCATTTGGTTACAGAACAATATGTTCGCATTCATATAGTTGAGTATGATCCAAGTATTAGAGATTAATCTAGAAAAATCTAGATGTGTGTAATGAAAATTATAGTTTATGTAGTTTAGAAAAATCTTGCATTAAGTAGAAAAATTAAAGTGATGATGTATCTAGAAAAATCTTGTAAAGAATCAAAGACATGTAATATTAGACAAGTGTAGAGAAATTTAGAAACTAGGATACAACACTATAAATATGTTGTATGTGCATGAATTGAAGGTGAGCTAAGCAAGAGAGTTCCCATAAAATATTTTGGAGTGTAGAAACAAGGGTTCTACCAAAGAGATAAGTTAGATATATGAGCTCTCACAAATATAGTTGTACAATTCTTATGAATGTAATCAATAAAATGCAATTTTGTTATATTATGAAATCCATCAAAACTTCCACGTGCGCCCCCAAATTTTTATCATAGTATTAGAGCCCGAACGTGATAACGCCAACGTCAGAGTAGCAAAAAGAAGATAGAAGATGCAAATTATGAAGTTGAAGGTTGAAGCAAGATAAAAGAAGTTGAGGTAAGTGTGAATTTTGTAATATTTGAAAGAATTTAAATTAAAGGTGAAGATAGTTTTTTTTGAAGATAAATTAAAGATAAAAGTTTGAGGAGAAATTAAAATTCAAAAAAGTATGTAAAAGAAATAAAGATTAAAAAGAATTGAGAAGTATTTAGTGACATGAGCACTAACAAAGACTAAATGATGGGGGAGGTTGATGACATGAGCATGAACAAGAAGAACAAATTTGGAGAAATTTCACTAAAAGAATGTTGAAGGAAAAAATTTGAAATGGGAAATTTTTATGGAATGTTGGATAAAAAAAATTGAAAGAAGATGGTAATATTAGAGATGGTTGGTGGCATGAGCACCAATAAGAAAAGAAAATTTGGAGAAAAAAATAAATATTTTGGGCGATGGCTGGTGACACGAGCATCAGTAAGCTAGTTGATAACATGAGTATCAATGAGAAGATCATAAAAATTGAGAAGATGGAGGTTGGTAACACGAGTACCAACAAAATTTCAAAGAAAGATAGAAAATGGAGATGAGAAACAATAAGAAGAAATTCTTTGGAGAAAATTATGAAGAAGTTAGGATTAGGGGGAGCAAGTTGGTAACAAGGGTATCAACACAAAGAATTGAAGATCTACAAGATGTGAGAAGAAGCAAAGTTGAGGATACTTGGTGACATGGGCGCTAACAAAAATAATTCCAATACATGGTCGGGTCGTTGATGCAGGTGCATCAACAGATTTTAGATTTTTCAAGATTAAGGGGGAGTATTAGAGATTAATCTAGAAAAATCTAGATGTGTGCAATGAAAAATATAGTTTATGTAGTTTAGAAAAATCTTGCATTAAGTAAAAAAAAATCAAGTGATAATGTATCTAGGAATATCTTGTAAAGAATCAAAGATATGTAATATTAGACAAGTGTAGAGAAATCTAGAAACTAGGATACAACACTATAAATATGTTGTATGTATATGAGTTGAAGGTGAGATAATCAAGATAGTTCCCACAAAATATTTTGGAGGGTAGAAACAATGATTCTACAAAAGAGATAAGTCAAATATATGAGCTCTCACAAATATAGTTGTACAATTCTTATGAATGTAATCAATAAAATGCAACTTTGTTATATTATGAAGTCCATCAAAACTTCCATGTGCGCCCGAAATTTCTATCACCTAGGTGGATAATATGGAACCCTCAAAACATTAGTAGCGATGAGACTCAAATATTCGTAAAAGTTTTGAACAAAACTGCCGAGGAGTTGGTACTTAAAGTTATTGCAAATAGTAGTGTGCAGTTTGGTACCAACATTGGCAATATTAAAGGCACCTCGCAGAAGCCGTATATGTTAGGGCAGTGTACACCAGACCTTACTGACGCTGATTGTGCGAGCTACTTGAGAGTTGCCAATCGTCAGCTTCCGCACCAGCACGGTGGCCGAGTCATGCTGCCTAGTTGTAATGTTCGGTTCGAGCTCGAACATTTTTACACAAGCGACACCGTTACGATGTCTTTTGTACCCCGTCCCATTATTCAAGCCACCAATTCAACAGTCGGCGGTATGATCATTATCTTTTTCAATCCGCTCTCTCTCTCTTTTAGAATTAGTTTGGCTAAGGAGATCATATCTCCTAGTTTTGATACAGCATGAGGGATCTCTTTCGCCTCTAAGTAAACCATAACCTCATACCTACTTTTATGTGCTTTAATATTAAACTAAGATTTTATATTTAAATCGATTAAAAGAAGCGTAATTGGTGTTAGGATATCTTTATGTTTAGTAGGATATCTTTTGTGAATATCTTTGTGTATATCTTTGGTTAGGAGTTTTGGCAAGTTAGGTTTTGTTGTATGCCTATATATATATGATTAAGGGTAAAGGCTCCGCAAGCCGTTTTCTCCTAATTATTCTTGAGTTTAACATGGTATCTAGAGCACTCTAAATTAGAGAATTCTTTGAACCCTTTCACGTTTCTTTTCCAGTTTTTTTTTTCAAAACACAAACCATAACCTTTCTTGTTTCTTCATTCAAGGCGTGACCTTGCTATTTTCTTTGCTCCTGGCTATTGCGTCCGCTTTGTTTTTGTTAATTGATTCTTAAGAAGTGATGACTGGTAGTGGTGATAAGACTCCAACGGGGTCTAAGTATGAACCTTTTTCTGCGTACTATTTGCATCCGAGTGAGGGCACTGGTGCGGTGATTAGTCCTATCCTGCTAAAAGGAGATAATTATGAGGAGTGGTCACGTTCTTTGCGCAATAATCTTCGTGCTAAGAACAAACTCGGCTTCATTGATGGGACTATAAAGGTGCCGGATGCTAAGTTTCCAGATTATGATCAATGGGGTATTGTTAACTCCATGCTCGTTGCTTGGATTGTGAATACCTTGGACGTCTCGGTGCGTTCTACTGTTCGTTTTCCCGACCATGTCAAATCTTTGTGGGATGATCTACGTGATAGATATTCCCTTGGCAATGGTCCTCGTATTCTTGAGTTGAAGGCTCAAATTGTGGATTGCAAGCAACGCGGTCGGCCGGTGGCAGTATACTTTGGTGAATTAAGAAAGCTACAAGATGAATTGGCTAGCTATTGTAAGTTGCCTAAATGTACGTGTGATGCTGCTTCTGAATATGCTAAGATTGTTGAAAGTGAATTGCTTCATCAATTTTGTATTGGTTTAGACCCAAAGAAGTTTGGTAGTGTCGTGTCGACCCTCCTTATGATGGACCCGGTTCCTTCTCTTAATGTGGCCTATGCTAAGGTTGTATCTGATGAACGAAAGCAAACCTTTTCCGATGCTCAAGACACGCAATCTGAAAGTGTTGTTGGGTTTGCGGCGTCGGGCTTGGCTCACGGCAGGTCTTCCCGTCAAAATGGTGATGATGCTAGAGTGTGTGACCATTGTGGTCGTAAGGGGCATGAGAAGGAGCGTTGTTTCGAACTCCATGGTTGGCCTGAGTAGTCTTCTGGTGGGCGTGGTGGTAACCATGGTGGTCGGAGTGGTCGTGGTGGTGCTCGAGGGGGTCGTGGTGGTCGTCATTCAAGTGGTGGTGGTCGTGGGTTTGCGGCAAACATGAGCAGTAGCTCACGGCAATCCGGTGGGCCTGAGATTAGTGAGGGTGATCGTCAAAGTGCTCCTACACTCACTGATGCACAATGGGCACAATTGATAAATGCAATTAAGGGAGGAAAAACTCCTACTCCTTCAACTGACCAAACATCCCACGGTATGTATGATTCTACTGAGTGGATAATTGATACCGGAGCGTCCAATCATATGTCGGGTGATTTAAATTTGTTTTATGATTTGTGTGACATTTTTTCTCCGGTTGGATTGCCTAACGGCAAGAGTACTACGGCCACTAAAGAAGGAAAAATAAAATTGAGTGATGGTTTAATATTAGAAGATGTTTTATTTGTTCCTGAATTACATTGTAACTTATTGTCAGTGTCTCAAATATTAGAAAAACAAAAATATATCGTTCTTTTCACTAACAAGCTATGTACTATTCAGGACCGCACTTTTAAGAACCTGATTGGAGCGGGGGTGCAGTATAATGGGGTCAATCTCTTCCGGCCGGTTCTTGCTCGTAATTTTCAAGTCAATTTTGTGGTTGTTCCAGATGCAAGTATGTTATGGCATAGACGTTTAGGTCATCCTTCAATGAAAGTGGTTTCTTCTTTACCTGGAATAGCTAGTAGTAGTATGAATAAAAAGTGTGGTGTGTTTGATTGTCATATTTGTTTTATGGGTAAACAACCCCGCAACTCTTTTCCTTTAAGTATGAATAAAGCATCTGGTTTATTTGATTTGATACATTGTGATATTTGGGGTCCCAATAAAGTTTCATCTAGTTGCAATGCTAGATATTTCCTTACTATTGTAGATGATTTCTCCCGTGCTACTTGGATTTATTTGATGATTGGAAAATACGAAGTTGGGAAATTAATTCGTGATTTTTATGCTTTAATCAAAACTCAATTCAATAAAAAGATTAAAGTTTTACGAAGTGATAATGGTCAAGAGTTCTTGAGTCTGAGACCATTTTTTGACAAAAAAGGAATATTGCATCAAACCTCGTGTGCCGATACTGCTCAACAAAATGGTCGTGTTGAAAGGAAACATAAGCACATTTTAAGTGTTGCTCGTGCTTTACGTTTCCAAGCAAAATTGCCGAAGTATTTTTGGGGAGAATGTGTATTAGCCGCGGTTCATCTTATTAATTTGACCCCGACTCCTACTTTAACCGGTAAAACACCTCATGAGTATTTGTTTGGGAAACCTCCTTCTTATGCCGAGGTTCGTGTTTTTGGTTGTTTAAGCTATGTGGTGAATAATACTCGTATTAAGGATAAATTTGACTCGCGGTCTAGGAGGTGTATATTTGTTGGATATCCTTATGGGAAAAAAGGTTGGAGAATTTATGATTTGGAAACTAACGAATTTTTTATAAGTCGTGATGCACAATTTGTTGAGGATACCTTCCCATTTATTGAAACTTTTAATGCAGCAGAAAGGGTTCAATGGGAGTCTTACTTTAATCAAGTTAATTTGTGGGATGATAAGGAGTTTTGTGATGATTTGATTGTGCATGCCCCTGTGCGTGAGATTGGTGTTAATGAAATTCATGAAATTCATGCTACTAGTCATGAGGTTAATGTTGACATGCAAGCTATTTGTTCCACTAATGCCTCGTCATCACCTAATATTCATGTTAATGATGGTGATGGTTCTGTTGACCATCTTGAGTCAAGGGGGAGTTCGAATGACATGGCAGTAAGTAGCATTGTAGGTAATGGTGAAGCTATGGGTCGTGGCCATCGTACAAAAATTCCCTCTTCGAAGCTCCGTGGTTATGTTACTAATACGGTTGTTCGTCACTCTATAGACCCCACTTCTTCAAAACTTACTGCTCCCGCTACTCCTTCACGTTCTTCAGGTAAAGTTTTTGATATAGCTTGTTATGTTGATTATAACAATTTTTCTATGAGACATAAGTATTTTCTGGCAGCAGTTACAAAAGGTAGAGAGCCTTTTTCGTTTAAAGAGGCTGTGAAATATGAACGGTGGCGTCAGGCAATGAAAGAAGAAATTGATGCTCTTGAACGAAATGGGACGTGGACTTTGGAGGACTTACCTCCAGGTAAGAAAGCTATTGGTAGTGGTTGGGTCTATAAAATCAAATATACGTCTACTGGTGAAGTAGAGCGTCTTAAAGGACGTCTTGTTGTTTATGGTAATCGTCAAGTTGCAGGTGTTGATTATAATGAGACTTTTGCCCCGGTGGCAAAAATGGGTACTGTTAGACTTTTTCTTTCAGTTGCAGCTTCTTTGAATTGGGAGTTGCATCAAATGGATGTTCATAACGCTTTCCTTCATGGTGACTTGGAGGAAGAGGTGTATATGCAACTTCCTCCAGTGTATACTTGTCCTACTCCAGGGAAAGTTTGCAGGTTACGGAAATCGTTGTATGGTTTGAAACAGGCTCCTCGACAGTGGTTTGCTAAGCTCTCTAATGCCTTGAAATCTTATGGTTTCAAGCAGTCATATGCAGATTACTCTTTATTTAGTTATATTCAGGGTCGTTTCTCCCTGCATGTTCTTGTGTATGTTGATGATTTGATTATTGCTGGTTCGTCTCATGATGCAATTACTCGCTTTAAAAAATATTTGAGTACTTGCTTTCATATGAAAGATCTTGGTGTGTTGAAGTATTTTTTGGGCATTGAAGTTGCTCGTGGTCCGGAAGGAATATTTTTATCTCAGCGTAAATATGCTTTGGATGTGTTATCTGAAGCCGGAATGTTAGGCTGTAAGCCTATTGATACACCTATGGAGCAGAACCATCGTCTTGCATGTGCCGAGGGGGAGCCATTTTCTCAACCTGATCAGTATCGTCGCTTAGTTGGGCGACTTGTCTATTTGTCTGTTACTCGTCCTGAGTTGAGTTATTCTGTTCATACTCTTGCTCAATTTTTGAGTGTCCCACAGGTGCAACATTGGGATGCGGCTATCAGGGTACTACGTTATATTAAAGGTACCCCTGGTCAGGGTATTTTGTTACGTCCTATGAAGGACTTGTGTTTAACGGCGTTTTGTGATAGTGATTGGGCAGCGTGTCCTTTGACACGCCGTTCTTTGTCTGGTTATATTGTATTTCTTGGTCGTTCCCCTGTCTCTTGGAAGACCAAGAAACAACCGACAGTATCTCGTTCTTCTGCTGAAGCTGAGTATCGTGCTATGGCTGTTACAACTTGTGAATTAAAATGGTTGAAGTCTTTGTTGTCCTCTCTTGGTGTTTTGCATCCCAGACCTATGCAGTTATATTGTGATAGTCAATCCGCTCTTCATATTGCAAAAAATCTTGTTTTTCATGATCGTACTAAGCATATAGAGGTGGATTTCACTTTAATCGGAGGTTAGCTCTTTTATCCTTAGCGTTAATAACTTTATAGAGAAAGGTTCACATGTTAATCTCTCTTAGCGTTTAATTGTGACTATATAAGTTGATATATTTGTTGGAACATGCTTGAAAAATTATTTTAGTTAATTGGTTCCTCATTTCTAGCATTAAGTGACTAGGTGGTTTTTGATTTAAAAAAATTGTGTTAATTAGTTTCTTATCATGGAGAATAGTAGTTGGCCATGTCCTCCAATACCTAGGCTCTGTTTGGCAACAAAATTAAGTCACCTTAAATGAGTAGGTGCTAAAAGTTTAAGTCACCTAAAATAAATAGTCGTGTTTGGGGTAAGAGCTTAAATAAAATTTAAGCTCAAAAATTGACTAAAATTGAGTTGCTATCAAATATAGCATCTCAGTTTAAGGTGTTGAAAGTTTCAGCTACCTTATCAGTTCAACTCCTTTCAGCTACCTTATCAGTTTCAGCTCTATTTCAGCTTATGTTCCCAAACATAGCCCTAGTATTGTTCCTTGTTATTAGGTTAGTGTTGTTGGATGCGTGAGCCTATTTAAAGGCTTATAATGTACTTTACGATTTGGAATGAAATATGTGGTTCTTTCCCTTCTCTCATTTCTATTATAATTTCAACAATATTATCATGTATACGGAAATCCAGAAAAAATCATCACGCACTATCGTAGGAGTCGTTGTTCCAACAATCATTGCGATCCTGCTTCTCTTTGGTGCTTTCTTTTGTTTATATCGTCACCGCAGCACATATCCATCTAGAGGTAAATTTTGGTGTCAAATTTTTTACCTATCGCTAGTAAGCCAAGCATGACCTGTATTCTTAGGTCTATTATTATCATCAATCCATCTTCTTTAGGACGTGTTAAACGCTTAAATAATAGTGTAACATTATAAGTAGTCTTTAAATGAATTTTTTTAATCCTAACTTATATATGCATTTTCAGTATCTTCGTGTCATTATCAGTAACCCCATTTAATATGCATCCATGTTAACCCCCTTATGACCTAAGTAATTCTTATATATATATATATATATATATATATATATATATATATATATATATGTAACTCAATTCTACTAAACATTACTTTATGTCGCATGATTAACTAATGGTGTACTGCTTTGCTTCCCGAATGTAAGAACTTGTATAGCATTACATATCTCATCCCCGCAAATAAAGAAAATTAACAATTTTTCTTTCAATTTTTTGACATTCTTAAACTATTTTTGCTAGTCCAAAAAGTAAGAAGCTTTTATCTATCTTTATAGAACTACCTAACTCAACGTCCAAAAAAAATAGTCAGTTTTATTTACAAATCAGAATGCACGCAGTTGCTCGCCTATTCGGCCACATAGGTCAGCGTGTGAATCTGGAAGAAATCGGTGCTATTGAGTCCTTACAATTTAACTTCAAGACATTAAGAGATGCAATAGTCAACTTCTCCGAAATTAATAAACTTGGCCGAGGTGGTTTTGGCTGTGTTTACAAGGTAGATCCTCATATCTATTAGCAATCGTCATTTGAAAGTTACATATTGCTCTCTCCCTTTTTGGGTTATACCCAAGATACTAAATATATTTGCTAACACATAACTTAAATATTAATACTTTTAAGTGTGTATGCATAAAGATTGTAAAAAGCTATGTTTAATTTCATATTGCATATTAAGATGAAAGTATGAAACTAACAAGATTCTAATTACTATATTTTTTTTTTCTCTCATGGATAACAATAAAAGAGGGTCACGACTCACGAGGATTAAAGTGAAGTATATAAATCGTGTCCAAGTCTATAATAGTACAGCTAAAAAATTGGAGATAGTATGTCATATCATGTTTTTGATCCATGCATCATTTATTGCCATATTCTTAGGGAAAACTTCTAAGTGGACAAGAAATAGCGGTGAAAAGGTTGTCAATAAACTCAGGGCAAGGCAACAAAGAGTTCAAGACAGAGGTTCTTTTAGCTCCAGCATAGGAATCTGGTGAAACTCTTGCGATTTTGCTTACATGAAGAAGAGAAGTTGCTTGTTTATGAGCTCCTACCTAATGCGAGTCTTGACAAAGTCCTTCTTGGTATAATTTAATGAACTCATCCCCGCACTAGATTTTTCTTTGGGTATAATATGCTAAGGGTCTATTTTCATCAACTTACTTTTACTTGTTTTCTAAAAACATCAGAACAATTATTTAAGAAAAGTTATGAAAATATAAGATAGGTTCATTAGAAAAAGTTGAAGAAAAAAGATCCTAGATATGTCTTTTTTCTAGATATAATGCCACAGATTAGAGGTTTTTTCGGTGTGCTGCCGGTTTTGGTGAAACAAAAGATGTTAATCTTTATAGTCAGCACGTAAATGGTTATGAAAAATTTATTTCAAATTTTAAGGTTGTATATCCTTGTTCTTACATCATCATCATCATAATGACAATAATAATGGTTCGTGACTTCTCCACATAAAGTTTCAACTAGCTCGTACATCAATTGGAAGTCTATATGAGTAAGGAAGTATTACGGGATCAATTTGTCTTTGTGTTATATTAAGTTCAATAAGATTCAGATATATCATCACTAGTGGAAAAAAAGGAAGGGCTGCGGTCAAAACAGCCCTAAGGGCTGCGTTTTTGGCTAGCAGCCATTTCCGTAGCAGCCCTTCAATAGAAAAGAAGGGCTGCGGTTAACCGCAGCCCTTCACAACGAAAGGGCTGCGGTTTAAGCCAAAACGCAGCCCCTTCTTTGCTCGAAGGGCTGCGTTTTCGGCTTAAACCGCAGCCCTTCTATAAGTGAAGGGCTGCGGTTTTAAGGCGAAAACGCAGCCCTTCTTTAAGTGAAGGGCAGCGACTTAGGCTTAAAACCGCAGCCCTTCGTATTCCTTTTTTTTTAAAAAAAAATAAATCTGCCCTGCATGCCCACCCCTGCACTCCCCCCGCCTTGCACGCCCTCTGCCCATCCCCAGCCCACCCCTGCCGGCCCAGCCGCACCCCCAGCCCCCGCACTCCCTCCCCACCCCCCCCGCCCACTTGCCCCCACCCCCGCCCACCCCACCCCCGCCCCCGCCCTCCACTCCCCTCCCACCCCCCGCGCCCCCCGCACTTCCCCCACCACCCCACCCCTGCCCACCCCCCCCACACTCGCCCCACCCCAACACTCCCCGCCATCCCTACACCCCCGCCCCCACCCCCGCCCATCCGCCCCCCACCCCCGCACTCCCCCAAGCCCCCGCCCACCCCAGACCCACCCCCCGCACTCCCCCCAAGCCTTGCCCACCCCAACCCACCCTTGCACCCTCTACCCCGCCCCCACCTCGCCCCACCCCCTTCACTCCCCGCACCCCCACCCCAACCCACCCTATGCCGGCCCCTCCATCCATTGCTTTGCCCACCCCAAGACCCAACCAGCCCCATAGCCCACCCCAAAGACCCACCATGGCAGCCCCATCCCACCCCCCACCCAAAACCTCCCTTCGACACAAAAAAAAAACCTAATCAAATTGCAATAATATATGACAAGTCTTTGAACGTAATAATTAACTTTAAATATGTATATTTAATAATGTAAAAAGTGTACATGCATAGAATTGATACAAACTAGTAGATGTAGCTAATTATATCACGAATTCCACCAAAATGTATCATAAGCAATCATCACAAAGGTGGGACGCCAACTTATCCCGAACTTCATGTAATTCGTCTGTGGTGAAGACCCTCAAACTTGGTGTGTTATTCATATAAACCTTGCAAAACAACCAAGGAATAAACACATAATATAAGAATTCAATCATTTACCGTAGTTAGTAGTTCTAAAAATGACATATACCTTCCCGAAATTCAATAAAAAACAAATGCAAGCCTAAAAATCTACACACTAGTTATATTATACCTCATATTATCATATTCAAAAAGAAAATGGAGTTAAATGACTCGAGAAACAGGAATTGGACGTGAAAAGGCAAAAATAGGCCTAAAATCACATTTATGTTCCCGATATACAACCAACAACAAATGCAAGCCTAAGAATCTACACAATAGTTACATTATACCTCATATTATCATGTTCAAAATGAAATTGGGGTTAAAAGACGCGATAAGTACGAATTGGACGCGAAAAGGCAAAAATAGGCCTAAAATGCCCTTTTCGATCCCAAAATTCAACCAACAACAAATGCAAGCCTAAAATTCTACACAATAGTTACATTATACCTCATATAATCATGTTCAAAAAGAATTTGGGGTTAAATGACTCGATAAGTACGATTTGGAAGCGAAAAGGCAAAACTAGGACTAAAATGACCTTTTCGTTCCCGAAATGCAACCAACAACAAATGCAAGCCTAAAACTCTTCACAATAGTTACATTATACCTCATATAATCATGTTCAAAAAGAATTTGGGGTTAAATGACTCGATAAGTACGATTTGGAAGCGAAAAGGCAAAACTAGGCCTAAAATGACCCTTTCGTTCCCGAAATGCAACCAACAACAAATGCAAGCCTAAAACTCTACACAATAGTTACATTATACCTCATATAATCATGTTCAAAAAGAATTTGGGGTTAAATGACTCGATAAGTACGATTTGGAAGCGAAAAGGCAAAACTAGGCCTAAAATGACCTTTTCGTTCCCGAAATGCAACCAACAACAAATGCAAGCCTAAAACTCTACACAATAGTTACATTATACCTCATATAATCATGTTCAAAAAGAATTTGGGGTTAAATGACTCGATAAGTACGATTTGGAAGCGAAAAGGCAAAACTAGGCCTAAAATGACCTTTTCGTTCCCAAAATGCAACCAACAACAAATGCAAGCGTAAAACTCTACGCAATAGTTACATTATACCTCATATAATCATGTTCAAAAAGAATTTGGGGTTAAATGACTCGATAAGTACGATTTGGAAGCGAAAAGGCAAAACTAGGCCTAAAATGACCTTTTTCGTTCCCGAAATGCAACCAACAACAAATGCAAGCCTAAAACTCTACACAATAGTTACATTTTTTTTTTTGAAAGAGAAATTTCATTATAAGAAGGCCAAACGACATCTACAATAAGTATTAAAGAAAAACAAGATATAATCAGACTAGATCAAACCAAATTCTTCTTCGAAGAAACTACAATGAACCAGATCGAGCAATACAGCGCAGCTACCTTGTATTTGCTGAATCACGCAGCTATTGATGGGGAAGTCAATCATTCTGACATAGTTTGGGGAAGAAAATTCTTGATTCAACCATGTTGACCGCACCTGAATTTCCAATACTTCGATGTTGATGGTCTTGAACTTCAACCAATAGGAACAATTTCTTATACCAATTTTTAAACTTCCACGTGGGAAGAGAATAAAACTAAACTCCAAACTCCCATGAAAGGAGAGAAAGAACCCAAAAATTGGGTAGAAAACTCTCAAAAAGAGAGAAAAGGGAAGATTATTAATAACAAAAACAATAAAAACTAGAAGAAAAAAGAAAAATTGGGGGCTTACCACCATCGAAAGGATGATGGCAGCCCCAAACTAGAAGAAGAAAAGAATTAGGGTTTTTTGAGGAGGAAGAGGAGAGAGGGGAGAGGAGGAGGCTAGGGTTTACCCGAAAATCAAACCTTTTATCTACACAATAGTTACATTATACCTCATATAATCATGTTCAAAAAGAATTTGGGGTTAAATGACTCGATAAGTACGATTTGGAAGCGAAAAGGCAAAACTAGGCCTAAAATGACCTTTTCGTTCCCAAAATGCAACCAACAACAAATGCAAGCCTAAAACTCTACACAATAGTTACATTATACCTCATATAATCATGTTCAAAAAGAATTTGGGGTTAAATAACTCGATAAGTACGATTTGGAAGCGAAAAGGCAAAACTAGGCCTAAAATGACCTTTTCGTTCCCAAAATGCAACCAACAACAAATGCAAGCCTAAAACTCTACACAATAGTTACATTATACCTCATATAATCATGTTCAAGAAGAATTTGGGGGTAAATGACTCGATAAGTACGATTTGGAAGCATATAGTTACAAATTGGAGAAATTACACAGACCTGAGTTTATGTCTCATGATTTATTGACCTTCCGCCGTTTCTTAGGATCCTCAAGTACATGTATCCCTTCCGTGTGATCTACACGCATATAGTTCTCTGACATATTCACATCATCTTCCACACTATTTTCAGGATAGGTAAAAGGGGGGAGGTCCTCAAATGCATCATATTCTTCCTCATTATCAACATCACCAATACCGAGGATACTCCTTTTACTAGGTACAACTTGACCACTTATTATCAGCAGGATCAGTTACAAAAAATACTTACTTAACTTGTGATGCAATTACAAATGGCTCCTCAGTTTCACGTAGACGACTAAGGTCAACAAGAGTGAATCCGTAAGGATCATCTTTTCTTACGCAACGACGATTATCGTCAACCCACTTGCAACACAAGAGGCAAATATTAAAAGTACAGTAGTCCAGCTCCCATATTTCTTGTATTCGCCCATAATAATTGCTTTCAGCATGTACATGCGACTTATCCTTTGAGCTTACGTATTGTGTAGATGACGCCACAAGTGAAACACCACTATTTTGTTGCGATGTTGACTTCAGATCTTGACGTTCAGTCCAAAACGTATACCCATTAATATCATAGCCCTCATAAGAGCGTACAGCTTCACGAGGACCAAATGCTAACCACCTGACTGTTTCAGGAACACTTTCATCTAAATCATTCACTACTCGTTTATGAAACCAATCAATGAAAGTCCTGTTATGCATTTGCATCAATGCCCTAACTCCTTTTCCAGGATTGCTAACACGTAATTCCTCTATATGTTCATTTAAATAAGGATGGACAGCTGCTACGTGATGCAATACAAATAAGTGAGCTTGTTTACGCTTTTCTACGGAAGGTGTGTTCAATTTTAAACCAATTGTACCCTTGCCCTCAAGTCTGCCCTTGTGTCGGGATGTCGGAAGTCCAACAGGATCAACACTAGCAAAATACCCAGCCACAAAATTACTGATCTCTTCACCCACAATCCCTTGAATTATTCTACCTTCTGGTTGTGCAGGATTCCGAACTTTATCCTTCAAAGTGCCCATATATCTCTCAAAAGGATATCACCACCTCAAAAACACTGGACCACACGACTTAATTTCTCGAACTAGATGGACAATGAGATGGACCATAATGTCAAAGAATACGGGGGGGAGGAAACATCTCAAATTTGCATAGAGTTTCAACTACTCTGGCTTGCAAGGAATCGAGGGTCGACGGTTCAAGGACTTTGTTGCATATTGTATGGAAAAATGAAAAAAGTTCTGTAATGGTGTGCCTCACATGCTTTGGAAGTATCCCACGAATTGTAATCGGCAAGAATACTTGCATCATGACATGACAATCGTGAGATTTCATACTCGATAACTTCAACTCACCATTTAAGGTAACAAATCGCTTCATATACGATGAGTAGCCAGTTGGGACCTTAATGCCGTACAATGACTCGCAAAAAATCCGTTTCTCCGCACGCGACATCGTGTAGCAAGCCGGTGGCAAATAATTCTTCTCCGAATCCTCCACCTTCTTTTTAATTTTTTGAGTTTCATCATCAACCCTTACCTCTACTACTTTCTTCTTCCTTCCGTCCCTTTTCTGAGCCCACAACTCTGGTCGAAGCCCCTGTTTTTCCAAGTAAAGTCGTGATGCCTTAACATCTTTTGTCTTGCAAGAATAGCTTCACAAACATTCTTCTCTATGTGCATGACATCCAAACAATGTCTGACCTTTAGATCTTTCCAATATGGGAGTTTCCGAAAAATGGACTCCTTTTTCCATAATCCTGTAGGTCGATCAACCTCACTAGCAGGTTTACCAAAGATTGTTTCAATGCCCTTCACCTGATTATAAACTTCAGTACCAATTAATGGTCTATGAGCAACTTCTTCTTCAACCGTCCCATCGAATGCCTGCTTCTTAAACCGATAGGGATGGTCGCGTCTTAGGAACCTTCGTGTGCTCATATACACATGTTTGCAGCCCTTAAGGTGTGTAGATTTCATGTCATCTACACAAATCGGGCAGGGTTGTTTTCCTCTAGTCTTATACCCAGATAAGTTCCCATAAGCTGGATAATCGTTCATAGTACAAAAAAGCATGGCACCCAGAGTGAACATCTCATTAGCATACGCATCAAATACTAACACTCCTTCGTTCCACATGTTCTGTAAATCTTCAACAAGCGGTTGGAGGTATACATCTATGTCATTTCCAGGTTGTTTGGGCCCCGATATAAGAAGCGACAGCATCATGTACTTGCGTTTCATGCACAACCAAGAAGGCAAGTTATAAACCACTAAAACTACTGGCCATGTACTATGCTGCGAACTGAGATTGCCAAAAGGGTTCATGCCATCCGTACATAATCCAAGCCTCAGATTCCTATCCTTATTACCAAATGCCTTATGCACCCTGTTGATACTTTTCCACTCAAGCGAATCAGCCGGATGCTTGAGCAGACCGTCTTTCTTCCTACGATTTGCATGCCACCTTAAATTCTTCGCATCTCTTTTAATTGAGAACATGCGCTTAAATCTAGGTATTATGGGTAGATACCACAACACCTTAGCTGGTGGTCCTTCACTACCTCCAGCTCCTTCACGCTTGTACCTCGACAATCCACAACGTGGACACTCATGTAAATGCTCATACTCATTACGATAAAGCACAAAATCGTTAGGACAAGCATGTATCCGCTCGTACTCTAAACCGAAAGGACACATCAGTTTCTTCGCATAAGAGTACGACTTTGGCAGTTCATTTCCATCAGGGATCATATCAGCTAAAACTTCCAACAACGATGTGAAACTAGAGTCCGTCCAACAAGCTTTCGACTTAAAGTTGAACAGTGTTATCACCGCGGAAAGTTTGGTGTACTTTGTACAACCTGGATACAACGGCTTTTCAGCAGCCTCAGACATAGACTCAAAAATACGAGGTCGTTTACACGACTGATCTTCAACCTCGTGTATCATCTCGTCTACCCGATCTCTATCATCATCTGCAAACTCATCATCCCAATTCTCATCCCCTAACTCATCATCCTTCTTTTCTTCACATACATCGTTCATTACTCTAGAGCTTCCTATATACTTCCCCTGCTCACCATGCCAAACCCATAAGTGGTATTGAGGCCTAAACCCACGGCGAAAGACATGCTCCTAACCACATGTATACTACTAACCTTGCTCACATTTCTACAATCGACACAAGGACAATAAAAGTCGACTGCTCCAGAGGATGTTTGATATAGTAATGCAGTTGTACAGAATTCTGAGACCCCTTTCACAAACTCAATCGATTCACGACTACCATACATCCAAGTATGATCCATCTCATACAAGAAGACCTCTAATAATTAAACACAACCACTCATTATAATGCATCAATCATTATTTAAGTACATACACTCACATATTCAAATCACACACGTATAGAGCAAGCTAAGATAGTGACATGTTCAATTGTATGCATGCAGCCGAAGGTCCTTATCACTCCAACCTAACCCATCCTTGGACGTCTAATCTCACTAGTGAATATATGCCAACTTTTCAATTCTAAGGAAAATCCGGCAGCATTTCCCTACAGTTCTCCAAGTACACAATGTAGATTATTGCTTATCTACATATGTACCCAGAGAACAATGTAGAGAAACGATAAGCCAAGAATTTCCTCAGAATTGAAAAGAAGACACACATTCACCACCTAAGTAAGATCAAACGTCCAAGAACAGTCCCAAATCGGGGACTATTCAAGACTTACTCCTAATGAGTAAGTCTTGAACGGGTATCTAGGCATATGATGACGATTCAAACAACATGTAGATTTCATAGCAAAATTACATTACGTTTTCATACCATCTCATATCAAGAAATATACATACACTACACAAACCCTCCGAAATTCCCATCAGTTGGTACGAATTGGACACAAAAGGCGAAAATAGGCCTAAAATGACCTGAGAATCAGGTCACATGGCAATGGAATGCCCATCAGCTGGTAGCGGCGGAGTTGGAACTGTTAAAAATGCGAGAGAGCACCGAGATGGGCTTTCGATTGCCATGTGATCGACTCTCCACATTTACAATGACCCCACCACCACCGCCACTACTGCCCCCCACTGCACTCCCTCACTGTCATGTAGGCGTAAAATGACCTTTTCGTTTCCGAAATTCAACCAACAACAGATGGAAGCCTAAAAATTTACACAATAGTTACATTATACTTAAGCCCTCCCCACCCCCCTCGCCCAGCCTCCCCTCCCCCACCCTTGCCGCCCTCCCCACCCCCCGTCCAGCCTCCACAACCCTCCCCCATCCCCCGCCGCCCTCCCCCACCCCCGCCCAACATCCACCGCCCTCCCCCACCCCCCCGCCCAAAGATCCACAGCCCCTCCCAACCCCCGCTAGCCCCTCCCCTACCACCTGCCCAGCACCCCCACCCCTACCCACCCTTCCCCACCCCGCCCAAAGATCCCCACCCCTCCCCACCCCTCGCCCAAGATCCCCTGCCTCCCCGCCCCCGCACAGCCCCCCCACCCTCCCCATCCCTCGCCCAGACACCCCCACCCCCTACCCACCCTCCCCAAGCCCTCCCCCACCCCCTACAATCACATTTTACAACACAATATAGAAGAGAAATGAAATAAAACAAATTAATTAGAGAAATGAAAAAGAGGAGAGAGAGTGAGAGGGGAATTACCGACAATGCAGTAGTGGTGGTGGTGGTGGCGTCAAGGTGCGCTGAGAGAAGAGAAGAAGAAGGAGCTCAGGCGATGGTGCGTTGCTCAGGCAACGTTTCCGGCGTCAGTGCGTCAATGACGGTGCTCCGACGATGTGTCGGTGCTCCGGTGATGGGCGTTAGGGCTGTGCGAGTGAGTGAGAGGGATGGGTTTTTCGCTCGTTAAATTTTTCTAAGTAAGGGAGCGAGGGAAATTTGGGATAGATGTCTCACTTGTGTGTATTGCGCGCAAAACCGAAATGTGGGATGGGATGTGAAGGGCGGCTGCGGTTATCCTGAAAAACGCAGCCCTTCGTGTATGAAGAGCTGTGGTTTCTGGGCTAACCGCAGCCCTACATTTATAGGGTCGCAGTAAGCCGTAAAACCGCAACCCTTCATACAGTTTGAAGGGTTGCGTTTTCTAGGTAACCGCATCCCTTCACTAAAAGGGCTGCGGTTCCCTTGAAAACTGAACCCCTTCATACACGAAGGGCTGCGTTTTCCAAAAAACGCAGCCCTTCCAGCGCAGCCCTTCCTTTTTTTTTCCCCTAGTGCATGTTTAGGAGTTTAGGTAGAAGTAAATTACTTTTTCTCCAATCAAATTATTTTCTAATAATTTTAGACTGTTATAGTAGTTTACATATTCAAGTAGGATTAGGAGAATTATAATAAATCCTAGGATATGCAGTTGTTATGCACTTAAGAGGAAGAAAAATGTAGTTGATAGGAACAAAAATATATTGTAAGTCATTATTTTGCAGTTCATTCACAAAAGAAAAGGTAGATTAAATCACTAATACAAATCGGCTGTGATTTATTCTTATTATTTTTTATACTTGATGTTCCTAAATAATAATAATAATAATAATAATAATAATAATAATAATAATAATAATAATAGTAGTAGACGTTGTAGTAATAAAAATAATAATATAATTTGTATAATAATAATGATATGTATAGTATGTATATAATAATATGTTTCTCCAAATTTACACTTACCCTAACATGCAAGCATAATATGCAGAAAAAACAATATTTAATTTACAAATTTACAAAAATTGTTTGAGGTAGCACAATTCACGTGATCAGTTAGGGTCGTTGAAAGTCTCATTGCAAGCCTTGATATATATTTTATTTCTCCAAAGACAACTCACAATGTTCTATTGCTACTTTTGTGGTGGCTTGTCTTAGCTTTAGGACTTGTCACAAGACTTGTCTTCAATTTAGCAATCTATGATTTGTAGTTTTGTACATGTATTTGACATGTTCATTAGTGGGAAGTATTAGTAGTTAGTATAAACAAACCTCTCTCTATACTAGTGTACTGTATCTTCATTTTCTTATAATGAATAATACCATTCTTTTCTCTCCACCCCTAATTTCTGGTAAAAGTTTGTTTAATGTTAAAGGACCAATTCAACCAAAAGCTTAATGTGATGGTTGAGGTCCCATAAATAGTTTTATACTCTATCACGCCTCCTCACGCAAGAGCCTATTGGGCTTGAAGTGTGGATGCAACACAGGCCTGCCTCATACCTGACGTTAAATATTCCACTTAGAAAGGAGTGCTGGATGAGATTTGAACCCGTGACCTTTATGTCACACTAGCTCTGGTACTATGCCTGCCTTTTCTATTGATCCTTGTCAATATATATAACATCATACACGTTATAGGCTAAGCTACAATTAAGGGGAATCTTTGACTAGAAGATATACAACATTCCTATTTTAGTTATACAAGATATACGTTAGCCTAAAATATACACAAAGGAATATTTGACCATATTCTATTATTTAATCTCATATAATCATACTTACCCTAACATTACACGTTGTGCATGCAATATTAATCTGCATATAAATACAAATTGCAGACCGAAACAGGCAATCGTCACTAGATTGGGAAACCCGATACAAAATCTTAGCAGGAACTGCAAGAGGACTCTTGTATCTCCATGAAGATTCCAGGTTGAAAATTATCCATCGAGAGGTAAAGTCGAGCAATATTCTTTTAGATAAATATATGAACCCAAAGTTAGCAGATTTTGGATTGGCAAGACTTGTCGGGACAAACAGGCCCGGCCGGCCCTGTGCCGGTCCAAAATGGGACTCAGCACAGGGCCTCACATATAAATGGGGCCCCAAATTTTGAAAAAAAAAAAGTTTACTTCTCTTTCCCTTTACTGTTCTGCAGTTCTACTCCCTCTCCTCTGCAACTCTCTCGCTCTTCTTACTCCAATTAAGTACTGTACTTCTCTCTCCCTCCTCACTTTTTCCCTAAAAATCTCTGAATTTTCTATCTCTCTCTTCACTTTTTCCCCAAAAAACTCTGTACTTTTTATCTCTCTCCTCACTTTTACTCCAATTAGGAAGTGAGGGGAGAGAAAATGGTGGGTTTTTTGCAATTGCAGAGGATGAAGATGAAGAAGAAAAAGAAAGAGGGATGCGCACAAGATGTTTGATGAAATGCGGAGGAGATTTAAAGGAGAAAATGGGAGGAGGTGAAATTACTCGTGTCCTTGATGTGGGATAGTGAGATTTGGTGCATCATTTTTTATTTTATTTTTGAGGAAAATAAAATAAAAAAGATTTTTGACTGTTGTTTGTTTGGTGGAGAGAAGGAGGTGGAGGAGAGATAAAGAAGAGTTGGTTTGGATCTGGAAAAATTGGTGAATGGTGTGTGTGGTGATGTTCAATTGTCGACACATACTCTTTTTTTTTACTTCATCTTTTACTATATTGTCCCTCTTGAGCCCTTTTAGTGCACTTGTGGAGTATCCTCACAAACATTTAAAGTTTTTGGGTTGGATTGTACTTCATTTGATTAGGACAAGTTGGCTATTGTTTGGGTAATTTAAGTTGTGATTTTTAAGAGCTTGTAATATATAATTAAAATTTTCAAAATTGTTATCTTTTGTTGTTGTTCATGTTGAATGATTGATTTTCAGCTTACTTTTGTATGTTGGGCAATTCTCAGTTGCGATTTTTAAGAGCTTGTTACACATGAATTAATATTGGTTTGGGAAAAAAATCGTCACTAGATCTGAAAATTCTTATCTTTTTGTTTCAATTGATTATACTGGCTTATCATATGACTGAGCTGAATAAATTTAGCTGATGAGTGTTCTTCTTAATTTTGTTGGGTTTGAGATTTTTTAATATGTTTTAGTGATTTATAGAAGTATATCTTTTTAGTGATTTGATCGTACCTTTGAATATTTTTTAAACAATTTGGAAACCGATAAGATAGATTTTATAGGGCCTATTTTTTGACATCAGCACGGGGCCTCACTTTTGTTTGGGCCGGGGCTGACAAAACATGAACCAACAACGATGTGTGGTTTATTTTCTACAGGCATGGCGGCTTTGGAACGTCAATGCAGCTTTAGAGTTAGTGGATCTCAGACTGGCAAGTAACTTCTCAACCGAGGAAGTGATAAAATGCATTCACATTGGTTTGCTTTGCATCCAAGAAGATGCAAACAAGAGACCAACGACGGCTCCAATTGTCTCAGCGCTCAATGGCCATCCTGTGGCTTTACCTAAGCCAACGCGGCCGCAGCTAATAATCGCTACTAACAGTGCATCTAACCAATCGTCGAGTACATTTTCGGGGAGCAGAGATATCACAGAAGTTTATCCTCGTTAGATCATTAGGATTTGGGGGAGAGTTTACACTATTTATTGTTCAAGACCACGTCTTCCTTGACAAAGCATAAAAGACAGGAACGTTATGCCTCTTGATTTAGATTAACTTCAAACAAAATACTATTTTACTAGTTCTCTTTCTTTTGTAAAGCTCCAAAATGCAACTTTAAAGTAGAGAAGCAATGTTTGATTTGGTCCAGACAACTCTGCAACTTGTAATGATCAAACTATGATTTTCACAAAGAGAAAAACAAAAAGAATAACTCACAACGTGTGGCCAACGCAATTTCCTTACGCACACACCAACTTTGTCCAAGTGTGACCAGTACAAAACCATGATAATACACAATTTCTAAATCAAATGTCAAACCTAGCTCAGATGGAAAATCTTCTGGTTGTTGTAAGAACATCTATCCTGATCTTCCTCTTTTTCCAAATCAAACTTACATATTCACAATTAACATACACTGTTCAATCACTAAAGATATATACACCCCAAATAGTATATTCCATCAAAACCTCAAAATTGTCCTGCGCAACCTGACTAATTTTTCATCCTCTACCATAAGTTCGAGCTTCTATAATATTAGTTTTGGCCAAGAGAGCAACACGGTGTACGGAATATACCTTTGTCGAGGTGATCTGAACCCCGAACGTTGCTTTTCTTGCATTCACAATGCCACTCAAAGTATCACAACGGAATGCCCAAATCAGAAAGAGGCCATAGATGGGTGCCTGAGTGCATGCTACGCTATGCGAACCGCAACATTTTCTCGAAATACGAAGAGTCTCCGTCGTATATATGGAGAATATCTGCTCCGGTAAAGCCGTCAACAAATATGACTGTAGCCCAACCGAAAAATGTCATATTTAATTTTACAAAGGCAATGTATGAGCAGATCAATGAAACTGCCTATGGTTTTTCGAATTCTACACGCTTTTTTTCTGCTAAAAAGCATAACATTATTCCTGGAAATCATCAGGAGATGATTTACTCGCTTGCTCAATGCACTCCTGATATGAGTCAACTGATGTGCCAGAATTGTTTAACGTATGCATACATGGGTATGCGGGGGAACTCGAAATCATTAGCATACTTTCCCAATTGCCATTTAAGGTATGATGTCAGAATCTTTTATTATAGCAAGGATGATAATGTAACCAGCACGCCGACGTCTAGAAGTCCAAGCAATGGTGAGTGGTACAATAAACGAATGCGACGGGAATAATATTTCAAAATGACCTTGTGAATTAACATATACCACTTTTGTCCCAATATTAACTTTTATGCTGGGTTCTTTTACGTTCTCAGAGATTAATCTTTCACACTTTTTATCAAGTACATGCCTATCGAAATAAATATAACAATAGGCTACATGATAATGTGTAATACTTGTTATGGACTCCTACTCTTTTCTGGTGGTTCGAAATAAAATGTTACATTACTCTTTTTCGCAGGTATTAATCGTTACTTTCAATTGATGTTAGGCTCACTCACTAACCCATTTTTTCTCTGTTGTTTTTCCCTTCCTTCTAAACTTGTGCTGAAAAAATGAAAGTATGACAAATTATAATTTTAAAAACAAGCTGTTTCGGTATTGAAACGGTGGTGGACAAAGATATGTCTGACAGTATGAGAGTGGGCGTCCGAGACTGGGAGTCTGCAAGGAAGACAAACGTAAACTACCCTCGGGGGGGATGCGAGGAAACCCCCTCCGACGCTCAAGTCAGTAAGTGTCCGATAAGGATTTTATAGAGAGAGAGAGATAGAGAGAGAAAGTAATGCTTAGAATGTGAGAGAATGTACCTACAGAATAGTACCATTCGGCTATTTATAGCAGTACTATTCATCTGACAGGGTGCGTAATCCTTTGACACGTGTATGACTGTGATGAGTCTGACTGAAGGGAAGATTTTGCCCTCTAATGTGGCCGCGAGCGCCATCTCGGACTGTTTATTCCAAATGGCCTGGATCCTACCGATGAGGTCGCGTTTCAAGTTTATTGATGTCGGCCACAAGCGATGTGTCCGACAAGTGAACTTGGGCACACCCATACAACTAGCCCCCCCAGCATCATTGGGGGTTGTGACCGGCATTGATGTTATATTGAGGACGCGAGTGAATTTTGCATGTTCCAAATTTTTCTCTGCTGCCACGTGTTGTTCTGGGGAGAACTTCGTTTTGGAAAATGAAATCATGACCTTTTTGTGGAGTCCTGCTCATTTTTTCTTTATTCTTTAATAAGGTTGGCTCAGCAAGTGACACTTGGCACGCATCAATGAAGGGAGTTGATGGGTCAGTTCATCTTGGCCATTCAATCCCGCGTTTGTAGAAAAGCGTCAGTTTTCTTTTCCTCATTTTCTACACTTCGTCTTCAACCTTCCATATTTCTCTGGCTTTTGCGATTTTTCTAAGAACTTCAACACCCCTTTTCCTCGCCAAGATCTTGCCTTTTTGTGACCAAATTTCTTCAAAAGTATTCTGAGTTACTTTTCGCCCTTTTCTTCTGAGAAATTTTAGTATTTTTTCGCCTCTTTTCGCCTGGGTTTAATCAAGGGTTTACTGTCAAAGCTTTCAACTTTCCGGTGAAATTACATTCTCCGGTGTTCATTTGACTCTGGGATTTTTCCTCTTCGTGCATTTGAGGCCTTTTGCTGTGCTTTGTTGGGAATCTGCTTGATTTCCCGGTCGTTTTCCGTCGACTTCTCAGGTACTTTTTTCCAACTTCTCTTCAACTGCTCTTTCTGTTTCTTTCTTTGAAATTATGTCGGACCACTCAGACAGTCAAAATTCTTTGAGTGATAAGTTTATGTCTGAAAGTGAGCCTTCGTCTCCTGCTTCCCTTCATGGCAGACATAGTTCGTCTACTTCCAGCCCTAGGGAGGAGAGAACTCGTTTGTTAGCCGACCCGCCCTCATCACTGGCGATAGAGATATGGAACTTAGATCTAAGTTTCTTAATGACCGCTCTACCCCCGAGCAAGAAAATTTAACTTTCTCAATATCTCGTCCGCGAGGATGAGTGGTGATAGACAAACACTCGGGAACTAAGACATCAAATTTTAGCTCACCGGACTGCTAGAAATCCTCCCCCTGATGCTGTTCCTGGACTTGATGTCCCGCCTTTGAGGGAACATGCCTGGTCAGATAACTTAGCGGATGCTGGGGTTGTAGTGGCGGATGATTTTTACGACCGCCTTGCTCATGATGCCGGCTCTTCTCATCCACCTGTTATTGATTTAGGTTCCGACAACGATTCTATAACCACTATGGACGAGACTGATGGTCCTTCGACTTCTGGACGTGAACAAACTCTTTGCCGGTCTGAAATTGCTGTTGGAGAAAGTTCCAGCATGGCTCCCGGCTCACGACCGGAGCCTAATCCTGACCTTGACGATGTGTTATACTCCGGGATTTGGTTGCCTCCAGACTATAGTAGCGGCCCAAAGTCGGTACGAATTTGTTCAACATGGCGAGAGCATGCCATCACCAAAGAGTATTGTCGGGTTGGGGAAGAACTATATGGTTTCCCGGCTGAATAACGGTTGGTTGTTCCGGATGAAGGAGCCAAAGTAACTGAATGCCCGGCAGGGCACATTGCTGTTTATGCCCATCGTTTCGAGTTTGGGCTGCGCTTCCCCTTAGATTTGACTTTAGTGAAGATATTGAAGGCTTTTAACGTCTGTTTAGCCCTGCTGACACCCCTGGCTATTAGGAATATCATAGCTTATATCTGGGTATGCCGTTATTTGGGATTCCCTGAGACATTAAACCTTTTCCGCCGGCTCCATTGGCTGCGAAGGAATGGGTCAACTGAGAAGGGATGGTGGTCTTTGATGTCGGCTAAGAATAAACTTATTGTGCATCCTTAGTTGACCGGGTTGAAGGGATGGCAACCAGCCTTTTATTGGGTAAAGGTCCCAGATAATTTCCTTCTCCGCCGTCATTTCACCAAACCGGTTACTCGAATAGAGGATGTTCCCTCTTACAGTTTGTCTGAGGCTGAGAAGAGAGCCTTTGACTGTTTTGAGTCCGAGCTTGCCTTTGTGACTGTTGACGGTGAAAGAGTGGAGGAAAGGATTCCCCTCACATGGCTTCCCAATGCTAAATATATACTCGGGAATGAGCCTCTGTCGGCCTTATTTCTCTGCCGGATCCACCCTGAAGGTGTGCATTTCAACTCATGGTCTGGCCTTAATGAATGATTTGCTGATTATCCGTTGCTTACCTTTGTTGGTTTGTTTTTGCAGGTCCTGTCAGCCTACATCTTGAAGAGTTGGGGTTGGACGAAAACTTGAAACCAATGTCTAAAGCTCCCAAGGATCCTGTTTCTGACTACGACACCATTCACGACCTCACTGGGGGTCTCAGAGGTGCAGATCACGGCCGCGGTGGTCGCAATTCAGGCCGGGCAAGTGTTCGCCGTGCCGGCCGCACGCCCGGGCGTACTCCATGCCGATCTGTTGGACGTGGGGATCAGGAATCTCCTCGTCCAGTCGTTCACGTTCGTGTTCGCCGTGGCGGGAGTGGCGTGACTGTGGGTCAGAGGCGGCCTTGTGAGCCCTCCGATGATAGTCCCAGCAAGAGGCAGGCCTTAGATGTTGCCGCCGCTTCTGAAACCCAACAACCGGAGGCTGCCATTACTGTTCCGGACCATAGTCTCGTCAGGGAATCTAATGCCACCAGGGTTTCTCCTCTGAATGCTGCCATTGACAGCATCGGGACGGCATTAGGATCTGGCTCTTCCATGCGCCAGAAAATTTATGACATTCTTAGCTCCCCCAGCTTTTTGACAAACCTTGGACCGGGAATATTTTCTCGGATTCATGAGTGGATCGAGCACAAGGAGATAATCCTTAGTGCCGCTGTGAAAGCTGCATTTTTTCGTCCCCCTTCTGTCCCAGGGAAAATTTATCAGCCCAACTGGGACGTGAGCGAGGATGAATCTTTATACGCTGACATTCCAGCTAATGGCGCTACTCTTGGATATCGTCTCCTGAAGGGCCTCCAGCTGCCAATTGATTGCCCAGCCGACAAGCTGGTGGCGCCGGCAGCCCAACTTGCTCATGATTTGGCTGTGGTAAGCTATATATATATATATATATATATATATATATATATATATATATATATATATATATATATATATATATATATATATATATATATATATATTTTAATATATATATATATATATATATATATATATTTTAATCCCGTCTTTTTGATGCAGACTAACAATTCCGCCATCGAGCTCATTGAATAGTTTGTCCATTATCAATCTGAGTCTAATAAGCAGAAACAATCGTTGGATGAGCTTCAGGCCCAACTTGACGCTGCCCGAGTTCATTCTGACAATCTACAACAGCAGCTTGATACCGAGAAGGCGTCGCGGGCAGTGATTGATGTGGAACTGACGTATTTGCGAGCCAAGGCTGGCAAGGTTGAGCAGGCTGAGAAAAGATCAACGGAACTTGAAGCTGCCCTGGCATCTGTTAAGGACGAGATGGCCACTGCTATTTCTAAGGCCAAGGATGATGCCGGCTCTCGGGGTTATTGCAAACTTCGGAAGATTCGAGGAGTTTGTCGGTTTGTTAGGAGAGAGATATGACGGCGGTTGGGTAGCTGCTAAAAGATGTGTTTGCCATTCTCACCCCAACTTCAACTGGGAGGAGATGGAAACCGCTTTTGCAGAAGGTGTTCACACACGCCCTCTTGAGGGTGAGCCCTTCATCTGCGAGGAGCATGTGATTGCCAACGTTCTTCCCTTCGCTCAGGATGACGAGGTGCCTCTCCCTTGATGTTTTTGGCCGTCATCTCCAGGCTCTTCAGTTGACTCTAATAGCTACTAGATTTCTGTTTTTCCAACATTTTGTAAACTTTGAATTCGGCCCCATAAGGCATGTACCTTGAATAAGCTTACAATTACAATTACTGCTATAAATTTTTGATGCCTTTTTGATGGCTGCCAACATTTTCGCTTGTAGTTGGCCGCCATGCCAGTAATTAGTAATGAAGCTTAATTTGTGTAAACTTTTGTTCTATTATGCTTTTGCTTTATATCGAAGTAATCTCTGTCGTATCTCGGACGGATACATATTGTACCTGTTATGTACTTTGCCCGTTCTAGGGCTGCTTTTCATACTTGACCTGTTATATGGTCGTTATTGTACCTGACCTGTTATGTGGTCTCTTAAGTACTTTACCCGTTATATGGCCGTTTTTATACATGACCTGTTATATGGTCGGTATTGTACATAAGACCTGTCATATGATCTTTCTTGTACATGGCCTGTTATGTGGCCGTTTTCATAGTTGACCTGTCATATGGTCGTTATTGTACTTAGACCTGTCATATGGTCGTTATTGTACTTAGACCTGTCATATGGTCGTTCTTGTACATGGCCTGTTATGTGGCCGTTTTCATATTTGACCTGTCATATGGTCGTTATTGTATTTAGACTTGTCATATGGTCGTTCTTGTACATGGCCTGTTATGTGGCCATTTTCATATTTGACCTGTCATATGGTCGTTTTTGTACATAAGATGTCAACTATAATCAAACAATTAATGGAAACTCACGGAAAGTTATATTATTAAAACGAGAAAGTAGTGGCTCTTGGCCTTTTACTTGAGATATCTAAACATAGTACTTCTTTAACACACTTGTGTTCCAGCAATTCTTCAGTTCAGTGCCATCCATCGTTTTCAACACAAAAGAGCCGGGACCAATTTCTTTAGATATTTGATATGGTCCTTCCCAGTTGGCTGTTAACTTTCCTTCAGCGTGAGCTTTTCCGGTGGCTGCCGTCCTTTGTAACACTAGATCTCCTTTTGTTAATGGCCTTTCAAAAACTCTCTTGTTGTAGGCTTTACTAATACGATCTTTGTATGCAGCAGCTTTGAGTTCCGCTATTAACCTTGTTTCTGGTAGAAAATCTAGATTTTCTCTTAAGGCCTGATCATTGTTCTGTAGATCTTTGTATTTGATCCGATAGGACGGTAAACCAACTTCTACTGGCAAGACTGCTTCCGTTCCAAAAGCTAGCTTGAATGGACTCTCTCCCGTTGCCTCCTTTTCCGTTGTTCTATTTGACCACAGCACTGCCGGCACCATATCAGCCCATCCTCCCTTGAATTCATCTAGCTTTTTCTTCAAGGCATTTAAGATTTGTTTGTTCGCAGCCTTTGCCTGTCCATTGCTCTGGGGATGGCAAACGGCTGAGTATGCAAACTTTACGCGAAACTCTGTTAGAAAAGCTTGTACGGGGCGACAATCAAACTGAACGCCTTGGTCGAAGACGATAGCAGTGGGAATCCCGAACCTTGTCATAATGTTCTGCCAGATGAATTTCTTAACTTGATTTTCCTTGATTTTTGCTGTCGGTTCTGCCTCTATCCACTTCGTAAAATAGTCAATGCCCACTATTAGGAATTTCCTTCCTCCAGTTGCTATGGTGAATGGTCCCAGGATGTCCATTCCCCACTGGGCAAACGGAATTGGGCACAGGATAGGCTGTAAATCATTTGCCGGCCTGTTGATGACGGGGGCATATCTCTGGCACTTGTCGCACTTCTTGACATAACTCTGGGCGTCCGTCAGCATATTCGGCCAATAGAATCCAGCTCTTAGTGCTTTCAATGCTAGGGCTTTACCGCCAATGTGATTGCCGCAAATACCTTCATGTATTTCTTCCAGAATCTTTGCGGATTCCCATGCAGTTGCACACTTCAGCAGAGGTAAACTGAACGATTTCTTGTATAGCTCACCCTGATATATGACGTACTAGCTGGCTTGTCGCTTTAGTTTCTTAGCGGACGAAGGATCATTGGGAAGTGTCCCAGTCAGCTTATACGCCACCAGCTCACTAAACCACTCCCCTTGCTGGTTTATGCTGTTGACGGTCACAATTTGTTCTGTGATGCTCTTTTCTTTCAAGATGTCCACCGTGATTGTTCTTTCGATGCTAAATGAGTCAGAACTTGCTAATTTGGACAATGAGTCCGCTTTCGTGTTCTCGGCTCTTGGTATTGCTTGAATCTCAAAGTGATTCAATTGCGCATATTGGCCTCTCTGACTTCAAATTCCCCCCTTATCTGACCGCTAACCAATTGTGAGTCTGTTTTCAGGAGTACATTCTTAGCGCCTGCTGCTAGGCACATTCTCAGGCCGGCGATTGCCGCTTCATATTCTGCCTCGTTGTTTGATGCCGCGAAAGCAAACTTGATGGCGTACTGGTATGAGTTTCCCTCAGGGCTAGTCATCACTATTCCTGCTCCAGATCCGCTAGCAGCCGAGGATCCGTCAACTTCCAGTAGCCAGACCTCCTTTTGCTCCACTTCTTCTTCCTCATATGAGGCTTCCACGATAAAGTCAGCCAGGGCTTGCGCTTTGATAGCGGTCCTGGGCTTAAACTGTATATCATATTCCGACAGTTCGACGGCCCATTTCAGCAAACGGCCTGAACTATCCATCTTCTGCAACGCTTTTTCTAGCGGCTGATTGGTTAAAACCTGGATGGGATGTCAATCAAAGTATGGTTTGAGTTTCCTGGCGGCAATTACCACAGCCAAGGCCATTTTTTGTACCAGCTGGTAACGGCTCTCTGGCCCGTTAAGGATGTGGCTAATAAAATATATTGGTTGCTGCCTCTTCTCTTTTTCCACCAACAGTACGGCCGCGATTGTTTTTGGAGAGGTCGAGATGTACAGCTGTAATACGTCTCCAATCTCGGGCCTTGTGATGGTGGGCAACTTTTTCAAATGCTCCTTTACCTCCAGGAATGCTCTCCTTTGTTCTACCCCCCATTCGAACTTCTTATTTCCCCTAAGCAACGCAAAGAAAGGCAAAGCTTTATCAGCTGATTTTGAGATGAATCGAGTGAGGGCCGCCATTCTCCCTGTTAGCCTCTGAATATCTTTGATGCTTTTTGGTTCAGGTAGGTCGATAATGGCTTGAACCTTGTCTGGGTTTGCATCAATCCCTCTCTTGCTGACCAAAAAGCCTAAGAACTTTCCTACTCTCACCCCGAATACGCACTTTTTTGGGTTGAGCTTCATCTTGTATCTTCTTAGAGTACTGAACGTCTCTTTTAAATCATCAATGTGTTCGCGGTCTGATTTGGTCTTGATGATTGAATCGTCCACATAGACTTCGATGTTCCTTCCCTTCTGTTCAGCAAACACTTTGTCGACCAATTTCTAGTACGTGGCCCCCGCGTTACTCTGGCCGAAGGGCATTGCTTTATAATTAAACACTCCACAGTCTGTGATGAAAGCTGCTTTCTTCCTATCATTTTCCAGAAGACTGATTTGGTGGTACCCTGAAAATGCGTCCATAAAGCTCAATAGCGCGTGTCCGCTAGTAGAGTCTACCAGCTGGTCTATTCTTGGCAAAGGATAGAAGTCTTTCGGGCACGCTCTGTTGAGATCTGTGAAGTCGACACACATCCGCCATTGACCATTTGCCTTTTTCACCATAACCACGTTTGCTAAGCATTTCGGGTAATCACAAGCTTCAATAAAGTTGGCTGCTAGCAGTTTATCAACTTCCTCCTTAACGGCCTTATTCTTTTCTATTGAGAAGTTTCTTTTCTTTTGCTTTACAGGACGAACCAAGCTGTCGACGTTCAGACGATGGACCATCATGGCCGGGTCTATCCCTGGCATCTCATCCGCCGAGAACGCGAATACATCGGCGTTTTCTCGTAGGAGAGCTATCAGGTTGATCCTGACCTCTGGGTCCATATCTGTTCCGACAGCCACAATCCTCTCTGGATCATCCGCCAACATTTCCAGCTTGGACTCCCCCTCAGCCTTGGGTCTTGGCAAGTCCTCTGGCCGAGATTCAAGTTCCTCCATAGCTATGTCCATAGCATCTCCATTCTTCTCAGATTTCTCCTCGTCTTCCAAGGTCTTCTTCTTAACTCTTTTTTCTTTCCTTGTTGGCGGGCATAATTCTTCAACAGGAGTCCTTCTTGCCGGCTGTTTTAAAGCCGTTAAATAACATGATTTTGCTGTTTCCTGGTTTCCCCTGATCTTCGCTGTCGTACCCGAATTGGATACATACAGCATGGTCAAGTGATAAGTAGATACTGCTCCCTGAACGTCGTGAATTAATGGTCTTCCTATGATTGCATTATATGCTCCCGGAACATCTACTACTAGGAATTCGGCCATCACATCCCTGGCTTCACTGCTCTCGCCAACCCTGACCGGCAACTTTATTATCCCTTCTGGTATCGCAGACGCCCCGAATGAATCCGATCCCGGTGTCGTAAGTGCCTCCCGATCTATCATTAATCCGATAACTCAAAGCTGCTGCATAGCTGGTGGCTTTCTGCACTGGCAACTCTCATTAAAGTTTACTTAATGCCGGAACTCCTTTAGACTGGCTTTTGCCCCACTGACACTTTCGCCATGGATTGGACCGCAACTAATCACATGGATTTCTCCTATCCGAGATTGAACATTCTGATCTCTGGGCTTCATCAAATCGCCTCCGTTGGTCTGAGCTTTATATTGGGTGAAATACCCTCTGCGAATAAGATCCTCCAGATTGTCCTTGAGGTGCCGGCAATCTTCAGTCACATGGCCGTGATCTCCGTGAAAATCACACCACTTAGTCTTATCCCGGTTCTTGTGAAACATCTTCTTCGGTCTCTGCCATTTGTCACTTCCTTTGTTCATGGTGAATATTTGTGCTCGGGAAGTAGTGAGCTGAGTGTACGCATCAAATCTATCTTTGCGTTCACTTTTTTCCCGGCCATCATGCTCTCGGTCATTTCCTTTTTTGACCATATTAGATTCTCTCACTACAAGAAAAGGCTGAAATAACGACCGCCTATTAGCGACGGTTGAAAAAACGGTCGGTGTCGTCGTAATAAGCGACGACTTTAAACCGTTGTTGCTCACCGACTGTTGACTTAACATACAACGACGGTTTGGCCGTCGGTGAAAAACGACGACGGTTTAAAGCCGTGGTTTTTTTGGAAATAAATCAGAAATTTTTTAACTTGGGCGACGGTCTTAAACGGTCGTTGATTTCTAAAAGGGGTTTAATTGAACCTGCTGCTTCAGTCTGGTTTTTTTTCAACAACAAAAAGGAGGGAATTAGTTGGGCGATTTTGGGAGGGACGAAGCGCGGTCGACTCCACCTCCACCTGCCTCCTTCCTCCAGCCAACGGTAGCGATCCACCTCCACCTCACTTCGCCGGCGGTAAGCTTTCTTTTCTGTTTTTTTTAGGGTTTAAATGTTGTACTCATGAACCAAACCCTAACAATTGGGTTTTTTTGCCTTGCGAAGTTGGGCGACGAACTTCAGTGGGAATCCACCTCGCCGGCGGCAGCGACCCTTGCCGGACCAACACTTCGCCGGCGGTAAGCAGTGCCAATTTATTTATTTTTTTTAAAAAATTGGGTTATGGCAAAATCTCATTTGGCTTTGGTTAAATTCTTAAATTCTAACCTTACAATTAACCTCTAGGTACTCTTTAATTTTAAAATTCTTTAATTTTAATAGTAAATTTAGTTTATATGGTTAATTGCTTAAGTTTATGTATAAATTTTAATAAATGCTTAAAGGTTACCGTTTAATAATTAATTTTGTACATGATGTAGGATTACGTAGCATTTTGGTGTTTCTCTTTGGCTTAATTGTAAGGTTAGTAGCAATTTTGACCATATTTTGTCTTCAATTTATATTGTTTTTGTTCATGTAAATTCTATATTTTAATTCTATATTGTTTAGTAGCATTAAAGGTTATAAAAGTTAAAAACTATATAATTATCACAATAATTTATTTATTGCACATTCCTTTATTTAGTTTACACTATTTAAATTGTTTATATTATTTTTGACATATTTGTTTTTGTGGAAATAGTTTGGATGATATTATAAATTTAATTTAAGTGTTTAAATAAATATGTATCATGTGCCTAGATACCCGTTCAAGGTATACTCATTAGGAGTATATCTTGAATAGTCCCCGATTGGGACTGTTCTTCGACGTTTGACCTCACTTAGGTGGTGAATGTATGCCTTTTGTTCTATTCTATGTAATTTCCGGTGATGTTGCTTCTCTATGTTGTTCTCTGGGTACATATGTAAGCTTTTACGAAGCTGACATTGTGTACTTGGAGAACTCATGGGAAATGCTGCCGGAATTTACGTAGAAGCGAATAGTTGGCATACATTCACTAGTGGGGTTAGACGTCGAAGAATGGTTAGGTTGAAGTGATAAGGACCTTTGGACATCATTTTAGGCCCAATATGTATTTCACACAAATGTTTTAATTGTATGTATGTTGGTTGTAAATGAGTATTGTCATTGAAATGGTTTAGAATTGGTCACACAATATAGGGAAGTTAGAACCAAATATAGGCCTTTTGAGGCCATTTTAGGCCATTTACTTGAAAATGAGTAGTTTGATGTTAATTTAAGTTATAAACAACTCAAACATCATATATATAGTTAGTTTAATGTATTTATAAGTTGTTTTGATTGCAAATACACAATATAAGGAAGTTAGAACCAAATATAGGCTAATATAGGCCATTTTAGGCCATTTTACTTGAAAATGAATGAATACGAGTAGTTTGATGCTAGTTAAAGTTATAAACACCTCAAACATCATATATATAGTTAGTTTAATGTAATTATAAGTTGTTTTGATTGCAAACACACAATATAGGAAAGTTAGAACCAAATGTAGGCAAATATAGGCCATTTTAGGCCATTTTACTTGAAAATGAATGAATACGAGTAGTTTGATGTTAGTTTAAGTTATAAAAACCTCAAACCTCATATATATAGTTAGTTTAATGTATTTATAAGTTGTTTTGATTGCAAATACACAATATAAGGAAGTTAGAACCAAATATAGGCTAATATAGGCCATTTTAGGCCATTTTACTTGAAAATGAATGAATACGAGTAGTTTCATGCTAGTTTAAGTTATAAACACCTCAAACATCATATATATAGTTAGTTTAATGTAATTATAAGTTGTTTTGATTGCAAATACACAATATAAGGAAGTTAGAACCAAATGTAGGCAAATATAGGCCATTTTAGGCCATTTTACTTGAAAATGAATGAATACGAGTACTTTGATGTTAGTTTAAGTTATAAACAACTCAAACATCATATATATATTTAGTTTAATGTATTTATAAGTTGTTTTGATTGAAAATACACAATATAGGGAAGTTAGAACCAAATACAGGCCTTTTGAGGCCATTTTAGGCCATTTACTTGAAAATGAGTGAATATGAGTAGTTTGATGTTAGTTTAAGTTATAAACAACTCAAACATCATATTTATAGTTTGTTTAATGTATTTATAAGTTGTTTTGATTGCAAATACACAATATAAGGAAGTTAGAACCAAATATAGGCTAATATAGGCCATTTTACTTGAAAATGAATGAATACGAGTAGTTTGATGCTAGTTTAAGTTATAAACACTTCAAACATCATATATATAGTTAGTTTAATGTAACTGTAAGTTGTTTTGATTGAAAATACACAATATAGGAAAGTTAGAACCAAATGTAGGCAAATATAGGCCATTTTAGGTCATTTTACTTGAAAAGAATGAATACGAGTAGTTTGATGTTAGTTTAATTTATAAACACCTCAAACATCATATATATAGTTAGTTTAATGTATTTATAAGTTGTTTTGATTGAAAATACACAATATATGGCAAGTTAGAACCAAATATAGGCCTTTTGAGGCCATTTTAGGCCATTTACTTGAAAATGAGTGAATATGAGTAGTTTGATGTTAGTTTAAGTTATAAACACCTCAAACATCATATATATAGTTAGTTTAATGTAACTGTAAGTTGTTTTGATTGAAAATACACAATATAGGAAAGTTAGAACCAAATGTAGGCAAATATAGGCCATTTTACTTGAAAATGAATGAATACGAGTAGTTTGATGTTAGTTTAAGTTATAAACACCTCAAACATCATATATATAGTTAGTTTAATGTAATTGTAAGTTGTTTTTATTGAAAATACACAATATAGGCAAGTTAGAACCAAATGTACACCATTTTGCCCACTTTATATTACTTGAATATGAGTATATTTAACCAAATGCAGGAGACATACAATTAGAAGTTGCATCATTGTACCACTCAGGGGTCACAGCCGAACACTGATCTGTTGTATTGGGAGACAGTTGGGGGGAGGAACAGAGGAAAAGTTCAGGGGTTGGGTTAGGAAGATCATTTGTACTACAACTCTTCATCAGGGCGAGGAGATGGCGGCTCTTCACAACCATATGCGCCGTCCATTTTTTCTCAGATTGAGGCGCAGATAGAGGCAAAGGTCGCTGCGCGGATGGAAGAGGTGGAGGCAATGGTCGCAGCACGGGTGGAAGTATCAAGTCGGGCCATCGTTGAGGAAATGATGAGGAACATGTCTAGTTTCGGCCACATGTCCTCAGGTTGCAACCCAGGCCCCCCTCCACAACGCAGACCAGACGATGACCCAGGGTTTGGTGGTGGCGGTAGTGCTACAGAGACACCTTTGACAGTGTAGTTTTTTTGGTTTTGGCAACTAGGTAACTAACTTATAATTGGATATAGTTAGTCTAACTATATATGCATTTAGTGTCAATATTTATCGGCATCTCGCTTTGTTTCTAGATGTGTCGGGTTATTTTTTTTTGGAACCCGACTTCTACTTTATTTCTCGACACCGGGATCTATTTTGCGTACATATATTTAATCTAGGTAGTTTGTCTAACTATAGACATTTAGTGTCTATATTTATCGGCATCTAGCTTATTAGTTTCTAGCTTTGTCGATATATATTTTTTGTAAACACCGACTTCTACTTTATTTCTCGACATCGGGATCTATTTTGTGCACATAATTGTAATCTATTTCATGTAATTATACAAGTATCTATGCAAATTGTAATATATATCAAAATTGCATATTTTTGTAATTGAAAAAATTGAATGCGATGGAGGAACAGCTTTAGTGTGGTCCACAAGCATGCGGTTGTGTGCAGTTCGAGGTTTAATTATTATTAAGAACAATAATATTCTAAATAATATTATTTTAAAACAACAACGACGGCTAAACATTAAATCAACGACGGCTAGGCAGTCGCTGTAAGGTACTCTATGTATCCATGGACTTCCACATCAACGACTGCTTTTATACAATAGCGACGGTTTTTAACAGACGTTGAATCAGCACAATCAACGACGGTTTGTAACTGTCGGTGATACACCGACGGTTAAACACGGAGGGTAAATCAGCGACGGTTAAAAACCGTCGCTAATTTACCGTCTGTTTAAACAGTCGGTGGCGTGGATCCAACGACGGTTTTTGCAAACGGTCGCTGATGAGCAGGGAACCGTCGTTGAACTTTTTACCGACTGTTTAACGGTCGTTGATTCCAATATCAGCGACCACCTATCCACCGACTGCATTTCAACGACAGCTAGCCGTCGTTGATATTTTAGCGACGGTTTTCTTTTTATCACCGTCGGCTTTTAGCCGTCGTTAATTACTACATTTCTTGTAGTGTCTTCTTTCATCTCGGCCGCGATCAACTTCACGACCTTTATCCTTCCGTGACTTATCTTCTTTCTTCTTGTCGGACTCCCGATGCTGGCTGGTAGCTGCCTTGTCAAATTCTTCTCCTCTTATGAAATCATTTGCTTTGCCAAGCACTGGCCCTAATGACGTGAAAGATTTTCGGCCGAGATAACTCCTGAACGCAGTTCCTTCTCTTAATCCCGACATCAAGGCTAGGACCGCTACATCTTGCTGCAGCCTAGGAATAGATACGACCTCTACATTAAAACGCCCAATGTAATCCTGGAGAGTTTCGGTTTCCCCTTGCCTGATTGACAATAATTCCCAAGTAGTGCGCTCACGGCGCCTGTTGCTTACAAAGTGAGTACTGAACATAGATGTGAGTTGAGAGAAACTGGATACATTACCAGGTTTGAGATTCTTAAACCAAGTTTGAGCTATGCCAATAAGAGTGGACGGGAAAACCTTGCACCAGATAGCATCTATCTACGTGTATAGATACATGTGCCCCTCGTAGGCTGCGACATGATCGTCGGGATCCGAGCTGCCGTCAAATTTGCACGATGGCATTTTGATTCTCGGCATTGGGTAATTAAGAACCTCCGGGACGAATGGGGAGAGCTTGGGCTTGATTAACAGGTGTCCGCCACCCGAGTAGTTACTAACACCAATGGTGCTGTACTCTCGGTATGAGCGACTGTGATACTCCTCTGAGTTGTTAAGATCCTCAGTTTCCAGATCGACTTCCTCGTACTCTGGGTCATCAATTTGTTTTTCCATCTGGCGGTCTTCTTGCACTAATGTACGCATCCTCCTTACTGGCGTACCGTCAACGTTTCTACCGGCCATAGCCAGTGATCGTTTATGGTGCTGAACACCCTTTGTATTAGGAGCAGGAGTGTTATTAGGCTGAGGAGTGCCTTGTAACATTTGGATGAAGGACGCCATAGTTTGCTGCTGATCCGGAGAAAATTGACTCAACTGAGCCAAATTGAAAGGGACGCCACCAGGATTTACCTGAATTACATTGTTTTCCGGAGTGCGCTGGTCGTTGTTGCTCTCTGGCATGTTGGGATGGAACTGGGGTGCACCGATGGATCCGGTGATTGGTGGGTGAGAAGATCGTTGTCCGATCTCTAGTGCAGGTGGACCACGACTTGTATCGTTTGTCTTTTCCATGACTGCTTCATAAGGGTAGGAGCCCCTCCTTCTAGCGCCAAGTTGTTTCGGTATTGAAACGGTGGCGGACAAAGATATGTCCGACAGTATGAGAGTGGGCGTCCGAGACTGGGAGTCTGCAAGGAAGACAAACGTAAACTACCCTCGGGGGGGATGCGAGGAAACCCCGTCCGACGCTCAAGTCATAAGTGTCCAATAAGGATTTTATAGAGAGAGTGATAGAGAGAGAAAGTAATGCTTAGAATGTGAGAGAATGTACCAGCAGAATAGTACCATTCGGCTATTTATAGCAGTACTATTCATCTAACAGGGTGCGTAATCCTTTGGCACGTGTATGGCTGTGATGAGTCTGACTGAAGGGAAGATTTTGCCCTCTAATGTGGCCGCGAGCGCCATCTCGGAATGTTTATTCCAAATGGCCTGGATCCTACTGATGAGGTCGCGTTTCAAGTTTATTGATGTCGGCCACAACTGATGTGTCCGACAGTGAACTTGGGCACACCCATACACAAGCTTCAAAAGAATTTAATAAATTCTCACATGTTAAACTTAATTTTTTGAATGGACTTATATGCTATCTGTAACTGTGTTACATTTGCATGCAACAGGCCCAGGCGATGCAAAGCAACAAAGAGGATCATCATACATGGTTCTTATCATTGTCATATCTTCAGCAGTGGCAATATCGCTTCTCTTTGGCTTGTTGATGGCAAGAAAGAAAGCCAAACCAGCATCCGGTATTAATTAGAAGGCAGTAATCAACATAAATTCACATCCAGAATGTTACTTCCGCTATCCCAAAATACTTTGAGCACTTTCTTTTATTGGTTGTCCCAAATTAGTTTGAATCCTTCTATTTCTCGCATGATCCCACCATTTTATATTGGATTTTTCTGACACTCTTTTTAGCCCACTTTGTTTTATCACATTTACTTTTCAATTATAAAAATAAGCCACCAACTCCGATCACATCTACTTTTCACTTAAAAAAGATTTGAAAACACAATACAACTTATCTCCTAAAACTATGTGTCTCAACAAGTGTTTAGATTTTTAGGGACGGAGAAAGTATCTAGTAAGCAGAATACTTAGAATTTAAATTAAGGTCAGATCAATGATGAGCACCATCAATGAAATGACATGTTTTATATTCCATAATCGCAGATGCAATTATAACCATGGAATCATTGCAATATGACCTCTATACAATAGCTGCTGCAGTCGACAACTTTTCTGACAGTAAAAAACTTGGACGCGGTGGATTTGGTGAGGTTTACAAGGTAACATTCTCAAAAGCATATATTATGTGTATTCATGACATAGTGAATACATTTTATACTTTTTGAATGATGCCATGCCAGTAATGAAGAATGGGTGATTAGTACCCCTTACTATTAGCCTATGTATAAGTGTGTACATATATATACAAGATCACATAACAGAGGTTGTGTACATTAAAATCTCAGGGGACGCTTGAAAATGGTGAGGATATAGCTGTCAAAAGACTGACAACTGAACGCAACCAAGGATTTGAAGAGTTCAAGACTGAAGTTCTTGTTTTTGCGAAGCTTCAACATAAGAATCTTGTTAGACTCTTGGGATATTGCGCAACACAAAAAGAGAAGTTGCTCATTTTTTAGTACTTGCCTTATTCAAGCTTAGATAAAATTTTGTTCGGTAACTCGATTCATTTTCGTTTTTCAGATCTATAATTTCTTGATCTTTGTTTTGATTAATGTTCATGTAATTTCAGATCTATAATTTTTCTCTTTTGTATTTTTCATTCATTTTTTTCATTTTTGTTCATTTTCGTTCATTTTTTTTCATTTTTGTTCATTTTCGTTCATTTTTTTTTCATTTTCGTTCCCTTTTTCTTTCATTTCCGTTGGTTTTTTTTTATTTTCATTCCTTTTTTTTTCATTTTCGTTTTTTTCATTTTCGTTCCTTTTTTTTTACCGTAAATTTCGATTGTTCTTGTTGATTTTCCGTGTTGTAAATTTCGACTGTTCTTGTTGATTTTCCCTGTTGTAAATTTCTTGATATATTTAGGAGTAAAAAAAATGAAAAAAAAAAAATTTGTTTTTTTTTGGGTCAAAAGGGTTGCGGTTATGGTCAAAACCGCATCCCTTTGTACAAAGAAGGGCTGCGTTTGAGGCCCAAAACCGTATCCCTTCCATATTGGAAGGGCTGTGGTTTTGGGCCTCAACCGCAGCCCTTCGTTGTGAAGGGCTGCGGTTAAATAACGCTAGTGAAGGGCTGCTACGGAAAGGGCTGCTGGCAAAAAACGCAGCCTTTAGGGCTATTTTGACCGCAGCCCTTCCGTTTTTTCCACTAGAGTTAGCATACCAGATACCATACTTCATTGTTCCAGCAACATAACGAAGTATCCGTTTTGCAGCTCCGAGGTGTTGCTTGGTTGGATTATGCATGTACCTTGAAACGACGCATACTGAATAAGCAATATCAGGTCTGGCTGCGTCAATTAATTCAAACCACCAACAATACTTCTATATAGTCTCCCATCAGCATGCTCCGTTCCATCGTTTTGCTGCAATTTTTCATTGACATTCATGGGTGTAATCGCAACTTCACAATTACTCATGTGAAATCTTTTCAACATGTCATTAGCATACTTCTTTTGGCATACAAAAATACCATGAGGAGTTTGCTTCATTTCGAGACCCAAAAAATATTTCAAAGAAACCCAAATCGGTCATCTCAAACTTTTGCATCATACTACACTTGAACTCATCAACAACAGATTGAGATGAACCCATATAAATCATATCATCCACATAAAGACACACTACCAAGAAATCTCTGTAGCCTTGCTTCTTCAAGTAGAGTGTAGGCTTATTTTCACTTCTTGTGAACCCATTGGACTAAAAAGAAGGTATCAATCTTGTTGTACCATGCACGCGGAGCTTCCTTTAACCCGTACAAAGCCTTCCTCAACCTGTAGACTTTGTCTTCCTGACCATTGACAACAAAGCCTTTAGGTTGTGAAACATAAACCTCTTCTTGCAAATCACCATTAAGGAATGCAGACTTCACATCCAACTGATAAACCGGCAGCTGGAATTGAGCTGCTACAGCAAGAAAAACTCTCACTGTTTCGAACCAAGCAACGGGTGAGTAAGTTTCATCAAAATCCACTCCTTGTTGTTGTGAGTACCCCTTAGCCACTAGCCTTGCTTTGTGCTTTTGAATACTCCCATCAGAGTTGTACTTTGTCTGGAATACCCACTTAAGCCCAATGATGTTCTTGTCTTCCGATCGACCAACAAGGTGCCACGTTTCATTTTTCTCTATGGCCTGCATCTCTTCAATCATAGCATTCTGCCACACAACTTCATGTGCAGCCTCACATAAGTACAGGGGTCAGAACAAGTAAAGCAAAATTACAATTACGATAAATATTTTTAAATGGCCGGTAATGTTTGGGAGGTGTCCCACTGGATGAACTAGAAGGCGAGCTAGCTGGAGAAGATGTGTTGCTACTGATTGGAGTATGGCTTGGACTGTTTGGTGCACTTGAATCAAGTGAGGATAATAAACTGGTGTTGTTCTGCTCTGTATCTCCGCCTGATTCTTCCTCTGGTTCAGCATTGGCTGGATGTAATTCTGGTGGTTTTTCTTCATTGCTCCATGTCCACCTATCTTCTTCATTAAACTTCACATCCTTGCTAACAATAACCTTGCCATTTACCGGCTTATACATCTTATATGCTTTGGATTCAGTGCTATAGCCAACAAAGATATATTTTTCAGATTTGCTATCAAGTTTGTAGCGTAAATTTAAAGGCACCAAAGCATAAGCTATACAACCAAAGACTTTAAAGTGTCTTGCCCGAGGCTTCTTACCTCTCCATGCTTCAAATGGTGTCCGGTTCAAGACTGCTCTTGTTAGTGATATATTCAGCAAGTACACTGTAGTAGCTACAGCTTGTCCCCAAAACTTGTTCGGTAACTCCTTAGCTTTAAGCATGCTTCTGGCCATTTCCACCACTATTCTGTTTTTCCGCTCGCCACACCATTTCTTTGGGGAGTATATGGTACCGTGAGCTCCCTCCGTATGCCATACTCATCACATAATGCATTGAACTCATTGGAATGGAAATTCACCACCACGGTCGACCGCAATGCCTTAATTTTCCTATCACTTAGGTTCTCCACCAACACCTTAAATTTCTTGAAATAATCAAATGCCTCATATTTCAACTTCAAGAAATAGACCCAGCTCATCCTAGTGTAATCATCTGTTAACAATAAGAAATATCTACTTCCTCTAATTGACTCAGTTTTCATTGGCCCACATAAATTCGCATGCACCAAGTCAAGAAAATTTGAAGCCCTCCAGGACTTCCCTTTAGAGAATGGTTGCCTACTTTGCTTGCCATACACACACCCTTCACAAAAGCATGTTCACCAATTTACGGCAGCCCAATGACCATCTCATTTTGACTCAAGACTCTTATACTTTTCACATTCTGACGTCCAAAACGCAGATGCCATAATCTACTTTCATTATCACCTTTAACCGCCAATGCATGACTCACATCATGCGAAACATCAAATGGGAACATTCTGTTTTGAGTCATGGGGATGATAGCTAATGTGCTTCCAGATTCTTTATCATATACAATGCAGGATTCATCATCAAATGTAAATGAATATCCACTACTCATTAATTGACCAACACTTAACAAGCTATACGCTAAACTAGGCACAAATTGCACATCATGAATGAGTTTAGCGTCACCTTGCTCCGGTTTTAATGGCGACAATACCTCGCCTTCGACTTGCACCGGCTTGTCATTCCCCAGACGCACTTCACTTTTCAGCGTTTCAACAAGGTCTTTGAAGAGGGACTTTGAGCACGACATATGATTTGAGCACCGACTATCAACAAACCATACATCATCTGTAGGAGTAATGATTTGAGAGTGAGCCATGAATAACTTGGACTCATCTTCCACCTTCTTTGCAAAATTTGCTTTTCCCTCCTCTCTTTGCTTGGTCCAGTAACTAGCCTCCTTGTGCCCATAATTCTTGCAATAATGGCACTGAATTGGACTTTTGTTTGGACGTCCTTCATTTGAACGTCATCTTCCTCTGCCACCACCACGTCCTCGACCGCCACGAAAACCACCTCTTCCATATCCACAACCAAAATTTTATGTCTTCCCTTTATACGAAGACTCACCAGAAGTTTTTGTCTTCTCCTTATAAGAAGACTCCCCCTTTACTTGAAACGCCTTCTCTTCCCCCTTAACACTGGATTTTTTCACCCTTGATTCATGAGCTAACAGAGAACTCATCAACTCATCAAAGGTATAAGTTGACAAATCTTTGGACTCCTCAATTGCAGGGACAAGATAATCAAAATTCTCATTTAAACTTCTCAAAACTTTACCCACAACAAGTTAATTTTTAATATCCTTACCATAGGACCTCATTTGGCTAACAATTTCAGTCACTCTAGACAGATAATTTGGCACAGATTCCGTCTCACCCATCATCAATTCAGCGAATTCACGACGAAGAGTTTGCAAACGTACCTTAATCACTCTATCGTCGCCCAAATACTCCTGCTTGAGTATCCCCCATGCATCATGGGCGGTGTTGGCTGCGGATATGCATGGGAAAATATCATCATCCAAAGCTGATTGAATGAAGAACAACGCCTTGGCATCCTTCTTGTGGTTCTCCCTCACACTAGTACAGAATTAACGATTTGTGTCGGACCAGGGACCACCATTTGCGTCGGACATTGGTCCGACGGCATAGGTCTCGTCGCAGATGAAGGATTTAGGATCTGCGTCAGATGAGGATACGACGCAGTTGATAGGCTATTTGCGTCGGACCCGCGCAACATGCGACACACATGACGCCTCGCCCTTGCACCCCAAAGGTATTTGCGCTCCCATCTTCGTCGCATGTGGAGCAATGTGCGACGCAGATGATGTATCATCTGCGTCGCACATTGCTCCACATGCGACGCAGATGGGAGTAATAAAAAAAAAAAAAAAATTGTGTGTTGATTCCTCGCACGCATTGAAGCAATTGGAGAGAGAAAACCGGAATTTGCACGCAAGAAATGGAGTTTCATCTCCAACCATATCATTAAAGGAACCATTACAAATCGTCAACCTCTCAAGTTAACCCATTACAAATTAGATCCCAAAAAAATCAGATCTAACACAAATAAAAAAAAGTATGCTGAACATGCTCGAACACACCGCGGAATTCGAAAAAATATGTACAAAATCAAGAATTAAAAACAACAAAGAAATTGAGAAAAGAAGCGTGCAGATCTGAAAAAATGTAGAAGTACAATGAAGAATTGAAGCAACAATTCGTTAATCCAAACAAAAAATACTCTAAAAATCGCAAAAATCTTAAAAATCGAATCTCTCAACAACAAACGTAATACATCAACTAAAAATCCTAAAAACCTGAGAATGAGCGATGCGTTCTTCGTCAATGACGGGAGATCTGAAAACTTCGTGGCTTCCCGATGGTTGTAACACACAAAAGAACAACAACAACAACCGCAGAACCACCAACCGCAACAACCAGTGCGACGATCTGAGGAGAGAGAGATCGAAGAAGATGCGGCGAGGGCAAGCACCAACCGCAACAACCAGAGCGACGAGGAGAGAGAGACTGAAGGGAAGATGCGGCGAGAATTGGAGAATTTAGGAGGGAGAGAGTAGATTAGTAGTTTTAGGTTACAGGAGATTGAAGAAAGGAGAAAGATGAAGAATTTAGGATGGAGCGGCGCTAGAGAGGAGTTGGGAGTTTTAGGTTAGAGGTGAAAGTGGGAGTTTTAGGTTTAGGGGAGTTGGGCGCTTCTGTTTTTTTTTAAAGAAAGAATTGGGCGCTCTAAAGTTGAGAAGTGGGCCAATCATCTACGTCGGATGGTTTAACTTATCATAAATTTGATGCTGCATCTATCCGAAAAGTTCTGTCTTTTATGATAATTGTTGATGAATTGCCATTCAAGTTTGTGGAGGGACAAGGGTTTAGGTATTTTTGTAGTGTTATGGAGCCTAGATTTCATGTTCCTTCTAGGATAACAGTAGCTAAGGACTGTTATGAGTCTTTTTTGACTGAAAAAAGGAAGCTTAAAAATTTCTTGAAGAAGTGCAATTCGAAGGTATCTTTAACAACAGATTCATGGACATCTATTCAACAAATAAACTATATGTGCTTGACTGCTCATTTCATTGACAACGATTGGAAGTTACAAAAGAGGATTCTGAATTTTTGTCCTATTGCTAGTCATAGGGGTGAGGAGATTGGTAAAGGGATTGAAAAATGTTTGTTTGATTGGGAGATTGACAATATTTTTTGCATAACTGTGGATAATGCAAGCTCCAATGACACTGCCATTGCATACATGAAAAAGAGGATAAATACATGGAAAACTGATGTGCTTAAAGGTCGTTTCCTTCATGTGCGTTGTGTGGCTCATATTGTTAATTTGGTTGTTACGGATGGTATGAAAATTGTCCATGATTCTGTCATTCGTGTTAGGAAAGCTGTAAGGTTTATAAAGCAATCTCCTGCAAGGTTGCAAAAGTTTAAAAAATGTGTTGAGGAAGCAAAAATTAGTAGCAAAAAGCTTTTATGTCTTGATGTGCCTACTAGGTGGAATTCCACCTATTTAATGTTGAGTGTTGCTCTTGATCTTGTGGATGCTTTTGAGAGGTATGAAGAAGAGGATCCCCATTATGTGATTGAATTAGGTGAAAGGGAGGGGAATGGTAGCCCAGGACCTGATGATTGGGCTAATATTAGGAGGTTTAGTGAATTCTTAGGTGGTTTTTATGAGCTCACTTTGCGTGTTTCTGGGTCCTTGTATGTGACTTCAAATCTATTTTTCCATGAGCTTGTGAATGTTGCTGTGCTTGTGAAAGAGATGTCTTCTTCTAATGAGCTGGAAATGTGTTTGATGGCTAGTAGGATGAAAGAGAAGTATGATAAGTATTGGGGTGATCCCGAAAAAATTAACATGTTGATTTTTATTGCTGTGGTACTTGATCCTCGCTATAAACTTGATTATGTTGATTGAAATTTATGGTGAAACACTTGGTAATTGAATAATAAAAAAGTTGAAGGAGTCTTTGAATGCTTTGTTTGAGGAATATCGAGGTGTCAATGAAGTTGGTAGGGAAGACTTTTCATCTACTAGTAGAGATGAAAATGTAACAACTTCCTCACAAAAGAAGGTTGAACTTTTGAAGAGTAAGTACAAAAAACATAAGTGTGAAAAGGATGGGGAGACAAAGCTTGAGTTGGACAAGTATTTGGATGAGGATACGGAGGAGGATAATGATGAGTTTGATATTTTGGCATGGTGGAAGTTCAATTCTTCTAGGTTTCCTACAATGGGTAAGATAGCTCGTGATGTGTTGGCTGTCCCTGTTTTGACAGTAGCTTCTGAGAGTGCATTTAGCACAAGTGGAAGGGTTCTTGATCCTTTTAGGAGTTCCCTAACTCCTAAAGTCGTAGAAGGTCTTGTGTGTGCTCAAGATTGGCTTCGCTCAAGTCCAACTCAATTAAATATTGAAGAGTGCTTGGAAGAGGTGGAGCAACTTGAAGAAGGTAAACCCTCTTTTATTATCTTCTATTTAATCATATATTTCTATGTAGTTTATTTATATAGTCATATCTTTTTTCTATCAATTACAAGACTTGGACAAGTTGTCAATGGATGAGGGAGTTGAACCTGAAACAATATTTGTTGAAGAATGATGTGATTCTTTGAAGCTGTTGTGATTATGTGAAGCTGCTGTTGCTGACTTGCTGTGAAGCTGCTGTTGACCTGTTGTTGTCTTGTTGCCGTGATTCTGTGAATGTTAATATGTTATCTTGCTGCTGTAATTTGTGGACATGATGTTGCTGCTGTTTTTTATATGTTCTTTCGTTGTTGAACTAGTGTACAATATTGTGTTGTTGTCTTGTTAAACAGTTGAACTATTGTGCTGCTGTATTATTTTGTGATGTAAGATCATGTAACTGATGTCTGATGTTGAACTTAAATCGTAAATCTACTATGGGGTTGTCTATGGCTGCTGACCTGTTGTTAATTTTATTATGCTTAATTTATTAATTTATTTCATCGCAAAAAAAAAAGCTTTAAAAAAAATCGGATTTTCGGATCGGATCCAATCTAGAGTTTGGAAATTCGGATTGGATTGGATCGGATTCAAACTCTAATTGGTTTGGATTCGGATTGGAAAATTGAAATCCAAATTTTGTTCGGATCGGATTGGATTAGCCCCTAATCCAAACCGTACACCGAACTTTCACCCCTAGGTGATCCGACGCAGATCACTTAAACCATCATATGCGTTGCACAGAGCATGGGGTCCGACGCAGATGAACCATGATTTGTGTCGCGTTCAACACCCATACGACGCAAATGACACTTCTGCGTCGTTTCACTTGTTGTGCAACGCAATTCAGGAGACGCAAATCAACGTTTTTCTACTAGTGTCAATTGCTGATCAGGTACGGCCGGATTCGGTTCCGTATAACTGGTGTCCACCAAATCCCATAATTCTTGAGATTTGAACATAGTCTTCATTTTAAGACTCCAAAGATGATATTTTTCCCCTTTGAAAATTGGAATTAGGGGTTGAGATGAAGGATTTGCGCCATTATTAGCCATTTTCGTCACTCAAGTTTTGTGGGTGAGTTGCAATTATATGTCGCTCGAAAAGGAAGAAAACAAAAAATGAGGTATGGGTTAAGTTGAGGTACAGGGAAGATGAAGATAGAAAGGAACTTTATTCCTTTTTTTTTGTACTTTATGGAATGGTGGGGCACAAAACTGTTCTTTGTGAAGTATTGTGTTGCAAAATGAATCCCACCTGGCAACTGATACCACGTGTAGTATCAAACCCAACATACAAAAGTTTATGTGAAGGCTTTTATTTTAGTCCCCTGCCCTAAAACCGATTACTGGGCAAGACCTTTTATAAGACTTGAAAAACATAACTAACTTAGCTAGGAATTTAGAATGACACTCACTAATGACTTCATAAACATCAACTAAATGACCCCTTATTAAACATCTAAATAATCATACTTAATGACAAAGAATTTGAATCAATTCTCAACAAAAATTTATATAAGAGGAAGAACACCCTCTTCCCAACCAATATTTTGTTGAAAATTGGCATGCGAGAAGCATATGACTAGGTTTGTTGGGACATTTTTGATGAGATGTTGGAATACAATTAGTTCCCTTCTGTTCTTAAAGTTGGCTAGTAACTTGTGCAGTTGGCAGAAATTTCTTGGGGGATGGTAAATTTTTAGTACTAGTTTTTTTTTTTTTCGGCAATAAGAAACTACTATTACAACTTATGATTACAATATCCAGTGCTATTACAACTTATTCTTACTTACATATGCATCATACGAACTACTTCGCGTCCCTGATGCCTAGAAACCTTACAACACTCAAAAGATAATAACTTATTACATATTGCTTGAATATCTAATAACATACCAGCAATAGCACACACTGCCTTACCAGCTTTAATGGCATGAAACAGCTGATTGGAAGCAGTTAACATCCTAATATGACGGCAACCTCTGGTCTCAGCTTCCTGCAATCCTTTGAGGAAAGCATAACCCTCTGCTTGCAATGATGACGTAGCAAAAATTCGGTCTTTTCCGGGAGAAACTCACATTTGCACCCGGCCCCATCCAGGCAATATCGCCTATCCACTTGGATCCTCCATTCGCTTTCCACAACGCACCCACGTGAACTGTGCACACTTCTCCTGCCAAGTCCCCATTTCTATAACAATTCTTGTCCCATGCCATATTCCTAGTGTATCGATTCTGCAACGTCGTCTTAAAGATCCTTCTTTGCTGTGCACCCTGTACTTCTCTCCCAACTGTTGTCACAATATCAATAGGGTCGACTTTCTGATCACAGAACAACACTTTATTTCGGTATTTCCAAATTGACCACAGAATAGCTGCAAGCACACACCTTCGATACCCATCTTTACCATCAATTTTCCAGAAATAATGAAACATATTTTTTACCCATTCTGCCATTGGAATCATGTAATCATGCTCCAACCTAAGACCTAGCTCAGAGGCAAACCAAACATGCATGCTAATCTCACAATCTCGAAATAAATGTGCCTCTGTCTCTGTCATCTCATGACACAAGTAACACACATTACTAGTCCGTACACCTCTTTTATTCAAATTTTCACATGTAGCTAACGCCTGGTGGATCAGTCTCCATAAAAAAAATTTCCACTTAGGTGGTATCTCCAACTTCCAGAATTTATTCCAAAACATACGTTCCCTAAGATGCACTTTTCCACCATACACCTTTTCCATCAGAAATGCATAAACATCCTTTGTTCTAAGAGTTTTCATAGTCGATGTAGAATCCCAAACATACTTATCATCCTCACTTGATTGCGGAATATATGTTGCTAAATTCCTTTGAGCTGAATCTTTGTCAAAACATCTCCACACAAGACTGGCATTCCATTTATTCCTTCCGGCCAACATCAAATCATTAACCATACTGACTCCCTGATTCAGTAGATTAACCCCTTGCTTCACCCTTAATGCACTACCACAAACCCATTTATCATTCAAAACATGCACCCTGGATCCATTCCCAATCACCCTAATAAACCCCTCCTTACCTCTTCTTTCGCCTTGACCATACCTCTCGAAACCCTATGATGCTACTGATAACTTTTTTTCCTTCATAGCACACCCTACCGGTGAAACACCATATTTTGCTGCATACACTTGAGCAACTAAAAGATCTGAGTTAGTATGAATACGGTTCGCCTGCTTAACCAAGAGAGCCCTTTTAACCAATAAACATTCCTCACCCCCAATCTTCCCATTCCCTTAGGCATTTCAACGATCTCCCTCTTCTTCCAATGAATTGGATTGGTACCCGTTGATGATGCCCATAGAAATGTTGCAAATAAAGCATTCAGTTTATCTACCACATATTTGGGAAGTAAAAAAATTGACATCACATGCTGACATAATGTAGCCAATACGCTATTGATTAACAAAATACGACCAGCATGAGACAATACTATATTATGCCAATTCCCAATGTTCCTACGAACCTTATCCAATAACCCCAAAAACTTAGTAGAGCTCTTCCCATCTATCTCCACATTACACCCCAAATAACGCCCTAACTCGTCTGCAGCCGGCGTTCCTACCACCTCTCGCAATTGACTCCTAACACATGGAGGGGTATTAGGACTAAACTTAATTAGTGACTTCTTATAATTAATGACCTCACCCGAAATTGCACTAAATCTTCGCAATATCTCTCGAATCACATGACAGGAACCGATATTAGCTTTAAAAAACAATAGTGAATCATCAGCAAAAAATAAGTGCGATATCGACGGGGCAAAACGTGATACTTTGACTCCCTGCAACATCCCCGACTCTTCAGCTCGCCTAATCAATCTTGACAAAACCTCCATAACAAGGATAAATAGATATGGTGACATTGGATCTCCTTGTCGTAGGCCACAAGATGGAATAAACTTTTCAGTTGGCTCCCCATTTATCAAAATTGCATACGATACTGTGGTTACACATTGCATTATCCAGTTCCTGCATTTTTCCGGGAAATTCATCTTCCTAAGCAACCATTCCAAAAACCTCCAATTGCCCTTATCATATGCCTTATACATATCAATTTTCATAGCAGCATAATAAGTCTTCCCACTTTTCTGTCTATTAATTTTCGTCATTACCTCGTGAGCAATTAGACAATTATCTGCTAACAATCTTCCAGCTACAAAGGCATTTTGCATCGGTCCAACAATGTCCTTAAGGATTGGCTTTAACCTATTTGTAATAACCTTAGAAATGATTTTATATATCACATTACACAGACTAATAGGTCTGAATTGAGTAGCTTCCTCCGGTCTCTCCACCTTTGGAATGAGACAAATATGCGTATGATTCCATTCTCTCAAAATATATCCTTTATCAAAGAAGTGCTTAACGGCCTCAAACACTTCATTACCAATTTTCGTCCTACACTTATGATAAAATCCAGCAGAAATACCATCTGGCCCTGGTGATTTCAATGCAGAAATTTGGAAAATTGCATTATCCACCTCTGCCCTACTCACATCCTTCTGTAAATTATTAACATGATGCTCATGTAAGACCGGAATAAACTCCTCTTCTAAATCAGGAACCTGCCAGACGTCACTTTTAGTCTGATTAGATTCAAAAATATTTTTGAAATGATCAACCACAATTTGTTTAATGTCTTCCTTACTTGATTTCCAAGAACCAGTACAATCTTTGAGCATTAAAATCTCATTTTTTCGTTTTCGTGCTCTTGCATTTCTAAAAAACCACCTGGTATTTGTGTCTTCCAGCAACAAATGCTTACCCTTTGCACGCTGCTTCCAATATTCTAGTTGTAGTTTAACTTTTTTCAGTTGGTCCATTCTAATCATATCTTCTTTATCCCCAAAATCTGGACCATTAGGTATTTCTTCACTTAAAACTGTCTGTGAAAGCTTACACGTTTCCATGATATCATCCCAAACCATATTATGTTGCCTTTGAAACCTCTTACACCATTTAAACAACTCAAATCGCATTTTAGCACATTTTCTTGCAACCCAAAACATAGGTGAGCCCACTACCTTCTCATTCCACAGTTTATCAATTAACAACATAACCTCTTGAAAATCTAAACACCACGATTCTATTCGAATGGGTCGCCTGCTCTTAATTCTCCCCGGATCTGTATGCAATAAAATTGGACTATGATCAGAAACTAGGATAGGTAAGTTAAGTACCACGGCCTCTGGATGTTTCTGCATCCATCCATCCGAACCATATGCTCTATCAAGTCGTTCATAAATTCTATCATTACCCTTTGATGCGCTCAAGTTATACGATGTTCTTGTGGTATTTTAGGTGCACATTGCTAAGGGATTTGTTCGTAATTGTTAAGGTTTGCATATAAATCGTCCTTAGCGGAAGTTCGGAGTTTTGCGATATAAGTTGTGTTAATGTCATGCATTCCGAGCTTCCAAGGTGAAATGCATTTGAGCCGAGCATCACAAGCCACAAGCTCGCCAAGCCAAGCTCGAAGCATCATCGCCAAGCCAGCACTACCGCAAGCCATGCGCGCGCCCATCGCTCGCCCAGCTCCAACCATCGCACGCCCAGCTCCAGCAGCTCGCACAGCCCAGCGCTCGCAAAGCCAGCACGCATGCCCATCGCCCAGGCTCGCGACTCGCGACAATGCTCGCACCTCGCGACCTGATTCTCGCACCTCGCGAGAATCCTCGCACGGTGCGACCTGCGTGGTTTTGGCCCAGCTCTTCAGCTCGTTGCGAAGGCAGTAGCTCATCGCACGGTGCGACCTGTACCGCACCTCGCGACCCCTATGGCGGTTTAAATGACGGCTGACTTTTGAGCCTTAGTATAAATACTAAACTTTGTTTTTAGACCTAAAGACACACACATTTGAGGAGAGAGAATATCCAACACTCCATTCTTCTCTTCTTCTCTTCTCTTTTTAGTTTTTGTTTTCGAGTTTAGTTTTCGTAGATTTCAATTATGGGATTGGCTATTGCTATGCCGATTGTAGCTTGAACCGTTCTTGAACGAGATTAATATGGAGCTTCAAGCATTATTGTGAGATCTTTCTTCCCTATTTATTTCCTTTGATTATGGTTTAATTTCTATGATTGCTTTCTATGGTTTTTGCATAATTATGCTAGGAACGTTACTAGTTTGATTGTGTAATTAATCTAATGCTAGATTTAAGAATAGAACCCGATTGTTTTATTCTTTTATCAATTGGTAGCAAACTAGGGAGTAACTTAGATGCGGATCGTCTTGGTTATTTCTTGGGGAAATTGAATCAACTGTTGAACGTTTATCGCTTGTATGGCGTTAGCAGGTCTATTGGTTCTCTGTGTTTATTGCTGCTATCGGATTGAACTTAGACGCTATCGGACTAGGTTATCCTTTAGTTAGGGTTTTATAGTCACGCTGATCGTGCTATTCAACTAAGAATAAGGAGAATGCGAGATTAATTCTCAACAATAGATAATAATGGAAATGAATAGAGACGAGGTTCAATGATCGATAATGAATTGAAGTGCATGTTAATCGGATTCAAGATCTTCCTATATTGATTTCTCATCTTATTTATATGTTAGTTAGTTGTAGTCTAATAACAACTCTTTGAAACCCCCCCTTTTGTTATTATTAGGTTTCTCGACCGTTAAGAGTCTTCTAGGTACTAACGCACGCTAAGTATAGAACTCGTCCCCGTTTCCCTGTGGATACGAACCTTACTTCCCTTATACTAGTTTAGTGTAAAAGAGAGTAGGAGAAATTTTATCATTGGCCGGGTGCGGTGCACAACGACACATCCGCGTCCGTCAAATTTTGGCGCCGTTGCCGGGGACACGGTGTTACTTGTTTATATTTAGTGTATGCTTTTGGATTGTATTGCTAATGGTTTTTGTTTATGGTTAATACTCGTGCTACTAACCAAGAACCTTTGCAGTACGATCGAGATCTAGAACTAACCCTTTTCAGGTTGAGAAGAGAATTGCGTGAAGACTTTAGAGAGCTCCCTTTTTCGCTTGAATTTGAAGAATAGATGCCTCCTAGAGTTGAGCACCGCACTTTAAAGGAGCTCACTGCTCCTAACCTTGACCAACAACCTTTGTGTATCACATTTCCGGAACCGGAAGTGGGGGACACATTTGAGCTAAAGTCGGGGTTGATACATTTGCTTCCCTCATTCCATGGGCTAAATGGTGAAGATCCAAATAAACATTTGTCAGAGTTTCATGTGGTATGCAGCAGCATGAAACCAAGTGGAGTTTCAGAAGATAGAATCAAGCTTAAAGCTTTCCCCTTTTCGCTAAAAGACGCAGCAAAGGACTGGATGTACTACCTTCCGTCCGACAGCATCACCACTTGGGCTCAATTGAAAAAGAGCTTTCTCGAGAAATACTTTCCCACTTCTAAATCCTCTACATTGAAGAAGGAGATAAGTAACATTGAGCAACGAGGTGATGAGTCTTTTTACGAGTATTGGGAGAGGTTTAAGAAGTTATGTGCTAGTTGTCCATACCACGGTTATTCAGAGGAAGATTTGGTGCTATACTTCTATAATGGCTTATGTGATGAGGATGCTAGGATGGTTAATGCAGCAAGTGGTGGATCCATTGTGAATAAAACTGCACTTTGTTGCAAAGGAACTGTTAAATGAGCTTCTTGAAAGCTCGAGGCAGTTTAGTAGAAGGTCTGGAACTCGACGTGTGGTCTCCGAGGGTTCTAGTTCTTCTAAGTTGGAAGATCAGGTGCAAGCTCTCACATCTTTGATGCGAGACTTCATAGTGAAAGAGAAGACTCACCAAGTGAAGGCTTGTGGCATTTGCTCTTCACATCATCCAACTGATTTTTGCCCTCATCTACAAGAACCGAGTGAAGAGGTTAAGGCGGCCGATTTTCAGGGCCAAGGTTTCCAGAAAAGATATGATCCATATTCTGGTACCTATAATTCGGGATGGCGAGATCATCCTAATTTGAGGTACGGGAACTCATCAGGGAACCAAGCGGCGCCACGGCGGTATAACCGCCCACCACCTCCTTATTCGAGAGCACCGGAGCAAGGAGCTCCATATTTTCGGCCACAAGGCCAACCACAAGGACCGAGTACCGGCATGTCTACAGATGATATGATTAATGCTTTAACTAAAAATGTCACTAACATGCAGGGAAATATGGTTCGGTTTCGGGGAGGAGACCCGTTCGAGCATCAAGAACTTGGAGAGCCAAGTAAGCCAAATTGCGGGAGCTGTAACCAAGTTAGAGGCTAGGGATTCGGTGAGGTTTCCATCCCAAATAGAGCTCAACCCTAAGATGAACGTGAGTGCTATCACATTGAGAAGTGGAGCGGAAATTGCAAGCAAAGAGAGGTTGGTGGTTCGAGACAAAGAGATAGTGGAAGAGGTGATCGAGCATGAACCGACAACAGATTATACATCATTGCCACCTCAACAAGAGGCGAAAGTCCAAAAATCACCTCCTCCACCTTATGAACCCGAGCCACCCTTTCCCGAGGCATTGAGAGAAACCCGCAAAACAGAGCACACCAATGACATTTACGAAACCTTTCGTAAATGTGAGGTAAACATTCCCCTTTTTGATGCTTTAAATCAAGTACCTAGGTATGCTAAGTTCCTTAAAGAATTATGTACTTCGAAAAGAAAGCAAAAACAAAAGGGAGTGCAAAAAGTGAAGGCTAGCGAGCATGTCTCGCTATCTTTCAAAAGAAATTGCCTCAAAAGTGCAAGGACCCGGGCATGTTTACCATCCCATGTACCGTAGGTGACACCATGTTTCCTAAAGCCATGTTAGACTTAGGTGCGTCAATTAATGTGATTCCATATTCATTATATAAGTCTTTGAAACTTGGCAATTTGCATGAAACTGGTGTGGTGATTCAATTAGCCGATAGATCCAATGTTTATCCTAGGGGTAAATTAGAGGATGTGTTAGTTACGGTTGGGAAATTGAAATTTCCTGCTGATTTTTATGTTTTGGAGATGGAGCCTGATAAGCATGCCGCCCCCATCCTTTTGGGGCGACCTTTCTTGAAAACATCTTGCACTAAAATTGATGTTTGCGCTGGTTCTTTGACCATGGAGTTCGAGGGAAAGGTAGAGGCGTTTAAAATCGATGATTCTAAGCCTTTGATTAAGGATGATAACCCTCTTTACTCTATTAACATTGTTGACTCTGTTTTGCATGATGTTCTTGATATTGAGCATGTTGATGAGTCGATAAATGTTGATGATGCCTTGGTTGAGGATTGTGCCTCTCCTACTAACATGCGAGGTTATGGTGCCGGAGTGGAAAGAGCGTAAAAAGCCTCCCGATTTACCACCTTGTTTTGAAACTGTACCACTAACGATGCATTGCAAGAGTTCTTCTCCGTTAGTTTTGCGAGGTACTCGAATGGAGGTTGACATGGAGCCTCCATTGTCACACATGGAGCACAAGCCCAATTTTTGAGCTTAAGGTACTAAGTCGAGCTAACGACTTTAAACAACAGCGCTTCTCGGGAGGCAACCCGAGACCCCAACACCCCGAGACCCCAACACCCCGAGACCCCAACACCCCGAGACCCCAACACCCCGAGACCCCTTTATTTTCTTTCTTTCTCTTTATTTTTCATCAAATTTCCACCACCACAACAAATTTTCTTTCACCCACCACCCACCCACTAAAAAGATCCACAACCAATCTTCATCCGCTTGGAACCAAAATCCACAAAAGAAAACCCGTTGGGAGGAGTTCAATAGCTAGGAGTTGGTACACTAGAGGATTGAGATTGTTAATGTATCTTTTCGATCTCTTAAGCTAGGTGCAAATCTCACAAATTCAAAACTTTTGAGCTTGTCATTTGTTTGAGTGATTCGAGGGAGAGGGTTGTGAGTTGATTTATGAGATTTGAGTTGGTGTTGTTAAGAAATTTGAGTTTGACGGATTGTTTGGTCATGAGTTTTGAGCATTCGATCTTCGATTTACCCGATTTTCGATTTTCCCCCCCCCATTTTCAGTTTACTTTTGCTTTTAATTGTCGACACATTGAGGACAATGTGTAGTTTAAGTAGGGGGGAGGGTATTCTCATTCTCGTGTATCTATGTTGTATATATTACTTTCAATTTGAAAGAAAATGAAAATGAAAAAAAAAAAAATGAAAAAGAATATAAAAAAAACCCGAAAGGGCAACTTATGCAAAAGAGTGGCTTATATTGAGCGGGTAAGATGGTGAGATAAAAAAAAAATGTGAGAAGCTAGGATGAAAACCCGAAAGGGCTCCTAGGCAAAATGAGAGATTAAGAGAGAATGATACACTTTGGAAACTCATTTGCCGGAGATTTGTTTTGGCTTTCACTTTCTTTTGATTGTTTGTTTTTGAGAGTAAGCATGGAATTTATCCCTTTTTGTCTTTGTTCCATAGCTTGCTTATATAGGTTGGTTGTAATAGTAGTAGTAGTTTATCTTTTGAGGTTTTAGGCGAGTTGTCATTTTGATTGTGGCGTTGGAGTGAGTTCAATTCCTTTGAGATCCTTCAGGATTTGAGCTCACATTTTGGTTGTCATTTGGTGATTATTGTTGTCGCGTCTTTTTATTTTTCAGGTGAGCTCGAATCTAAGTGTGGGGGAATCATCGTCCCTTACGTTTAGGTTTTTGAGCGGATGTTGTTAAGATGTGATGATGATGATGTAGTTGATGGGGAGTGTAGGTTGGTGTCGTTAGTTTGGGTGATGATTCATTTGGTGATCCTCATTTTGAGTTTACTCGAGGTCGAGTAAAGTTCAAGTGTGGGGGTATTTGATGCGCTCAAGTTATACGATGTTCTTGTGGTATTTTAGGTGCACATTGCTAAGGGATTTGTTCGTAATTGTTAAGGTTTGCATATAAATCGTCCTTAGCGGAAGTTCGGAGTTTTGCGATATAAGTTGTGTTAATGTCATGCATTCCGAGCTTCCAAGGTGAAATGCATTTGAGCCGAGCATCACAAGCCACAAGCTCGCCAAGCCAAGCTCGAAGCATCATCGCCAAGCCAGCACTACCGCAAGCCATGCGCCCGCCCATCGCTCGCCCAGCTCCAGCCATCGCACGCCCAGCTCCAGCAGCTCGCACAGCCCAGCGCTCGCAAAGCCAGCACGCATGCCCATCGCCCAGGCTCGCGACTCGCGACAATGCTCGCACCTCGCGACCTGATTCTCGCACCTCGCGAGAATCCTCGCACGGTGCGACTGCGTGGTTTTGGCCCGGCTCTTCGGCTCGTTGCGAAGGCGGTAGCTCATCGCACGGTGCGACCTGTACCGCACCTCGCGACCCCTATGGCGGTTTAAATGACGGCTGACTTTTGAGCCTTAGTATAAATACTAAACTTTGTTTTTAGACCTAAAGACACACACATTTGAGGAGAGAGAATATCCAACACTCCATTCTTCTCTTCTTCTCTTCTCTTTTTAGTTTTTGTTTTCGAGTTTAGTTTTCGTAGATTTCAATTATGGGATTGGCTATTGCTATGCCGATTGTAGCTTGAACCGTTCTTGAACGAGATTAATATGGAGCTTCAAGCATTATTGTGAGATCTTTCTTCCCTATTTATTTCCTTTGATTATGGTTTAATTTCTATGATTGCTTTCTTTGGTTTTTGCATAATTATGCTAGGAACGTTACTAGTTTGATTGTGTAATTAATCTAATGCTAGATTTAAGAATAGAACCCGATTGTTTTATTCTTTTATCAATTGGTAGCAAACTAGGGAGTAACTTAGATGCGGATCGTCTTGGTTATTTCTTGGGGAAATTGAATCAACCGTTGAACGTTTATCGCTTGTATGGCGTTAGCGAGTCTATTGGTTCTCTCGTGTTTATTTTCTGCTATCGGATTGAACTTAGACGCTATCGGACTAGGTTATCCTTTAGTTAGGGTTTTATAGTCACGGCGATCGTGCTATTCAACTAAGAATAAGGAGAATGCGAGATTAATTCTCAACAATAGATAATAATGGAAATGAATAGAGACGAGGTTCAATGATCGATAATGAATTGAAGTGCATGTTAATCGGATTCAAGATCTTCCTATATTGATTTCTCATCTTATTAATATGTTAGTTAGTTGTAGTCTAATAACAACTCTTTGAAACCCCCCCTTTTGTTATTATTAGGTTTCTCGACCGTTAAGAGTCTTCTAGGTACTAACGCACGCTAAGTATAGAACTCGTCCCCGTTTCCCTGTGGATACGAACCTTACTTCCCTTATACTAGTTTAGTGTAAAAGAGAGTAGGAGAAATTTTATCTTTGGCCGGGTGCGGTGCACAACGACACATCCGCGCCCGTCACCCTTACGATTATTACACCATGTAAACTGTACCCCATGATAAGGAATGTCCATTAATCCCAACTCTACTCGTAAATTGGTAAAGTAAGTCTGCCCTCGCGACCATCCTACTCCACCTAGTTTCTGACTTAAAAATTCAATTTGATTAAAATCTCCGATCACCACAGAATCATTCCTCTGTGATTTAACAATATCATACAACTCCTCCCAAACAGCTTGTTTATACTGAGAGTAAGGCGATCCATACAAGCAAACCAACATCCATTCATATAAAACATTGTATTTTACATCAATTATGATACAAGTCAAAAGATTAGATGAACTACTCTGAACTACTAAATTAACATCATTACACCAAAATAAAGCTAGGCCGCCTGCATTATCTACAGCATCATAAGATATTACATTCACATACCCTAGCCATCTATCAACTTTATCTATTATATCTTTAGAAGCCTTAGTTTCCATTAAGAACAAAATATGGGGAGCAAATTTGTGGACCATCCACATCAGAAACGGAATTGTAGGGCTGTCCACCATGTTTAAACCCCTACAATTCCAAGCTAGAATCCTCATTTGGCCCTTGGAGACTGATTAGGCTCAGTCTCCAAGCCCAAATTAGCATCCTTAACCTTCTTTCGCTTCTTTAATCTAGCAGCATATTCTTCTTTTTTCTCATCCATCCATAGATAAAAATCTGCAATATCATCATCAATCACAGAATCTTCTTCAACTCTCTTCCTTTTGTTTTCACATGGCAAAGCTTGAACCATTATTATAGGTGGAGTAAGAGGTCTCCCGATCTTCTTGTTGTCCAAATAAGCTTCCCAATATGCCTCATCTAAAACATTATTACACACTACACTTTTACCTTTGATTAAGGAACGCTTCCTTGTTTGCTTACTAACAGTCGGTTCCTTTGAAGATAACACTTCAACTCTTCCATCCTTAGCCGTAAGTTCATATGAATCCTCAATAGCATTTGTCTTCTTTTCTTCCATAGTCTTCGAATCTTCCACAACCTCATCTTGCTCAACCTTCTTAAGACTATCCAGTGTTATGCCCGGCTGCTCACTAAAACCCCAATATGGAAAAATCTTCAAGCTTTCAAACTCAAACTCTGGAACACCTTCTGCCTGTGAGTAATAGGTTGAAGAGGAACCGTTCTGAAGAGAAGGGTTAGATCCAGGGTAATTTAAGTGAGTTGTAGGTGACATTCGAAGTTCACTATTAAAATCTTCACTTGAAAATTCATTCCAAATTTCAGACCACTGATTCATTTCATAAGAAGATTCCGACTCAAACGTTGTGGCCCAAACTGAATCAGTGTCTTGAACATCCTGAGTTTCGTGGGCTGGTCTAATAGGCCTTTCACCAGTGATGGGCTGCGAGGAAAAGTTGACCTGATATTCACGCTCGCTCGAAGTAAATTGGACTGGATTACTTTTAATAAGAACTTGCTGCTCATCCATTTGAGATGAAGTACTATTTTCCAATTCAATACTATCCTTAAATGAGGAGAGAGAAGAAGCTGTAGGAGATACGTTTTGAGGAGAGGTAGTATTCATGACTTGCTGGGTTTTAATATCCTCATTTAGACAGTGGATCAGAATTTCTCCACAAAGCCCACATATTCTTGCAAAACCCATTTCACTATTATTCAATACATGACCCTCCTCATACAACATATGTTCCTTGTCAGTGCATTTATTGTTATATGATAAGAACCTCCTACTGTTTTTACTACCGTAATAATTATTATGTTTTTTAACCCCATTTCTCATCTTTCTCACACGTTTTACAGGAGCACCAGCATGTGCGAAAATTCTGTGTAATCCTACCCCATGATTAATCCCTCTCTTAAATTTCCCAACCTTAGATATATTTACCTTCTTATTTTGACTCGCTCTTCGTACACCACACTTCATCAATCCCAAATCCTTGCCTACAGTATATTCCCAGTCCATGTGTACCAATCCCAGTCGACGACTACACTCCCCAACTTCATACTGAGATTTTCTCAAGTCCCCCATACACACTCGCTTAGCCTCATATTCCGAACTTCCCTGTCTACTACCCGCCGCAAATGATTCATCTTCCTGATTAGCACTATCTCCCTCATCCATATCATCAGTATTTCTACCATTATTACCACCATTATTATCACCATTGCCATCATTTCCCCGATCATCATCGTCACCCTTATCACTTTCATCCGAGGAAGAATCCGTCAACCAATAATCAGGAAAATGTCTATGAACATCTAACCTTACTGAAGTAGTCAAAAAATCAGATGAACAAGGCAAACCCCGGATCTTATTCGTATAAAGAGGAGACTCATTATGACCTAACATTAACGATTTTTCTGGTTTACAAGCATCTAACAAAGCTTTCTCTACCCTCTTTTTGACTATATTCCAATCTGTGCGACATGCTGAACTTTTATGACCAATCTTACCACATCGTTTACAAAACACAAAAACCCCCTTGCATCACTTCATATATGATAGTCGACACATAACATCTTACGCGTCGCCTATTCATTAGGGGGGACACAATAACTTATTTCCCAAATTTTAGCTCTCTTACCCAGCATTTGTCGCGTCTAAAATTAATATAAAAGCGATACAATAACTTTATGCATCTCATATTTTAAACAAGCGACGCGATAGGGATATTGTGCTAGATTGTTTTTGTAGTAGTGAACACAAGTTCTTCTGTCGCATTTTGTCCTTACTCATGTGCACCCTGAGAAACTTCCGAGGAGGTCAACTATATATCCCTAGACTACTCCCTGCCAAGCATGCTAAACTTTGGAGTATATTAGGAAATGAGCTCTCTAAAAGAAAGATGCATGTTGTTAGAATGAGTAGCTTGCTAAATCCCTTAAGAGCAATCATGAGGAGTATTACAACAATAATTGAGGAACTGTCGTGGGGATTGTTGTTCCTAGTGGAACGAGAGAGTAACCTCTTAACAAATATGTTGTACTGAGATGATGGCGTATTATTAGTCGAAGAGTTGTGTTTAAAATCCTTTGGGGTCGAGTTTTTTACTTCCTATTAGGCCTAGGAAGGTTTTCCTCGTAAAATCTCGTGTCTTTAATTTCCTTTCGTATTTGGTTAAATTAAATTCCAGAAAAATTACTCATATTTCCCTATAATAGAATTCAACCCCCCTCTTTTATTATTCCTATTAAACTAACAAGTGGTATTTGAGCCAAAATTTTCCAAAGTCTTACTACTTTAGCCAAAACACATTCAAACCAAACACAACATACATTGCAATGACAGTCAACAACCCAACTTTCCTAATTCCAAATTTCGGGAGAGAAAATTATGAATTCTAAAAGATTATGATGACGACAATGTTGAGGCCATATGCTGGTTTATGGAGATATGCTATCAATGGATATATGGAGTATGAGTATAAAACTAATTTAACCAAATTACAAAAGAAGCAACTTGAGGAAGATCTAAGAAAGGATGCTAAGGCATTGTATCTCATACAAAGTGCAGTTAATGATACAATATTCCCAAGAATATTAAGGTCTGACACGGCAAAGGAGGTTTGGGAGATCCTACAACAAGAATTTCAGGAAGATAGCAAAGTGATAAGTATCAAACTCAAGTCTCTAAGAACAGAATTTGAAAACTTAGAAATGAAAGAATGGGAATTTATGAAAGATTATTTTTCAAAAGTAATAGAAAAAGTGAATCAAATGATATTATATGGAGAAGAAATTTCAGATGAAAATATTGTTAATAAGCTTTTATTAAGTTTAACGAATAAATATGATAACATTGTTTTGATTATTGAAGAAACAAAAGATATATCATAAATTACCATGGGACTTCTTATGGGATACTTGGAGTTCCATGAACAAAGGAACAAAAAATCGTCATATCAATGAAGAAATAGTTGAGACAGCTCTTCCATTAAAATTTAAGAATATGTCCAAGAAGAATGATGAGGATGGAGATGAAGAGATGTCACCCAAAGGTATGAATCAAAAATTTTCCTTCAATATTTGCAAAAATATTCACTATGATACTCTAGAGTGCTGGCATAAAGGGAAGCCACAATGGTGTGAGTGCAAATGGTTTGGTCAAATAGGAAACGGTTGCGGGACCCAAGAAAAATAATGAGATTGCCAATTTTGGCGAAGAAATTCAAGAAGAAACTTTATTTTGAAGAAGATTATTGTTGAAGCTTATATTACACCACCGCCGACTTCACCAACCACAAACTGCCACCAACCACCAACCGCCACAACCACCCATTGCTACCTCACCACCAACTGCTGATCTCACCGCTAATCCTATTTCTACCACTTGTCACCACAACCACCAAATCGACCACTACATGCACCAATTTTATGGCGATTTTCGATTTTGTGGTGTTTGGGGGTCAAATTGTAGTGGTTCTTGGTGGTTTGAACTTCTGGTAGTTCTTAGTGGTTCGAACTCATTCGAACTCTCTATTCTTGGTGGTTTGAACTTCTGGTTCGATTGTGGGTGCTCCATCTGGTTCAACTTCGAACTCTCTATTCTTCGTGGTTTGAACTTCTGGTTCAACTGTGGGTGCTCGATCTGGTTGGATTGTAGTTTGAGTGCACTCAAAAATCAGGGTGGGGTTTTATTTGGTGGTCAATATGGGTGGAAATAAGCTAGTACAGTCTTAACCACTAAATCAAGTTATATTTGATATTATAATTTTAAAGTAAAATATTAATAAATGAAAAATATAATCAACTAGGGCATAACCCGAGCCTAAAAACTATTTTATTATTTAAATTTAGGTATCCACAATTGTCTTGACTTTCTAAACAGAATTTTGATCGTGCCAAAGGGGCGAAATGTAAATGGATATCTTTTCTTGTAAGACCTTTTGTAGTCAAATTTATTATCTTTGCCTTTTCGGCTCCCAAAAGGATAAAAGGAAGCGGTAGATCCCGTTTGACATATATATAATATCACAGACTAAGGTGGTTTCATTCCGTAGTCCAGCCTAAGCACCAATACTTCGCAACAAGTCTCCTACAAGTCTTCCATGGATATAAATAAAGTAGGAAATTCACGAACCACTTCAAGTCTCCTACAAGTCTTCCATGGATATAAATAAAGTAGGAAATTCACGAACCACTTCTTTAGTTCTATTTGTGAATATACAAGGTTTGACAATATGATGTAGAGATGACCAAGTACCCTTAACAGTTTCATGGCCACCATATTAAACTTCATTACTTGGTCCATGTCATAAGTATTTGTATATCATATTGACATTATCTCCTTTCAACATGATGACATGATAATAGTCTTTACTTAAATTAGGATGAATCACGTGGAATTTTTTTAGTAGATAATGAAATATGGTGCTGGGTAATGATGTGAAAACAATATTACAGCTTTTATATTATAAAAAAATTCTTATAAATCATTGTTTTACAGAAAATAACTATGAAGGAGTAAAAAAATACAAACAAAATGTTAATATTTTCATAAGGTTTAAGTGCATTGTTAATATTTCATAAAAGTTACCAAATCCATCCATTTTTTTAACTTGCTCCTTTTGTCCTCACATATAAATATTGTATAATGGTTCAACATGCATATTAAGGTATTGTTTGGTTGACCTTATATTGTTGGAAATACATCATCAATATTGCATCAAGGCCTGCTTATCAGTCCACCCCAACTGCATTCTCTCTTAACTTAGTTTCCTAGTAATAATGTGATGAGGTGTAAGGGAGTAGTGATTGTATTGTCACTCTAGGTAATTTCCTTCTGGTTTCCTAGGTACTTTATTAACGTTTTAGCTATTTTGTCATCTAGTATTGCTGCTATTGTACTAGGGTGAAAAGGCAAAGATCAACTTTGGGAATGCAACATTCTCTCTGATATTCTCAGTGTGCTTTTATCCTTTCCTGCTCATATTATTTCACTTATCATGGTATCAGAGCGACGTTACAGATAAAAGCATACACAAAAGAGAAATCTGTCAAGTTGCAAAACAAAGATTAAATCTTTGCTTAAACCTCAGTTCTAAAACTGTGATTGTTCTTCTGCAATCAGCACAATGGCAAAAGAAAAAATTGCTTTGTCTGATATCAAACATCCTTTGTATCTCCACCCTTCTGAAAACCCAAACTCCCTCTCAATAGAGAAACTTCAAGGATCTGGTGACTACAGAGGCTAGCGCAGGTCTATGGAAATCTCTCTTGCTGCAAAGAGGAAGCTAGGATTCGTTACTGGTGTGATAAAGAAGGATGCTGATGATTCTGCAAAGGCAGACCAATGGGACACATGTAATAACATGGTCATAGCCTGAATACATGCGTCTGTCTCTCAACAGATCAAGAAAACCATTTTGTATTTCAACACTACAAAAGAAGTGTGGAAACATCTTGAATCCATGTACAATGTTACTAATGGATCAAGGAAATACAAACTTGAAAAAGAATTGTATGAAACAAAACAGAATGAGTCAAAAATTCATGAATATTACATTGTAATGAAGGGGCTGTGGGAGGAGCAAGACTCTCTCAACATTTTGCCACCTATTACAGAAATGACACCTGAGATAAATGAGTTTATAAGGGCTCTGAATGCTCAAAAGGAGGAGCAAAGGCTCTTTCAGTTTCTGAATGGCCTTCATGAAGGGTATGGAGCACAAAGGAGTCAGTTCCTGATGCAAGCACCTCTGCCAAGTGTTGAAACTGTATGTGCATCTCTTCAACAAGAGGAAATGTAGAGAGATATCCTAGATATCTCCAAGCTAAGCATTGAGTCCTCTGCTATGTATAGCATGGGACAACAAGTGAAGGTTTGCACTGCCTGTGGGAAGAAAAATCACACATCAGAAGTATGCTGGAGTGTTGTAGGGTATCCTAAGGGACGCTCTAAGTACAAAAAAGAAGTGAGAAACTCAGGAAAAGATGAAGGAAAGACTGGAGATGGAAATAGATGGAGTAAGAATAGAGCTTATGGGCAAAAATTTGCTGGAAATGCTCAAGGAATGGAGAACACACAGATGCTCACTTCACAACAAATAGCACAGTTGCTGAAACTCATTCCATCTAGCAGCAACCCTGGCTCAGAAAGTGAGGAAGAAATTGATGCTGGATTTGCAGGTATGATAACTTGTTGTTCTGCTGTTGTTTACTTGAAAAATTGGGTAATAGACACAGGAGCATCGGATCATATGGTGAGTGATGTAAAAATGTTGAATAATGTCATGAAAACACACAAAAAACCTGGTATCAATTTACCAAATGGAACAGCTGTGCACATATCTCACACTGGTGATATTATGCTGAAAAATGGGTTGATTTTGAAAGATGTGTTGTGTGTGCCTGATTTTAAACACAACTTGTTATCTATAAACAAATTGATACAGCACAACAAGTGTAGTGTAAAATTCTTTCATGACATGTGTGTGATTCAGGACTCTCAAACTCAGAAAATTAAGGGGGTTGGAAGAGCTCAGAATGGACTATACTTCCTGATAGAAGTATCAACTGAGCAGATGATGGCTGATGCAGAGAAGAAGTGCTTGGTTTTGAAAGAAGAAGAAAGAAGAAATGCTGAGAAGAAAGTAAGGAAAGAAAGCTTGATTGACAAAGTAGATTTGAATGTAAAAAGTGTCTATCATGTAGCTAGTAGGGAAGAAAATTATGCTCTATGGCATAATAGATTAGGACATGCACCACTGAAAAAACTGAAAATGATAGGATGTATCTCTGAAAGTTTTGATAAATCAAAATGTGTGTGTTTAACATGCCCTATGGCTAAATTTACAAAGCTTCCCTACACTGCATCTGAATTCATAGCTAATGAAGCATTTGATTTAATACACCTAGATATCTGGGAACCTTACAAAGTGAGTACTAGAAACAAACACAGGTACTTCATGACCCTGGTGGATGATCACACCAGAGCAACTTGGGTATATTTACTAAAACTCAAGTCTGAAAGCTTGGAAATAATCAAGCTATTTAGCAACTTTGCTGAAAATCACTTTGGGAAAACCATCAAAACAATCAGGTCAGATAATGCCCTGGAGTTTGATAATGGACCATGTAGGGAATTCTTTGCAAAAAAGGGAATTGTGCACCAAACTAGCTGTGTGGACTGACCACAGCAGAATGGGATAGCTGAAAGGAAACACAGGAATGTGCTTAAGATGGCAAGAGCTCTTAGGCTCCAAGCTGGGTTACCTTTGACATTCTGGGGAGATTGTGTTTTGACTTCTGTGTACTTAATAAACAGGCTTCCTAGTACTGTTATTGGGAACATGACACCCTATGAGAGGTTATTCAAGAAAAAGCCCACATACAACCACATTAAAACATTTGGATGTCTAGCTTTTGCTAGCAATCCAGTTAGAGACAAGGACAAATTTGTCTCAAGAGGTGTGCCCTGTGTATTCCTAGGGTATCCTAAAGACAAGAAGGGATACAAGTTACTGAATCTGATTAATCATCAAATCTTCATTTCAAGAGATGTGAAGTTTGTGGAACATATTTTCCCATACAACAAACACAACAATCCTAGCTACCTTCAACCAATACCTACACCAATGCCTAACATCACAAATCAACCTACAAAAACAAACACCTACCCTGACTGTGATCTCTCAATAGACATAGATCTTGAAAATGAACATGACACACCTGAAAATCAACCACCTGAACCTAGATCATCTTATCTCACCAGGGAAACTACTCCATCTCCTGAGAGAGAAATTCCTGCACCACCTGATCCAGTTGCTCCTAGAAAAACTAATAGAGTTACAAAGCAACCAACTTGGTTGTCTGAATATGTAACTCAATTTCAACAAGGAAAGAAACAACATGAACTTGCTCCTCTCAATACTGTAAGCCAATCTGAGGCTTCTTATGCTTTTACAGCTTTTGTTAATCAGGTTGTGACTGTGACAGACCCTACTCAGTTCAAGGCAGCTGTTCAAGAAGAAAAATGGGTTCATGCCATAAATGAAGAATTGAAAGCATTAGAAAGCAACAATACCTGGACCCTCACTAAGTTGCCCTCTGGTAAAAAGGCAATAGGATGTAAATGGCTTTACAAAACCAAGTTCAACCCTGATGGGTCTGTAGATAGAGAAAAAGCAAGACTGGTGGTGCTTGGAAATAGGCAAAGTAAAGGCATGGACTATGAGCAAACATTTGCTCCAGTAGCCAAACTCACTACAGTAAGATCATTACTTGCAGTTGCAGCTCTGAAAGGATGGAAAGTGTGCCAAATGGATGTGTAGAATGCATTCTTGCATGGTAGCCTTGAAGAATATGTGTATATGCAGCCTCCACCTGGATATGCAGGGCATGGCATTCCTATCACTATGGGTCAAGGGGAGCATGTCTCTCACACTCAAGTTTGTAAACTTCAGAAATCCTTGTATGGATTGAAACAAGCACCAAGACAGTGGTTTGCCAAGCTATCCACTGCCTTGCAAGCCTATGGATTCACTCAGTCAAAGGCTGACTACTCCCTATTTACAAAGCAGACACAACACTCCTTTGTTAGTGTGCTTGCTTACGTAGATGACCTTCTGCTAGCTGGCAACAATGAGTCACTCATCAACGACGTCAAACAATTCTGATCATCTCAGTTTCACATGAAAGATCTAGGTATCATCAGATACTTCTTGGGCATAGAGGTGGATAGAACTGAACAAGGCATTTTTTTGTCTCAAAAGAAATATGTACTTGATCTCTTAAGAGAATTCAACATGTTGAATGTGAAGGGACTAAAACTCCCTATGGACCCTCATGTGAAACTTCTCCTTAACTTAGGTGATCCCCTACCTGATCCATCTATCTATCAACACCTTATTGGGAAGTTGATATATCTCACCATCACAAGGCCTGATATAGCCTACACAGTTCATACTCCGAGTCAGTTCATGCACAGCCCCACAAGTGTCCATATGCAAGCTGCCAGAAGGGTCTTAAGGTACTTGAAAACCTCTCCAGGCCAAGGCGTATTACTTGCTTCCAACTCTGCTGCCATACTCACTGCATACTCAGACAGTGATTGGGCAGGATGTCCCATTTCAAGAAAATGTACTACTGGCTTTTGTGTCCTTCTTGGAAGGTCTCCTATATCTTGGAAAACTAAAAAACAAAATGTTGTGGCAAGATCCACTTCGCTGAGGCTGAATACAGAGCCATGGCTCTCACCACATGTGAAGTTGTGTGGCTCACTCAGCTCTTAAAGGACCTTGGAGTTCGGTTCAATGATCCAGTCAATCTCGGATGTGATAATCAAGCTGCACTATCTATTCTTTGTGAACCCGAGTTCATCATGAAAAGACCAAGCATGTGGAGGTGGACTGGCACTTTGTGAGAGACAAAGTAACACAACAAGTCATCAAACCTACCTACATTTCCACTCATGAACAACTAGCTGATATTCTCACCAAGAGCCTGCCTGTTGCTAAACATCAACAGCTGCTCCACAAGATGGGAGTTCAGCCTCACTCTTCACTCTCATCTTGAGGGGGGGTGCTGGAAATACATCATCAATATTGCATCAAGGCCTTCTTATCGGTCCACCCAACTTTGCATTCTCTCTTAACTTAGTTTCCTAGTAATAATGTGATGAGGTGTAAGGGAGTAGTGATTGTACTGTCACTCTAGGTAATTTCCTTCTGGTTTCCTAGGTACTTTATTAACGTTTTAGCTATTTTGTCATCTAGTATTGCTGCTATAGTACTAGGGAGGTTATATATACTGTAACGCCCCGACTTCTAAGCATCATTAATTCATTAATTAACTCTTGATTAGCAGCGGAAGACTTATCTTAGTCGGTGCGTTACTGCCGTACTTTCCATTTGGGAAAATACAAGGCAACATAAGTTCGTTAAAGAACATAACATTATAAATATGAAACTTCATATCTAACTTTGAAATGCATAAATAACTAGGTGAAGCATAATTAAGGTTCATAAACTAATGTTCTTAAGCTTAGAATACATAATAATAAGAGTCTGCATAATTTAAGTAGTAATTATTCCTCACTGCTACGCCATTCCGTCATCCCCGTCATTACCTAAAACAGAAAAACAAAACGTCATGAGCCGAAGCTCAGTAACATACTACTCTAACATCGTAAATTTATTTCAATTCATTTTAGTTGTAAACAGGGAGGAGAGAATAAGATAAAATATTTCATAAAAATTTGATTAAACATGAAATAATTATTATCCTTTTATCATGTCCATCATCATAATTATCTTATTGGTAACTTGGCGAGTATAACATAAGGGACGTCTCCCATAAGCATCATCATCATCATAATCATAATCATAGGGCAATAGCCACCAGGGACATTGTCCCTAACCAGAAGGTGGCATAAAGCCATGCATAGTACGGTGCCACCGAGGGACAATTGCCCCTAACCGAGGAAGGTGGCGTTTCCGCCATAGAACGTAAGCGGTGCGTGCACGACCAACATAACATCGTCTTGCCAAGAACCATCTTTCACTTTTGTTTATTATGTTCCATTTATTTTTATTTATACATTATACTTCACAATCATCATGGAAATCATAGTCTTTAATCTTCAGCAAATCATCATAAATTATGTAACATCGGTATTACATGAATAACATCATGAAACATCATATTATAAAAGTATTTCATATCCCGCAATCCATAAAATCATACACATTTAACATAAACATTATTTAAAGATCAAAATAAAGCATATATTTAGAAAGGGAATGCGGGCGTTAGCAGTAGACGTTACCTCAGATCCTGTGTAATAAGCTTTGATAGCCGGGGGAGGATGTAATATCCCTTTTTCCTTAATCTAACCATGGATTGAATAAATATTAATAATATTCTAATTTTTTTTAACTCTTGGGTATATATATATATATAATTATCTTCACCTACATTACTACACTTATTAAGGAAATTCATGAGATCATGCTTATTATTATCTTCATCATTTATACATTTGTTTTCATACTATTATTATTGAACTGCCATGAATATTAGTACAGTTAGTATATTAAGTGGAGGAATATAAGTTAGAGTCATATATATATATAAGTTAAAGTTACTTTATCTAAGCTTATTACGATAATCTATTTAACTTAGTTCACAAGACTATAAATTAGATCAAGTTTCTATTATTCACGTTAAGTTGAAGAATTAGAAAATAATATAGACAAGTTAATCACCATTAACAAGAGTACATGGGTTTCTGACTATAAGAACTAGATTATAAATGTCTATCTTATCTTAGATTATTTGTTAGTCTGTTTGTTATAATAAGCCCAACTACAAACTTAAGCCTAATGATAAACTACTAAGTTATAACTCATATTACTTGGGTCCAAAAACTTATAATTAACAATTAAAACATTTTAGGCTCAAAAGATAAAATAAGAAAGAGAAAATGAAAATAAAAATAAAAATGAAAGACAGTTCATTACCTTGCGGCAAGGAACAGAGGAAGGGCGACAAGGAGTGCGTCGCCGGAGATGGAGGCTGCAGCGGTGATCTCGAGGGTGTCAGGGTGGTTCGTCGGTGGTGGTTCGTTCCGGTGGGGGCTCGCAACGCAGGTGGGTCGAAGAGAGAGATGTGCGGCGAGTGAGTGTACGAGAGAAAGGAAGTGCGGGGTTGGAAAGGTGACTGAGAAGGTGGAGGCCGGATGGGTGTTCGGTGGTTGGGTGGGTAGCGTTGCTGCCCGAGGTGCACGTCGGCAAAGCTGGTGGTGGTGGCGTCGTGGTGGTGGTGCAGTGGAGCTCGCCCAAAAAAAAAAACAGAGGAGGAAGGGGGCTAATTTTTGTAGTATTTTTGGCTAATATTATCAAAAAAAATCTGATTTTTGATTTTGTTTTGTGTTGGTAATTGCTGGAAATCAATCAGGTATTTATAGGATTTAAAGCTTCACCATTGTTCATGAGAAATCTGTTTAGTCAAGGTGTACATTAATGGAAGAGATATGGCGATCTTTACTTCAGATTTTTTTGTTGGCTCGAGGAGTTGTCTTTGCTGACTTTGTGCTTAAAAATGGGTGGCTACTGTCATGAGCATTGAAAATTTGTAGAGTTGTAATGGTTTTCTTCAACCAATCTATGGATGAGACACGGTGAGAGGAAGAAGATGGGCTAGACCATAGGGGCATTTCTTGTAAATTTTGATTATATTTAGTTTCTCAAGTTATTTGAAGTATATACTTGTTCCATTGTCCATAGCCAAGTTAAATAAAAGAACTTGAAATAACTTATTATACTTTCTATTATCTATAATTCTTGTTTTTGTTAGTTTCGAAAGATTTAATTTATAATTTTACTGACAATTACAATGATTAATAATACTTAGATACGGGATATTACATCCTCACCCCCTTAGAAAAAAGTTTCGTCCTCGAAACTTAGTAAGTCAAAATAAGGTCATGCAGTTCTTATCTAAAATCACTACTTCATGCTTGAACATAAAACATATTCATATTTCATATATATGCAGATCAGACATGATAAACATACATAATAATCTAAGCAAATAGATGAGGGTATTTCGCTTTCATTTGATCTTCAACTTCCCAAGTTGCTTCAGTCGACGAATGGTTAGCCCATAAAACTTTTACCATGGAAATTACTTTGTTTCTGAGCTGCTTTTCCTTACGGTCAAGGATTTCAATCGGTTTTTCTTCGTAGGTCAAGTCATTCCTCAGTTGTAAAGGTTCATGCCTAATCACGTGGCTTGGATCAGGTATGTACTTCCGTAACATCGATATATGGAAGACATTATGCACCTTATCTAGGTCTGTCGGTAGTGCTAATCGGTAAGCCACTTCATTCACTCGCTCGAGAATTTCATATGGGCCGATATATCGTGGACTTAACTTGCCAGATTGACCAAATCTCATGACACCTTTAGTAGGTGAGACTTTCAGAAATACATGATCACCCACTATGAACTCCAGTGGTCTCCTCTGTCGATCCGCATAACTCTTTTGTCGACTCTGAGCAGTCTTGATTCTAGTCTGGATTAATCTTACTTTTTCTGTCGTTTCTTGTATCAAGTCGGGTCCGATCATTCGAGCTTCGTCAATATCACTCCAACAAAGGGGTGTTCTACATCTTCTTCCATATAGTGCTTCATATGGTGCCATCTTAATGCTAGCTTGATAGCTGTTGTTGTAAGAAAATTCTACCAATGGCAAATATCTCTCCCAACTTCCTTGAAAGTCTAATATGCATGCTCTTAGCATATCTTCAAGAGTCCGGATTGTCCGTTCGTCGACCATCGGTTCTTTGGGTGAAAAGTCAGACTGAAATCGAGTCTAGTGCCAAGAGCTTTCTGCAATTCTTTCCATAACTTTGCCTGGAATCTTGAGTCACGATCAGATACAATTGAACTCGGAACTCCATGTAGTCTGACAATTGTGCTCACATACAACTCAGCTAGCTTGTCCAAACTCCAATTATTTCTTATAGCCAAGAAATGTGCGGATTTTGTCAATCTATCCACAATCACCCAGATAGAGTTCATGCCTCGAGTTGACGGTGGTAGTCCCATTATGAAATCCATTGAGATCGAATCCCATTTCCAAGTAGGGACATCCAAAGGTTGTAGGAGTCCTGCAGGTCTCTGGTGCTCTATCTTGATCTTTTGACAAGTCAAACATCTTGCCACAAATTCAGCGACTTCTTGCTTCATGTTGCTCCACCAGAATGTTTGTTTCAAATCATTGTATAACTTGTTTCCTCCGAGGGTGTCCTGAGAAAGGATTGTTATGAGCCTCTTCTAAAATCTTCTTCTTTAATGTCTCATTATTAGGGACACATAACCTTCCTTGAAATCTCAAAGTACCATCTTCTTGGACCACAAATCCCGGTGACTTCCCCTTTTTCACATCATTCTTTATTTTCTCTAACTCCGAGTCTTCACCTTGTGCCTCCTTTATTTCACCCAACAATGTTGGCCTTAACTCTAATGCATTCAAGCATGCACCTTCTTTTCTGTGAACGATCTCCACTTTCATTTTCCAAAGGTCATTGTTTATGGCTTTGGGTAGGGCCAAGGTTGTGTTTAGTTAAGCTTTTCGGCTTAGGGCATCAGCTACGACATTTGCTTTTCCAGGATGATACTGAATATCAAGGTCGTAATCTTTTAGGAGTTCTAGCCATCTGCGTTGTCTCAGGTTCAACTCTTTCTGAGTGAAAATGTATTTGAGGCTTTTATGGTCCGTGAAAATTTTGCACGGAACACCATAGAGATAGTGTCGCCATATTTTGAGAGTAAACACAACTGCGGCTAGTTCGAGATCATGAGTTGGATAATTCTGTTCATGAGGTTTAAGTTGTCGGGAAGCATATGCTATGACTTTCTCATTTTGCATCAACACACATCCTAATCCATGCTTGGAGGCATCACTATACACAACAAAGCCATCTGTACTAGAAGGGACGGTTAGAACAGGGGCAGAGGTAAGACGTTTCTTTAACTCCTGAAAAGCTTCTTCACATTCATCATTCCATTCAAACTTGACCGATTTCTTCACCAATCGCGTTATAGGCATAGCTATCTTTGAGAAGTCTTGAACAAATCTTCGATAGTATCCAGCTAAACCCATAAAACTTCGAACTTCAGGAACATTAGTGGGTCTAGGCCATTCCATGATAGCTTTTATCTTTTGTGGATCAACAGAGACTCCGTTCTCAGAAATGATGTGCCCTAAGAAGGCAACTTCCTTCAACCAGAACTCACATTTCTTCAACTTTGCATACAACTTATTCTCCCTTAATTTCTCCAATACCTTTCTCAAGTGTTCTTCATGTTCACCCGAGCTTCTTGAAAACACCAAGATATCGTCGATGAATACCACAACGAACTTGTCGAGGTATGGCTTGAATACTCGGTTCATTAGGTCCATGAAAACAAGGGTGCATTTGTTAACCCAAATGGCATTACGGTAAATTCATAATGACCATATCGGGTCCCGAAAGCAGTTTTTGAAATATCTTCTGGCTTTATGCGGAGTTGATGATATCCAGATCTCAAATCTATTTTGGAGAAAGTGGTTGCACCTCGAAGCTGATCGAAGAGATCGTCAATGCGGGGTAAAGGATATCTGTTTTTGATGGTAATCTTATTTAACTCTCGATAATCGATGCACAGCCTCATACTTCCATCTTTCTTCTTTACAAACAAGACTGGTGCACCCCAAGGTGAAACACTAGGTCGTATGTACCCTTTCTCGAGCAATTCATCTAGTTGCTTCTTCAGTTCTTGCAATTCAGCTGGTGCCATTCTATATGGTGCTATTGAAATAGGAGCAGCCTCCGGAATAAGGTCGATACTAAAGTCTATTTCTCTTTGTGGAGGCATACCGGGTATCTCTTACGGAAACACGTCGGGGTACTCTTTGACTATAGGGATCTTTGGACAAAGAGTCTTCAGGTCTTGCTAGGTCGTCACATTGCAAAGGTATCCGTAACAACCCTTTGCAAGTAGCTTGAAAGCTTTTGAGGTTGAGATATTACTGGGTTTGGCTTTTCTTCTTCGATAAGAAACCCTACACCCGTCAGGCCTTCTAAGGGTTATCTCATGGTTAAGGCAATTAATGTCGGCTTTGTACTTGAATAACCAATCCATTCCCAAGATGACATCAAAGTCGGTTAATTCAAATTAAAATAGGTCGACTAGAAATTCACATCCTCCTATCAGGATAGGGCAGTTTCTATACATGACATCACATGAGATGGATTCACCATTTGGGATGGAAACAGACATGGCAGAGAATTCAGGGCATGGTTTTGCATTCAAGGTTCTAGAAAATGCGGTAGATATAAATGAATGCGAAGCTCCAGAATCAAAAAGAACATAAGCAGGTATAGAATAGACAAGGAAGGTACCAGTGATGACGGTATTATCAACTTCAGCTTCTTCTCTTTGCATCATGAACACCCTTCCTGCTTGTGGAGGCCTTCTCGAAGGATTACGATTGTTGTTTGCATTGCCGCCATAAGTGGAGTTTTGCCCATTCCCTTGATTCCTTGTGGAGCCATGGTTGTTCACGTTGTGGCCTCGCTGCTCTTGGACAGGACAATCTTTCACCATGTGGCCTTGTTTACCACATCGATAACATTGGTCGGTACCTTTACGACAGTCCCTTGCCCAATTACCTTGTTTGTTGCACTTGTTGCACCGAGGAACTTGTCTTTGATTACGGCTTTCCTCAATGTTCCCAGTATTCAGCTTCTTGTTGAAACTGTTGCTTGATTGACCTTCTTGAGGCTTTCCTTTCCTCTTACCATTCTCAAACACTTCTTTTCTAAGCTTTGTCTTGCGTTCAACATTGATGGCTCTATCATACAATTCCTGGTAAGATTTGCTCATATGTGCTGCTAGTTTCTCCTGAAGGTCAACGTTCAAACCTCCTTCGAAACGGTTCATCCGTTGGCGATCAGTGGACACCAAGTCTGGAGCGAATCGAGCAAGTTCATTGAATTTCACAGCATACTCCAAGACCGTCATATTCCTTTGTTTCAGATGAATAAACTCCGACTCCATTTGGAGTTGCAAAGACTGAGGATTAAACTGGTTACGCATGGCCTCCTTTAGATGTTCCCATCCAAATCCAGGTTGTTGTTGCATATCCTTGGCAGTTTTCCACCAAAGATCGGCTTGTCCTTTCAGATAAAAGACTGCAAAGTTAACTTTCCATTTGTCGGGACACTGGGTAGCATCGAACAATTTTTCCATGTTGTTGAGCCATTCTTCAAACTCGGTGGGATCTGGCTTCCCATCATAAGTTGGGGGCTTATGAGCAGAAAACCTTTTGAACATATTGGAGCATTCTTCCTGCTCTGTCTTAGCCCTTGGTCGGTTTCCTTGCAAGAATTCCATCATCAGCTTCATTATATCCACCTGATTTCCATTAGCATTTTCAGGCGTTTCTTCAAAAACAGGGTCACTTCGCAAAGAATCTAGCCTTGCCCTCATTTCTTCAAGTGTGACTTCAGACCCATGAGTTCCATTTCCTCCGTTGGTAGGTCCACTTTCACTTGTTGCCATGTTCTAAACATCACATATTGCATGTGCATAACATGTTAAACGAGGCATAACTATCACCGTAAAAATCATATAAAAACAATCCCATCCCCGATCCTAACACTCACACTCATTTTCATTTTTAAGCACTTATTAACTACACATTTATTATTCATTGTCTTGTAACTTATGGTGATGACTCTCATTTTACGTGATTACTTTGAAATGTTACTTACTAATTTAAGTAAAACCTTTAAGATTTTACTTGTGGCACCGAGAACCGTTGCTCTGATACCATTCTGTAACGCCCCGACTTCTAAGCATCATTAATTCATTAATTAACTCTTGATTAGCAGCGGAAGACTTATCTTAGTCGGTGCGTTACTGCCGTACTTTCCATTTGGGAAAATACAAGGCAACATAAGTTCGTTAAAGAACATAACATTATAAATATGAAACTTCATATCTAACTTTGAAATGCATAAATAACTAGGTGAAGCATAATTAAGGTTCATAAACTAATGTTCTTAAGCTTAGAATACATAATAATAAGAGTCTGCATAATTTAAGTAGTAATTATTCCTCACTGCTACGCCATTCCGTCATCCCCGTCATTACCTAAAACAGAAAAACAAAACGTCATGAGCCGAAGCTCAGTAACATACTACTCTAACATTGTAAATTTATTTCAATTCATTTTAGTTGTAAACAGGGAGGAGAGAATAAGATAAAATATTTCATAAACATTTGATTAAACATGAAATAATTATTATCCTTTTATCATGTCCATCATCATAATTATCTTATTGGTAACTTGGCGAGTATAACATAAGGGACGTCTCCCATAAGCATCATCATCATCATAATCATAATCATAGGGCAATAGCCACCAGGGACATTGTCCCTAACCAGAAGGTGGCATAAAGCCATGCATAGTGCGGTGCCACCAGGGACAATTGCCCCTAACCAGAAGGTGGCGTTTCCGCCATAGAACAGAACGGTACGTGCACGACCAACATAACATCGTACTGCCAAGAACCATCTTTCACTTTTGTTTATCATGTTCCATTTATTTTTATTTATACATTATACTTCACAATCATCATGGAAATCATAGTCTTTAATCTTCAGCAAATCATCATAAATTATGTAACATCGGTATTACATGAATAACATCATGAAACATCATATTATAAAAGTATTTCATATCCCGCAATCCATAAAATCATACACATTTAACATAAACATTATTTAAAGATCAAAATAAAGCATATATTTAGAAAGGGAATGCGGGCATTAGCAGTAGACGTTACCTCAGATCCTGTGTAATAAGCTTTGATAGCCGGGGGAGGCTGTAATATCCCTTTTTCCTTAATCTAACCAAGGATTGAATAAATATTAATAATATTCTAATTTTTTTAACTCTTGGGTATATATATATATAATTATCTTCACCTACATTACTACACTTATTAAGGAAATTCATGAGATCATGCTTATTATTATCTTCATCATTTATACATTTGTTTTCATACTATTATTATTGAACTGCCATGAATATTAGTACAGTTAGTATATTAAGTGGAGGAATATAAGTTAGAGTCATATATATATATAAGTTAAAGTTACTTTATCTAAGCTTATTACGATAATCTATTTAACTTAGTTCACAAGACTATAAATTAGATCAAGTTTCTATTATTCACGTTAAGTTGAAGAATTAGAAAATAATATTGACAAGTTAATCACCATTAACAAGAGTACATGGGTTTCTGACTATAAGAACTAGATTATAAATGTCTATCTTATCTTAGATTATTTGTTAGTCTGTTTGTTATAATAAGCCCAACTACAAACTTAAGCCTAATGATAAACTACTAAGTTATAACTCATATTACTTGGGTCCAAAAACTTATAATTAACAATTAAAACATTTTAGGCTCAAAAGATAAAATAAGAAAGAGAAAATGAAAATAAAAATAAAAATGAAAGACAGTTCATTACCTTGCGGCAAGGAACAGAGGAAGGGCGACAAGGAGTGCGTCGCTGGAGATGGAGGCCGCAGCGGTGATCTCGAGGGTGTCAGGGTGGTTCGTCGGTGGTGGTTCGTTCCGGTGGGGGCTCGCAACGCAGGTGGGTCGAAGAGAGAGATGTGCGGCGAGTGAGTGTGCGAGAGAAAGGAAGTGCGGGGTTGGAAAGGTGACTGAGAAGGTGGAGGCCGGATGGGTGTTCGGTGGTTGGCTGGGTAGCGTTGCTGCCGAGGTGCACGTCGGCAAAGCTGGTGGTGGTGGCGTCGTGGTGGTGGTGCAGTGGAGCTCGCCCAAAAAAAAACAGAGGAGGAAGGGGGCTAGTTTTTGTAGTATTTTTGGCTAATATTATCAAAAAAAATCTGATTTTTGATTTTGTTTTGTGTTGGTAATTGCTGGAAATCAATCAGGTATTTATAGGATTTAAAGCTTCACCATTGTTCATGAGAAATCTGTTTAGTCAAGGTGTACATTAATGGAAGAGATATGGCGATCTTTACTTCAGATTTTTTTGTTGGCTCGAGGAGTTGTCTTTGCTGACTTTGTGCTTAAAAATGGGTGGCTACTGTCATGAGCATTGAAAATTTGTAGAGTTGTAATGGTTTTCTTCAACCAATCTATGGATGAGACACGGTGAGAGGAAGAAGATGGGCTAGACCATAGGGGCATTTCTTGTAAATTTTGATTATATTTAGTTTCTCAAGTTATTTGAAGTATATACTTGTTCCATTGTCCATAGCCAAGTTAAATAAAAGAACTTGAAATAACTTATTATACTTTCTATTATCTATAATTCTTGTTTTTGTTAGTTTCGAAAGATTTAATTTATAATTTTACTGACAATTACAATGATTAATAATACTTAGATACGGGATATTACATATACAGCTAGGGTGAAAAGGCAAATATCAACTTTGGGAATGCAACATTCTCTCTGATATTCTCAGTGTGCTTTTATCCTTTCCTGCTCATATTATTTCACTCATCATATATTGTGTGGGAAATGGAAATTCATGAGAATTTATAATATGGCTTATTGTTTGGTTGATACTAAAATGCAAAAATGGCTGAAGTTGATATTATTCATGGGAATTTGAAATTCCAACAAAATGTAGGAATTGATTTACCTATTCTCCCCTTGGTCACTCACAATTCCTATATAAATTCCTATGAATTACAACTTCCCTTATGACTACCAAACAACTTAGACTAGGGAGGGCTTTTGTTTCGCAAGGAATAGGGGGATTGCCATGAGGATTTAAATCTCTGGATCTTAATGTTGCGCGTGTTCGGCAATAGCTTTTGGGGTAGCTTTTAGTGTTTGAGTATATAGCTTTTCAAGATTGAATACAGTTATTTATTTATACTAACAACTAGTTTTACCCAACATTAATTATATAAAAGCTATTTTCACAGTAAACTCTAACAGCTAATATCTGATAGCTTACAGCTTGTACAAGAGCTAACTGCTACTTCTACAGCTAACAGCTACCGCAATAACTACTACTGCCGAACAGGCCCATTATGTGATTCACTTAGTTCTGAAATGAACATAATCTCTTTATATGTTGTTTAGCTTAAACTTGTGTAAAATTAAGATTTTTTTCAAAAAAAAAAAAAAATGAACTGTGGTTAGTAGAAAAATTTTCTGAATTTGTTTCTCATGTACATTTATTTTAATCTTTTGTAATATTTATGGAATTTATGAGACTAGATTTGAGCCCATGTGATGCATGATTTTGTGTTAATATTTTGTAGATAAACTTAGATTTGGAGTATTAAGTTTAATATCATACTTTGATATTGCATCATGATTAACATTTTAAGAGAAATTTGTTTTTCCTTTGTTGTAGGTTAACTAACAACTTTGGATAAAAAACACATCTAAACGCTATTGCATTTTCTTCAAATCTCATAAAGCATTAAAAAGATCATGCCTGACATGGGATTTATAATAACCTCTTGAAATATAAAATAAGGAATGAACCAAATATAGTGGTGACCGTATTCCAATGTAGTCACTAAATGTTACTCACGTAACAAATAATCATCATATATATTGTTTCTGTCAAGAAATTAAGGATTGTGATTGGTTGAGAAATGAGATGTGGGCCCCAAGAGCGATCGCCTGTGCTCCGATATCCGTACGTCGGAATCCTGCAAAACAAAGTTAGACTACCCCGGGGGTGTTTCCGGGATCGCCCCTCCGACGCTCAAGTCAGTAAATGATCGAGGTAGAGAGAGAAGTACTATCTAGAGAGAGATGCTCTAGTTTGTTAGGTGAGAATTGAATACCTGTTCATTGATGAAGCAGTTGGCTTTTATAGTGTTTGGGATTTCCCAGACAGGAAACATTGTTCAGATGGGCCCTTTTCGGGGTCAATGGGCATGTTACCTTTTCGGGCAATGATTGCTTCCCCACTTTGGAGATTCCCCTAATGCTGGTGATTAGGTTAACCTTCGCGTGGGACCCACAGCTGCCACCTGTCTCGGGCTTCAGTAGGCTTTTATGCTCCTTCATTGGGCCGCTGATCAAATGAGCCCAAACAATTAGCCCCACGCCACAGACGGGGGACCAGGGAAGTCCGCTTGGAGGGGAGCCTGCCTGTGGCGGAATGAGCAGGGGGAATGGACCATGGCGTTGACCGAGTCCCCTCCTTGCTGGAGGGATGGAGGCCGACCTGGTCACTCCATTGGTGAACAGGGAATGGAGGGAGAATGCCGACCAGGTTATTTCCTGGTGAAAGGAGAATGCCGACCAGGTTATTCCCTGGTGAAGGGAAAATGCCGACCGGGTCATTCCCTGGTGAAGGAAAAACGCCGACCGGGTCATTCCCTGGTGAAGGAAAAACGCCGACCGGGTCATTCCCTGGTGAAGGGAAAATGCCGACCAGGTTATTCCCTGGTGAAGGGAGAATGTCGACCAGGTTATTACCTGGTGAAGGAAAAACGCCGACCAGGTTATTCCCTGGTGAAGGAAAAACGCCGACCAGGTTATTCCCTGGTGAAGGGAAAAAGACGCCGACCGGGTCACTCCTTGGTGAAGGGAGAATGCCGACCGGCTTACTCCTTGGTGAAGGGAAAAATGCCGACCGGGTTATTCCCTTTCGGAAGGGTGCTAACTGGTACTTAGCTACACTTGACCAAGTACAGAAGCGGCTCGGCAAAGGAGGAGGGCTCCTGTTGGCCGAATGGATGTGAAGCCACTCGGATGAGGGGCTAATGAGCCCCAAGATGGTCCGAGTGGGTGCTAACTGGTACTTAGCTACACTTGACCAAGTACAGAAGCGGCTCGGCAAAGGAGGAGGGCTCCTGTTGACCGAATGGATGTGAAGCCACTCGGATGAGGGGCTAATGAGCCCCAAGATGGTCCGAGTGGGTGCTAGCTGGTACTTGGCTACATCCGACCAAGTACAGAAGCGGCTCGGCAAAGGAGGAGGGCTCCTGTTGGCCGAATGGATGTGAAGCCACTCGGATGAGGGGCTAATGAGCCCCCAAGATGGTCCGAGTGGGTGCTAGTTGGTACTTGGCTACATCCGACCAAGTACAGAAGCGGCTCGGCAAAGGAGGAGGGCTCCTGTTGGCCGAATGGATGTGAAGCCACTCGGTTGAGGGGCTAATGAGCCCCAAGATGGTCCGAGTGGGTGCTAGCTGGTACTTGGCTACATCCGACCAAGTACAGAAGCGGCTCGGCAAAGGAGGAGGGCTCCTGTTGGCCGAATGGATGCGAAGCCACTCGGATGAGGGGCTAATGAGCCCCAAGATGGTCCGAGTGGGTGCTAGCTGGTACTTGGCTACATCCGACCAAGTACAGAAGCGGCTCGGCAAAGGAGGAGGGCTCCTGTTGGCCGAATGGATGTGAAGCCACTCGGCTGAGGGGCTAATGAGCCCCAAGATGGTCCGAGTGGGTGCTAGCTGGTACTTGGCTACATCCGACCAAGTACGAAGCGGCTCGGCAAAGGAGGAGGGCTCCCTGTTGGCCGAATGGATGCGAAGCCACTCGGATGAGGGGCTAATGAGCCCCAAGATGGTCCGAGTGGGTGCTAGCTGGTACTTGGCGACATCCGACCAAGTACAGAAGCGGCTCGGCAAAGGAGGAGGGCTCCTGTTGGCCGAATGGATGCGAAGCCACTCGGATGAGGGGCTAATGAGCCCCAAGATGGTCCGAGTGGATATCCGTACCTCTCGAAGCTCAGGACACATGGAACCTCGGCATTGGCCGAGCTGGAAGTACACCCTGGGGACCTTTGGCGTTTCAACTTCCTTTGGACCTGAAAGGTTTTTTGCTCGAATATGTTGAACTCCTTGCTTAATGGGCTGAGTAGGTCCAGTTGGGCCGCTATTAAAAGCCCGTTTAGGCGACGCGGGGGGGTTTGCGTTGCACATCCCCCGAGATCCTCCTATATAAACCTGGGAGGAGAGAGAAGTGGGGGATCATTTGCTCATTTCCTCATTCTCTCTCTCTCAAGAATCTCCAAATTCTATCAATCCTCTCAAGTTTTCCTTCCGGTTTCTTCGTCCGACCAGTGCACGCGTTTGTTTTAAGCTTTTTTCTTTTTCTTTGTTTTCTTTCGAATAACTTCGGCCGACTCCCTTGTGCATAAATAATGGGAGATTCGTCCGAGTCGTCGACACCTCCGACCTCACCCTCTTATAAATTGTCCGAGGAGGTGAGGGGAATGGGAATAACTTTGGTGTCGACGATAATAAGTTGCCCCGACCCCTTGGGTCGTGCCCGACGCGGTCGCTCTCCCGAGCCCGTCTTCTTCGGTGGAGGAGGAAGCCGAGGGAGTCATTCCTTACCCTTGGGAGGTGTCGTTGGCTTATCCTCCTTCTCGGAGTTACTTAGACAAGTATTTGTCTTCGATGTAGTAAGGATCATGCCGAGGGGAGCAGGGAGAAGCATCCACATCGGGTCGGGAGGCTGGAGTATCCCGACCTTGATCCGAAAGGAGGTCCAGGCTCTTTCTTTCCCGAGCCGGGGTGATCAAATCGCTGACCGAGGACCTCCGGGGTACAGCGACAAGGTTTCAAATAAAGGACCCCTTCTACTTGGTCCGACCAGAGGCCCACCATACCGTGATCTCGCCCCCTCCTGGTTGTGTCGCAGTGTATTACAAATCTATGAATATGGGGCTTCGGTTTCCCTTGACCCCTTTCGTGAAGGAGTTGCTGAACGCCTATAACTTGGCGATCTGTCAAGTCTCCCCGAACTCCTGGGGCGGAATCACGGCCTTCCAAGCCCCTGTGCAACCTTATTGACGTCCGACCGGCCCTCAAATTATGGAGGCATTCGTATCGGTTGGTCGAGGTCATGGCGGCCAAGAACGGACCAGGTTGGTGGAGCTTTCAGATCCGACCGGGGTATCGGACCGTCCTCAATCTCCCCACCTCCCAAAAGGGTTCCGCCGAGAGTTTGCCTTCGTGTATTTCGGGGGAGACTGGGGGATTCCTTTGGTTCCGTCTTCGGATGAACCCCTCGTCGCTTTGAATTACCGAGTGGGAGATCTTGACGACGAGGAAGGAGCCGCGGCCTGCTATATGCAGACCGAGGCGAGGATAGTCGACGGGGGTGAGGTATTCGTACCCGGGCAATGGTTGCCCGACTGCACTCTGTTCCGAGACGAGCATTTTCTCTCGGCTATGGGTCCGAGCTCGACGTTCCCGAAGGGTAATCCGGGGGAGTTGGGCCGAGGTGGTTGGTATTGTCAATGTTAGTTTCTCACTCTTTTTGACTAACTTTTTGTTTATGCTTTGATCGCGAACCCGCCCGAGCATACCTCGAAGAGACCGATCCGTCAATGGCCGATAAACTAAATGTTGCTGCAATGAGAGCTGCTCGGCTGAAGGCGGAAATTGCTGCCAAGGCCTTGAAGGTCCCCGCTCCCCCCAAGGTATGAAATCCGCCATTTTTGTTGGTTCTGTTTTGGTCCGACTGTTTCCTTTTATTTGCCGACGGCATTTTCCCTGATGTAGGATCCTGCCAAGCCGAAGAGCATGAAGCGGAAAGAGCGGTCGTCAGACAAGGTAGCTCAAACAGAGAAAGCTGTTGCTCGGTCCAAAGCCGAGCGAGACAAGGCCGCAGCTCGGTCCAAGGCTGAGCGGGGAAAGATCATTGCTCGTGCGGAAACCGAGCGGAGCGGGTCGGTGGAGATCATCGGCCCCAAGGGGTCCCCAAAGAACAAGCCGACGGGGGGACCTCTCCCTTCATTATTCCGACTTTCGGCCGGTCGGGAGCCCGCAATATACTCCCATGTCTCCCTTTGAGGAGTTGCCGTGGGGTAGTTCGAGGGGGTGGCAGCGCCGACCGTTCCTTTTCCGGGCCGAGCCGGAAGGAGAAGGACAAACGGTGGGACCGCCGCCATTGACCATGTTTATACTCCCGCCGATCGGGGAGTATATTGAGGCCACTCACGGTCCGAACGAGACCAACGAGTTATTTCGCTCCTGGCTCGACGTATGTGTCTTTACCCTTTTTATTTTGCTCTCTTACTCTGCCCCGACACCGCTAACATTGCGCTTTGCTCTCCTTTATTTCAGTTCTCTGCCCGAATGGCGAACGTTGCTCAGAATAGGGTGAGCTTGGGCGAGGAAGTCAAAGAGCTCAAGGAAAAGGCCAAGAAGCACTTTGATGAGGTCTATCAGGCCAAGGAAGGCAGGCGGGTTGCCGAGTCCAAGCTCGAGGATGCACTGGCCGCCATTAAAAAGGACCAGGAAGACTTCGCCTCGGAGCGGGCAAAGTTGGAGAAGGAGAAATCCGACCTCCTACTTGCTCGGGACTTAGCCCGAACCGCTCGTGATGACGCCCTGGCCAAGCAAGCAGCGGCCGAGCGGAAGGTGACCGAGCTTGAGGCTAAACTGGTCGAGCTCGAAGGCCAGGTGAAGACAGAGGAGCAATGGTTTAAGGAATGGGAGAATTCCGTTGCTGCCACGGCCTATGCCAACGAGGTTGGCAGTGCTGCTCACAAGATGGGGGAGGATGAAACCCTCGATCGACTGAGGAAAGTCTTGGCCGAGTCCCATCCCGATTTGATCTGGGCCGAGGTCTGGTCAAGTTACCAAGTGTCGATTGACGCTGATAACGCCAAGATCCTGGCAAGGATGAAAGCCGAGGGGAGCAGCTCGGATGAGGATGATGATGTGGACGACGAGGGCCGAGTCGACGTCAATGTCGTCGATGGTGATGATGTTGATGACGATGTTGACGTGGCCGAGGGAGTCGGTCCTGCGGGGGAGTTGGTCGGTGATAACACTGATGCCAATGCTGAGGGCTTGGCTGATCCTCCCCCTCCCCCTAGCTCTTAGGCTGTTTTTTTTGTATTTTAGCTTTCCTTTATATTTTGCCCTTGTGGCCTTTGTAGTTTGTATCTTCGGTGATCAATGAAAGCTTTCTTTCGGCTTATCTGTTTCCTTGTTTGTTAATTGCAATACCACCGACTGACTGACTTGTACCGATTGGTTTTGGTCAAAACTCCGACTGACTCGGTTAAGTCATAAGTAAATTCTGACTGATTTGTTCGAAATTCCGACCAGCCGTCACTTCCGGGGGAGTTTGAACTGTTTTGACTGGTCAAGTCTTACTATAATCCCGACTAACTTGTTCGAAACTCCGACCAGCAGTCATTTCATTAGGAGTTTGAATTGTTTTTGACTGGTTAAGTCTTAACATAATCCCGACTGACTTGTTCGAGACTCCGACCAGCTGTCATTTCATTAGGAGTTTGAATTGTCTTGACTTGTTCAAAAGTTCGATCAGTGACAACTTGGATATATATGATGCCAACCTTTTTGACTGGTTAGGTTGGCCGAGGTGTAAAATATGCCGACTGGCAGTACCAATACATAATGTTTGAAACCGACTACAAAAATGCCGACCGGCTATAAATAAGCTATTACAATATATGCCCCTATTGCAAGTAACAAACTTTACACATAGTACTTCTTAAGATTGTCTGCGTTCCAAGGTCGGGCCAAGGGGATACCCTCGGCGGATTCTAGTCGGAATGTGCCGGGCTTGACGATTTCTGTTACTTTGTAAGGGCCATCCCAGTTAGGTCCTAACTTTCCCTTCAGGTGTGAGAGCCCGGTAGCCTCGACTTTCCGAACAACCCAGTCGCCCAGTTGGATTGGGCGGCTCCTTACTCGGCGATTGAACATCCGAGTGACCCTTTGCTTGTACCGAATGGATTTTAACAGCGCGTTGCTCCTTGTTTCTGGCAACAGGTCTAGGTTGACGGGTTTCTCTTCCTCGTTCTTCTCGTATTCATAGAAGGTCATCCGAGGGGATGGGATGCCAATCTCCACGGGTAAGACAGCCTCACTCCCATACACGAGGCTGAATGGTGAGTGACCCGTGGCTTCTTTGGTCGTAGTCCTGGCCGACCACAGGACCCCGGGTAGGTCATCAACCCATGCTCCTTTGGCTGCCTCCAAAGACTTCTTGATTCCTTTAAGCACTATCTTATTGGCCGATTCGGCTTGCCCGTTTGTTTGCGGTCGGGAGACCGCCGAGAACTTGGTTTGTATTCCGAACCGAGCACAATAATCTCTCGGGTCGGGCCATTGTTGAATTGTCGCCCATTGTCGGAAATTAGGACTCGGGGGACTCCGAATCCGGTGATGATGTTTCTCCAAATGAACGCTTGGACTTGCTTATCCGTAATGGAGGAGAGTGGTTCAGCTTCAGTCCATTTGGTGAAGTAGTCGATGGCGACTATTAGGAACCTTCTCTGACCCGAGGCTGAGGGGAATGGTCCGAGTAGGTCCATGCCCCATTTGTCGAATGGCAAGACTGCTTGAATTGTTGTTAGTGGGGTGGTTGGTGCTCGGGGGATGTCTGAATGGATCTGGCAGGATGGACATCTCTTCACTAGTTCCTGAGCGTCCGTTTTTAGGGTAGGCCAGTAGTACCCGGCACGGAGCGCTTTTCCCGCTATGGTCCTTCCTCCTTGGTGACTCCCACAGGCCCCTTGGTGGATTTCCCTGAGGATGTAATTTCCTTCTTCAGGGGTGACACATTTAAGTAAGGGATGGGTGAAAGACTTCTTGTAGAGTTGATTTTCATGCCATAAAAACCATCCGGCTTTATGCCTGACTCGGTCAGCCTCCTTGTGATCCTCAGGCAGTTTCCCGTCCTTCAAGTATCCGACCACTTCATCCATCCATGCAGACGTCCGATTCAGCACAAGTTGTTCCTTGTTATTGATGCTGGGCTGCCGAAGGACTTCCCACATGATAGTTCGGGGGGCCGACCCTTCTGCTGAACTAGCCATTCTTGCCAGAGCATCCGCTTGCTGATTTTCCGATCGGGGTATGTGGGTGATACTGAATTGAGACAGCTGTTTGATTATGTCTCTCGCTTTGGCTAGATACATTCTCATGTTGTCTTCCTTAGCTTCGTATTCACCCGATACCTGACCCACTATCAACTGTGAGTCTGATTTGGCCTCGATCATAGTTGCCCTGCCCGGGACGCATAGTTCCAATCCGAGGATCGGGGCCTCGTATTCAGCTTCGTTGTTGGAGCCTAAGAATTCAAACTTGATGGCATATTCCATCTTCTCCCCGACCGGGGGTTTGATGACCAACCCAGCTCCACATCCTGATTTGGTGGACGATCCGTCCACTTGCAATTCCCAACTGTCTTGCTGACTAGGTGGGGGCCTGGATGTGCATTCTGTTATGAAATCGGCCAAAGCTTGGGCTTTTATCGCCCTCCTGGGCTCGTATTCTAACCCGAAGTCGGCCAACTGATCTGCCCAATCGCTCATCCGACTGGAGTGGTTTCTGCTTTCAACGACTTTTCTGAGCGGCTGACTTGTGAGAACCTTAATAGGATGAGCCTGGAAGTAGGGTTTAAGCTTCCGACTAGCCATTACTAAGGCAAAGACCATTTTTTCCACTTCGCTATATTTGGCCTCCGCCCCGCGGAAAGTATGACTGATGAAGTAGACCGGGTGCTGCTTTTCTTCTCTCTCAGCTATCAAAACGGCGCCGAGCGCGTATTACAAGTGGCCAAATAAACGAACGGGGTCTCCCCGGCAAGGGGAGATCAACTTTGGGAGAGCTAGTAGGTGTTCTTTCAGGGAGGTGAAGGCCTGTTCGGCTTCACCGTCCCAAGTGAACTCTTTTCTTTTCAGGGTTTTGAAGAAATGTAAGCTCTTATCTGCAGACCGGGATAAGAAGCGACCGAGGGCGGCCAGACAGCCGGTTAGGCGTTGTACTTCCCTCACATTCCGAGGAGATTTCATTTCCATTATTGCTCTGATTTTGTCGGGATTGGCTTCGATTCCCCTTTCATCCACCAGGAATCCGAGGCACTTCCCTCCCTTTACTCCAAAGACGCATTTCTTTGGATTTAACATCATGCGGAAACGCCTCAACGTCCCGAGGGTTTCCCTTAAGTCGAGGAATGATTCTTTGCGGACTTTGCTTTTGACGATCATGTCATCAACATATACCTCTATATTCCGACCAAGTTGATTGTTAAAAATTTTGTTGACGGTGCGGCGATATGTAGCCCCTGCATTTTTCGGCCGAAGGGCATCATTTTGTAGCAATACACCCCCTGGTTGGTGATGAACGCAGTATGGACTCGGTCTTTTTCAGCCATCGGGATTTGATGGTACCCCGCATTTGCATCCATGAAGCTTAAGAGGGCATGACCTGCGGTTGAGTCGACCAGGCTATCAATCTTGGGCAGAGGGTGGTTGTCTTTTGGACAGGCCTTATTTAGGTCTGTGAAATCCACACACATTCTCCATGCTCCGCTCGATTTTTTGACGAGGACAACATTGGCCAGCCATTCCGAGTACTGACATTCTTCAATGAACCCTGCTTCAAGCAATTTCTTAACTTCTGCTGCTGCTGCAGCGTTCCTCTCGGGGCCTTGATGTCTCAACTTTTGTTTGACCGGTTTGAATCCCTCTTTGATGTTTAGCTCGTGGCACATAACTTTAGGATCGAGCCCGGGCATTTCATTGGCTTCATAGGCGAAGACATCTCGGTATTCTGTCAGAACTTGGATTATCTCCCTTCTGGTTTGAGGGTCCATGGCCTTGCCTACTCTCAGAGTCCGACCATGCTCCTCATCGATGATGACTTCTTCATCCTCCTCATCTGGCTGAGGGCGCTCGTATTGTTTGGGATTCTCCGTAAGGTATACCCCGAGCTCATTTGGAGGCTGACTATCTTCTCGCTTTCTCTTCTTCGAGTCCTCTTGGACGTCGACCTTGCTTTTTAAGCTGTTCACATAACACTCCCTGGCTGCTTGCTGATCCCCCTGGATCTTTCCGACTCTACCTTCATCGGTTTCGAATTGCATGAGGAGTTGATAGATGGAAATTACAGCTTTGACCTTGTTCAGAGTGGGTCTTCCCATTATGATGTTGTATGGCAGAGGGATGTCCACCACTAGGAAATCAATCGGTAGGCTTCTTCCTTTGCCCTTCTCCCCTATCCGAGTAGGCAACTTTATTGACCCGACCGGGTGCACAGAGTTTCCCCCGAAGCCTATGAGTGGCTGATTGAGTGGGGTCACATCCTTCTCAGTGTATTTCAACTTCTTGAGGCATTCCAACGTAATTATATCAGCTGAAGACCCACTGTCCACTAGCACTCGCTTGACCCTTGTGTTGGCCACTTTGAGCTCGATGACCAGGGGGTCATCGTGGGGCGTGTGTAGTGGCCTACTGGACTCCCCGAATGTCATTGTAGGGCAGTCGGGTCGGGGTTGATTGACATCGAGTACCTGATGCTTTAGACTTTGGAGGTGGGCTTTGCGTGATCGGCCGGTTAGGCCTCCCGACGCGAAGCCACCTGCTATGACTCCGATGAACCCTTCCGTGTCTCCGCTGTTGGATTGACCGACTTTTTGCTTGCCCTTCTCTTCACTAGTATGCTTGAGGTACCGGTTTAGCTTCCCCTGATCAGCCAGGTTGTTAAGGGATTTCTTGAGTTCTCTACAATCCTTAGTGGTGTGCCCGCATTCTTTGTGATATTCACACCAAAGGCTCTTGTCTCTTCGAGAGGCTGATGTTTTGATGGGAGGTGGTCGAGGGAGAGTAACTTTATCCTTTATATCCAAGTATATCTCTCTTCTGTTTTTGCTGAACCGGGGGTCGATGCCATGGTCATTGAATCTATCTGACCGACCCCCCGTCTTCTGTTGCTTCGACTGATCCCTGGCATTTCCTTCATCCTTCCTCTTCCTGCTCCCATCGTCTGAGTGACGGCATATGTCGGTTGCTTGGATGAATCTTTGAGCTCGAGTCATCGCTTCAGAGAAGGTTTTGACTTCGTTCTCGGCCAGGGACAACCTTAGCCGACCAGGCTGGAGTCCAGACATCAGGGCAGCGAATGCTACCGCGTCCTGCAGATCTGAAATCTTCAATGATTCTTCATTGAATCTTTTAATATAGTCGGCCAGGTTTTCATTCTTTTCCTGCTTGATTCCCATTAAGTGAAGACTCGTTTTCTTTTGTCTCTTCCCGGCAACAAATTGTTGGACGAATAGGTCTTCAAGGACCGAGAAATCAGTTATAATACCCGCCGGAAGCTCTTGAAACCAGCTCAGGGCCAGACCCTTGAGTGTCGTCGGGAAGAAGCGACACCAAGTGGCCTCGCACCCAGTCTGAACACTCATTTGAGCTTTGTATGTTGCCATGTGATCATCCGGGTCGGTTAGGCCCGCGAATGGCTCGACAGAGGGCGTTTTGACCTTTCCCGGATTGGGCGCCTCGAGAATGGCCTGGCTGAATGGGACCATGAACTTGAGTGCCCCGCTGTTGATCCGAACGGGGTTCGACTGCGCTGAATCACCATGACCCTCGCGCTGAGCGGCCTTTTTGTTTAATATGTGCCTCGCATCATAACCTTTGCTGAGGCGCTTCTCGTTGAGGAAGTGTCGGGCATCATTTTGTTTTTGACCCACGTTGCCCCGAGGGGATTTGGATATGTGAGTCTCTTCAGCAGGCCTAGCTGATCTTCCTCTAGATACGAGTCTGTCTCCTTCCCCCTGCCTTGATCGGCGCTGGCCCGGTTGGCTGTATTCCCTTGCCCCCGATTGCTGCCGGCTAGGCTGACCGTGGTTCTCTGCCCGAAGGGAAGGTACCAGGGCTTGGTCTCTAGGGGGCTGAAGGGGGAGTCCTTGCTGTAGGTTGGCCAGCATATCCATCAGACTCTGTTGCAAGGTTCTTTGGAGCCGAGCGGCAATCATGCTTATATCCGTTGTGGTTATAGGTGGGGGTCGGGGGTCAGCATCGGCGAGAGGGTCCCGCTTGTCTATGGATCGCTCGCTTCCTCGGGATCCGTAGTTTGAACGGTCGGTGTTTTGGGCCGTTCAGACCTTCGTTGGAGAGATGGGGATGGACTCCTCTCAGATCTCTGAGCCGGTGCTGAGGGCTGACGAGTGCGAGTGCTCTTGGTTGGGGCCATTGCAGAATCGATCTTAATAAGTGGTGGCGAAGCGACTTTGATTGTAACTTCCCCACAGACGGCGCCAAACTGTTTCTGTCAAGAAATTAAGGATTGTGATTGGTTGAGAAATGAGATGTGGGCCCCAAGAGCGATCGCCTGTGCTCCGATATCCGTACGTCGGAATCCTGCAAAACAAAGTTAGACTACCCCGGGGGGTGTTCAGGGATCGCCCCTCCGACGCTCAAGTCAGTAAATGATCGAGGTAGAGAGAGAAGTACTATCAAGAGAGAGATGCTCTAGTTTGTTAGGTGAGAATTGAATACCTGTTCATTGATGAAGCAGTTGGCTTTTATAGTGTTGGGGATTTCCCAGACAGGAAACATTGTTCAGATGGGCCCTTTTCGGGGTCAATGGGCATGTTACCTTTTCGGGCAATGATTGCTTCCCCACTTTGGAGATTCCCCTAATGCTGGTGATTAGGTCAACCTTCGCGTGGGACCCACAGCTGCCACCTGTCTCGGGCTTCAGTAGGCTTTTATGCTCCTTCATTGGGCCGCTGATCAAATGAGCCCAAACATATATAGATGGAAATATCATAAAATATTTTTTATGATTGTTAAGAATGGATGGAGTTAAAGATGTTAGAGGGTTAAGGATTGTTACATCAGTTCATATATATATTTTTCAAAGTTGATATGGTAAATATTTGTCATATGGTAATGATTTGTTAATCTTATCATTATAAAAAATTATTGTTAAATTTTTTTGAGTACCCCGTTACTAGTAGGTAAAATACAGTACCCGATTTATGGGTACCCAAAATTCTAATATAGTCACTACATGTTATTTGCTAAACAAATATTTATGACAGATATGAATGGAATATCATAATTTTTTTTTTTAACAATTGTTAAGAATGGATGGGTTTAAAAGGGTTAAGGGTTATTAGTGATTCTTAAATGAGTTTATATATATAGTTTTCAAATGTGATATGATAAATATTTGTCTTATGGTAATAATTTGTTAATCTTATCATCATGAAAATGATTGTTAAATTTTATTGAGTACCCCATTACTCTAGTAGGTAAAATACAGTTCGCGATTTATGTGGGTACCCAAACTTTTTAGGTTAGAACATGGGGTTGCGTTATCAACTACCAGCTAAGGAAGATATTCGGTTTTGAACACCTCTAATTATAATATGAGTATATAAATGTGGGTCTCATTTTATAGCACATTTTCTGCCAAATCCAATAATATATACATTATAATTTTCAAATTGTATAATTGAAGTTTTATATGGTCAATTAATGTAATATAATAGTACCTTGTAGTTTATTGAGAATCAAACTCTATCTTCTAATTATCCATTTTTATTATCCTTAAATTATAATATATATATATATATATATATATATATATATATATATATATATATATATATATATATATATATGGCAATCCTATGTGGAGTTCTGAATGCTCCCGTGAAAAAAGCCTCCTTATATATATGTATATATACAAATATACATATATACATATACAAAAATACAAAGTTCCAATCTACAAAGTATTCAAGTAAGATAAACCTGGTAGGAGAATCATAAGGTGAGTATAATTGTCTAAGTAAAGTTATTAAATTTATATTCATTTATCCAAAACTCTATTTTTTTAAATTAAAAAAATATGTAGAACTCTATTTCTTAAGAAAAATTAAAGTATAAATTAATGACATGGCAATCCTATTGTGGCACGCTCTATTTCATAAGTTGTAGAACTATATTGTAAATGAATGTTATTTCGAAGCATCCAATGGTACAAAAATTATAATATTCTTAATTATGTAGTAAAAGTTATATTCAATTTACATAACATAATAATTTAGGTTGTTCATTCAAAACCAAACTCTAATTTCGCTTATCAAAAACTCCTTATATGTATTTAAATTTGTGTAGCACTCTATTTTTGAAAAGATAAAAATAAGAATTAATGACATGACAATCCTACGTGGCGCACTCTATGACCTTGAAACGTTGAGGAGCTCCCTATGCTCTCGAAAAGTTCCTCCTTTATATATTTAGTAGTATTTGGGACCCGGCACATGCCCGTTCTCTTCGTGGAGAAGATGTAGACTTTTGAAACTTTGACATAACTTGTTTGAACGTATTTTTGTCTGACATACAATAACAAAACTTACTCCCTCCGATTCCGAAAGATCCTCCTTATTATTGTTACTACAGATACCAAGGAGGATCAATTTGTGTGGGGTTTGGGGTGGGTAATGTAGGAGAGAGAAAGCGGGTTAAGGAAAATAAACAAATGAAAAGGGGTAAAGTAGGAGAGAGAAAGGGAGTAAAATTAAATTAATAGTGTAATGGTGGATCATATGATAGGGAAATGAGAGGGTAAAAAGGGAAAAAATTTGCCAAATAAGGAATAAAGTAAAAGAGAGAGGATCTTTTGGAAACGCAGTTAAACGGAAAGAGGGAGGATCTTTAGGAACCAGAGGGAGTATAATGTAATAACTTTGAATATTCTAATTCAAACATGAATAGGTTTTTATAGAAAATCCCTAATTCAAATTGCAGTTTGTTACTTTAATACGTTAGTATAGTCAATATTTCTTTTGATATGTTACTTTAATATAAAATTTTAAATATAGTATAGATGGATCTTATTTTAAAGCAGTATTTGGGACCCTGGCAAATGCTCGTTCTATTCGTGAAGAAGATATAGACTTCTGAAATTTTCACATACCCTGTTTGAATGTATTTTTATCCGACGTACAACTACAAAAGTTATAATGTAAAACTTTGAATATTATAATTCTAACATGAATAGGTTTGTAGAAAAACCCTAATTCTATTTGATTCTCTAATTCTAATTTCAGTTTGTTACTTTAATAAGTTAGCATAGTCAATATTTCTTTTTATACGTTACTTTAATGTAAAATTTTAAATATAGAATAAATGGATCTTATTTTAATGTAGTTTTTAAACACTTTGCAATGCTACAAAAATTATAATTTTGCGAACTACATATTAAAAATTATTATCGATTTACTATACTTAAAATTTTCATTGTGAACCAACTCTATTTCTACTTATCCTAAACTCTATACATGTATTTTTATTACTTTTTTAACTCTGTCTTTTTTTAAAAAAAAATTACATGGCAATTAATAAGCACGACAAATGGCGCGACCTTGTGAGCTGGCTTTTGGACCCTGCTTTATATATTAGTTACTAGTATTGGGACCCGGGCAAAAGTCCGGGCTAGCCGCCAATTCATGGAGAAGAGGTAGAGTTTTTAAATATTTACTCCCCTATTTTGGCCGTTCTTTTTGTTTGACATACAACAACTAAAAAGTTATAATATGATTTTGTCATTATCTGTGACGTTGGTTTCTAATTTATATGTCATGAAGAAACTCACTATATCATTCAAAAACATACTATATTATGTAGAAACTACATCATTTCTGAACAATCAACTATATCATTTAGACACTCACTATATTATGCAGATAATCAGTATATGATTCAAACATTCACTCTATCATGCAGAAACTACATATTTTTATATGTTAAATCACATGTCACGATATACTACACAACCTACTTCAATCTAAATGTTCACACGAACAATTGGTATTGAGTCGTCTAAACGGAGATGATCGCTGAATGTTTTACCAATTTCTCCCCATATTGCTACGACAAAGTTTTGTCCACTGCCAGATAATTAATAATTTTAAGACCTAGAATAATATTTCTATAAAACTATGAATAATAGTAGTAGTCTTTATGAAATAAAGAGCGTTAACCTTGTATCCTAAATGTCGCGACCTCGTAAGCTATCCTAAACTCTATTTGTATTTTAATCAATTTAGAACTCTATTTGTATTCAAAAAAAAGGACATGACACTTAATGAGCGCGACAAATGACATCCAATGAGGATGCCAAATGTCGCGACCTTATACGTTACTGTAATATAAAATTTTAAATATAGTATAAATGTGTCTTATTTTAAAGTACTTTTTAAACACTTTACAGTGGTACAAAAATTATAATTATAAGAACTATATATTAAAAGTTATAATCAATTTACTATATGTAAGTTTTTCATTGTGAACCCAACACTATCTATTCTTATCCTAAACTCTATTTGTATTTTAATCAATTTAGAACTCTATTTATATTAAAAAAAATGACATGACACTTAATCAGCGCGACATATGGCGTCCACTGAGGACGTCAAATGTCGAGACCTCGTGAGCTGGCTTTTGTACTTTGATTTATATGTTAGCTATATGATTTGATATGATATGATATGATACGATATGATATAATATGATATATGATTTATATTATATTTATATTTATATTAGATGGATAAATTTTTCGCCCTATTTTTTGTACAACAAATGGGCAATCATTCTGGCAAACATTTTGTACACCTCGTAGAAGATAAGATCCACAAAAGAAAGTTAAGGATGAGAAATAGATTTATTTTTTTGTATTTGTTTTTTGAAGACTGATGAAAAAAGTTAATTAACAAAAACCGAATGAACAGAGTATTAATTATGTTGATGGAAAAATCTTCTCTTTAATGTTATGCAAGTTAATTAACAAAAACCGAATGAACAGAGTATGTATCTATCAAGAATACATGTATTTTACTTGTAACTAAGAATACATTATTATATAACAAATTGGTAATAAGAGATATATATATACCACTACTAGTACGGGGAACCAGCACATATAACTAGAAATATTACTACTATATATATTTTTTTTAAAAGGCATCCTACAACGTGTCCTCCTGCTTTACACTCGACCCAGTTGTAGTCTTCTTTGTTCAATAGTAGTATAAGTATTAGCATAACGAATTTTATCATTCATCACTAATTAAAGCATTCAGGCATATTTTTCTCCGGTAGTAGGAATGATTTGGCTAGTATTTCTTTTTGTCCAATCTTCAAACTTGTGAGTTCAGAAAGTTTACTACTACCAAGTTTTGGTACTGCAACAAATTGTTCCATCACTGAAGGTACATGCTCTCCAGAAAGTCCATTCCACCAAAACCTCAAAATTGTCTTTGTCAATTTTACATTTGCAGCCTCCAAAACGAACCCTCATCCCTTCTACAATTTCACTTTTGGCCATGCCAAAGACAGAGTCTACGGCCTTTACCTTTGCAGAGGCGATCAGACACCGACAGATTGTTCTTTATGCATTCGTCGTGCTTCTGAACGGATTTTGGAGGATTGCCCAGATAGTAAGGAGGCTATCATATGGGCAGACGAATGCATGCTTCGTTATGCCAATCGTAACATATTCTCCAAAGAAGAGGTAGATCCCTTTGTTTTTCAAGTATATTTACATGGCCCTTCCACCACCAGAAGTTGAACCTGTACCACCTCCGCCACCTATCGTCCGCCCATTCAACATATCTGAAGTACTTGTTGAGCTGATCAATCAAACTGCCTTTCATGATTACTCATTACTAGCTACCCCACGCTTTTATTTTACACGAAAAGACAACATCACAGGAGGTTGGTATGATGACGTCTTTTACTCACTTGCTCAATGCACTCCCGATCGAGAGCCAATTCAATGCCACAAGTGCCTGACACAGGCATACAATAATCTTCTTCTTGAATGTTGTTTGGTTGTTTCGACAAGAGTAGTGGAGCTCCCAAGTTGCCATATAAGGTTCGGTGATAGGAAGGTTTTCCGTGGCAAAGTTTCCAGCACAGCCAGCCTGCCACTTTCAGCCAGCCCGCCATTTTCAACAATTATGCCTCCTAAAGACGGTAAGTAACTAAGACAATGTTTGATTGGGAGGAAAATATTTTTGGCGGAAAAATGGTTTAATTTTTTACTTTTTTGTTTTAGTTTCCTTGCTTTAGTTTGTAGTGGGTGGAACATAGTTTTTCAAATGATGGATCTTAGTTATCCATAAGATGGGCAACATTATCCTGAAAAAACACATTTTCCACGCACACAACATACTCTTTATCTTCTCTCATCCATCATCTTCCTATTATTTTTTTTATTTTTCCTCTCTCTGTCTTTTCTTGCAACGAAATAAACAGAGGATCACTAATTTTAAATCAAGAAAAGCAAGATAACTATCTGTTAGGTATAATAACGTAACAGAAACGTAACAGGATCGAGAAAATTAATAAGAATATAATGCAAGAAAAGCTATAACGGACACTCAATATTTAACGTGGGAAAAACCCTCTAAAATGAGGTAAAAAACCCCACGGACGACGGATACGAAAATCCACTATATAAAATTATGATAGTGTAGTATCCCAAATTAATAGGGTAAAGATGAAATTACAACTCTCAAAATAGTTAATAACAAACTCACAAAGAAGATTATAAGAGTGAATGGTAGAGTAAGAGATTGTGTGTATATGAGAATGTGAATGCTTGTATGTAGCTTGTGGATGGATACCCAGAAATGAACACAACACGTCTATTTATAGAGGTGCTTAAGTCGGTGGTGAATGCTCTGTAATCCAAAGAAATGTGTGGATCCTTATACGCCTTTGCCGACATAAGAGTAGCATTAGTGGCTTATTATCATTTCTAGAAAAATTATGATCAACCTTGATCATCTATCTTAGAATTAAGTTAAGCGGCAAATGAGAAGGGTTATTCTTTAGCTTTTGGGCTTTTATGAAATTGTGGCCATAATCTAACAACTCCACCTTGGAACAAATTTCATATGCCACTCGTCATCCGAGCTCCAGCGAGCCTAGCATAAATGAATGCCCACTAAGTCCAAGCAATGATCTCTATTATATAAGCCAAGGGGAGTTATGGTGTCCTCTTATAAAAAGACTTTTTAACCCTTAATTCAACAAAAAATATTACTATCTATTAAGATTTCCCACAATTATAGCCCTTCCTAATTTAAAATATGTATATCAAAGGAAGTTGAAAGTAGCTAAAATAAACTGTCATAAAAATATGTGTAGTGAAAGGAAAAGTTTATGATTGAAGAATAAATTAACATAACTAAAGCAATTTTCAAATCAATTATAAAACCAAAGACATCAATTTTAATTCTACCTAAACTTTGAAATCCCATAACAATACCAACATCCATTAACAAGTCAATAAAATACTGAGAAAATAACTTTTTCATCAAGTAAATTTTATATTTTGTTACATGATATTAATTAGTACTAATGATGATGGTAAATTACATCTTTCAAAATTACATTTAGATAAAATTTAAGAATAATCGCCAAAATAATCCACGCATGCATCGCGTGCAAAGAAGGCTAGTTGAACTTAGTGGTAGGAAGTGGCTTCGTGAGCATATATCTGCAGGATTATCTGAAGTGTAAACCTTATTGACAATAATTTTACCTTAAGCAATTGCATCTCTGACACAATGATATTTAATTAAATGTTCTTAGTGTTGAAGTGATATGCTTCATTCTTGGTGAAAAAGATAGCACTTTGGCTATCGCAGAACACAGTCGTAACACCTTGTGGAACTCCAAGATCTAGCAAGACCTCGCAGCCATGTAGCCTCCTTTATACCTTTAGTAGATGCAACATATTCTGACTCTATAGTGGAGATAGTAGCCTTACACTGTAAAGAAGCCTTCCAACTTACTGCACCAGAACATAAAGTTATGATAGTTATTGACAGCGACCTTCAACGGTCAAGATCACCACCATAGTCAAAGCCAACAAACCTAACAACATCACTTGAAGATATTAGGGTCCTATCAAAGACCAACCCCAAATTTGCGGTTCCATTTATGTAACAGAATATCTAAGTTACGAAATTCCAATGATCTTTTCCGGGGTTGTGCATATATCGGCTCATCATGCTAACGACATATGCAACATTAAGTCTAGTGCATGCAAGCCATGGGATACATGAGACTGCCAACTGCACTAGCATAAGGAATGCTAGACATTTTTTCTTTCTCTTCCACTTATTGTGGACAAGAAGAAGATGAAAATTTAAAGTGAGCAGCAAGATGAGTAGAGAGAGACTTACAATTATAATTCAACGGCTTGTCGATCTCCATGTATCTCCATGCCAAGAATTTTCTTTGTTGCGCCAAGATCCTTCATCTTGAACTCCTTATTGAGTTGAGACTTCAAGTTGTTGATCATGGACTTATGATTTGAGCATGTCGTCCATGTACAAGAATAAATAGATATATGCTCCATCAAACTGCTGGAAACAAACACAATGATCATATTGACTGCGTGTGTAGTCATATCTAATCATGAAAGAGTCCAATTTTCTGTACTACTGTCTGGGAGCTTGTTTGAGGCCATAAAAAGATTTCTTTAAGCGGGAGACAAGGTTCTCCTTTCCAGGAACAACAAATCCCTCATGTTACTTTATATATATCTCTTCTTCAAGATCTCCACGAAGAAAAGCAGTTTTGACATCGTGTTGCTCTAACTACATGTCAAACATAGCAACTACTGCCAGAAGGACTATAATAGAGGTATGACGTACAACAAGAGGGAAAATTTCAATAAAGTCAATACCTTCTCTTTGATTGCAACCTTTGGCAACAAGACGTGCCTTTTATATTTTGCAAGTTCGACCCTGGGAATTCCTTCCTTTTGCTTGTAAATCCATCTGCAGGTAAGAACCCTTCAACATTTAGGTAGCTTTACCAGATCCAAGGTGCCATTCTTGTGGAGACTTTCGATTTCATTCATAGCCACGAGCCAATTAGATGAATAATTTGGATCCGAGATGGCTTCGGAATAAGTAGATGACTCGAATCCAAGCGGAGTTTCTTCACCTCTATTGTGAGAGCGAGAGGCAATCATGTATTCCTCTTTCGGATCTTTCGTGGATTTCTTTTGTTGCCTTCTCGGACGATCTATTGCGAGATTATAATCGACTATTGTAGCCGGCTAGTATCACTTTGGTAATTTTGGAGCATGGTCATTATCATCATGTGTTTCATTGCTTGGATTATAAGGAAGAGCCAACATCAACCATGGAAGATCGGCTACTAGTCTCCAACGTCACCTTCTCACTATCTTGGTCACCTATGTTAGATAGATAAAGGACTCCGATCCAAGTGGTTTCAACATAATTTTTTTTTTAAAAGTGATGTCTCGACCAAGAATGACTTTCTTAGACTCAAGACGTACACCACAATTTATAACCTCTCGATTCGGATGAATAATTAACCAATGAAAATGCATTTAATGGCTCTAGGATCTAATTTCCTATCATTGATATGAGCATAAGCGGTACAACCAAATACTTTTAGAGAAGAATAGTCAATAGTTGCACCATACCATATTTCGTCCGGGGTTTTGAATGGGGGCAGCTTCTATCCACGAGTCACGGTGATTCCACATTCCAGCATTAAAGAGCATCTATACAACGAGATCTCTCGAGAAAAGTTATGTTCATATGTACTACACCGTTCTATTAAGGCTTGCCGGGTAATGTTTTGTGTCTAGCAATACCGGCTTGTGTGCATAACTCTTCAAATTCACCATCACAAAACTCCAAGCCTCAATTAGTCATGAGCTTCTTAACTTTTCTCGCAATCATGTGGTCCCGACTTTAGGAGAAAAATCATGAATTTTCAACACGAGCTTTCCACTTTTTAAAAGTAGGGATTGCATCATTTTTTTTTTGGTAAGTAAGTAATTGTATTGCTTCAAAAAAAAACCAAAGAACAACCTAAGTCTCTTAAGTAAAGAGACGGAACACAAAAGCCCGGCTCGCAAGGCCAAACTACACCTAAAAAGGTTGTTAAGCCAATTACAATCTATGTTGCTCCATTTTTGCTGATTTACAAAAGAATATTCTATGTGTAACTATACTCATTACATCTTTAACTATACAACCTACTCTATTTACTTTAGAATGCTAAAAAGCTTCGTTTCTGGTTTTCCAAATTTGATAGACTACAGGTGCCAGGACTGTTTATAGGACTTGTTTTCTCATTTTGGAACTTTTATAAGACCTTCTTGTCCAACTGATCCATTGAGGAAGAGTTATGTGTCTGAAATTCAGACCTATCCATCTGAGCATAGCTAACAACAGATGTTGACTGAAGTTGCATTCAAAGAACAGATGCTTGTGTGTCTCAGGTGCATTGCCACATATACATCAAAGATTATCGGGGCCGATCCGAAGCTTAAAGAGCTTATCCTTCACTTTCGGCTTTTCTTGCACTCCTAGCCAAGTAACAAACCTGTGCTTAGGAATTGACATTCGATTCCATACCCCTTGAGCCCAATGAACATTGCTATGAGTTTCAGTCAACTGTGCATGTATTTTGCTGATTGAGTAAGTACTATTAGCCCAATGAAGGCATCATTTTTCTTTCTTAAGAAATAGGTCCTGACTATACGAGAAAAATCATCAATAATGGTCATCATATAACGTTTGTCAGAATAAGATGCGACCCTTAAAAGGTCCCCGTAGATCAGAATAATGAATATACTCAAGAATCGCTTTGGTACTCTTAGTAGCTATAGAAAAACTTACTTTCTTCTGTTTCCCATACACACAATGCTCAGAGAATTCTAGCTTACTAGTACCAAGTGTAAGAAGACCACCTTTGATCAAGATGTCCATACTTTACGCATGTGGCCAAGCTTGATGTACATACCTTCAACTTTATCATTAGTATGCTCTTCAAGGTTAATTTTTTCTTTTGAGAGTAAATTAGATTTAACATCTTCAAAAGGTAAAGTATCATTATTGTAACATGATTTCCTTAAAGTACTGGTAAGAGGGAGGTAGGGACAAAATTAATAAAACAACATTATCCTCATCATCAGTCTTGACATCTAAATTATCAAGATTAATAAGAATGGAATTAAATTTATTTAGATACGATAGCACCTTCAGTCATACAAACTCTATATAGCCTTTCTTTGAGATGGAGTTTCTAGGCGAGAGTCTTGCTCATATAGAGAGACTAAAGCTTTGACCATAGCTCGATTGCGGTCTCTTCATGGGTAACCTCATGTAATACCTCCTTGGCTAGACATAATTGGATCATTGACATTACTTTTTCGTATCCATTTCTTCCCCCCCTTTTTTTTTTTTTTTTTTTTTTGCTAAATTTCTTCGCCTTGTTGGTCGTCGATCATCATCACCGGCATTTTAGATTTTTCTTCTAAAACCTTTTTTTTAACTTATTTTGGTTAAGAACGACCTTCATTTGGATCCTCCAAATACTGAAACTTATCTTGCCATAAAATTTCTCTATATCGAACTTAGTGACTATCGACATACCAAGGAAAATATTATCTTTCAATTTGGTTGTCCCATTGAAATTTTATTTTAGGAAACGGAAAAATCAATTTTCATTGAAAACGTTTTCTTGATGTCCAAGCAAACAATCTAAAAAAACAATTTCCCCTATTCCCCACCCTACGTTTTCTTTTTCCATCTTTCTCACTATTCTGGTAAATAAGTGCACGCAAGAATGAAGTTGAATCCCTATAATCTGTTGAAATATTAATTTATCGTAATCGGGAAAATAATTTATTCTATCAAATGACCATGTACTATTATATAGTAGTATTAAATAGCATGACATTTAATGATGAAATTTGTTGTGCTTTCCGTTTATTACATTCTTATGAGAATAAATAAGGTTAAATAATTTTATTAGTATACAAAATTACACACAGATAAATGCAAAAAATACAAATATTACATAATATATAACCATTTGAATCAATTTTTGTGTGATTGAATCTTTTGTACAATTTTGTGTTTTTCTTGTGTAAATTTGTGCCTTGATGAAAGTACTCAACATTTATTGACGTCAAAAGAATATAATTAATAAACATTTTGAAGAAGTTTCATCATTAATGTCGTGGCATAGAAAAACTATAATACAGGGCTATTTCATGAAATAATAAAAAAATTTGATTACCAAAAATAAATCTCCAAAACACATACCAATGAGAATTTCTCGAGAAACTTATAATGCCATAAGGGTTGCCAACCCTCTTATATTGAATTTTCCTTGGTTAGAAATACATTAAAACATTATATTTAAGTCACTTTTCCCCTCAATTTATTACAGACTAACATATATATCAATGTTTTATTGTAATTTGTCTAAGAGGACTACTCAAACATTTTCCTTGTTTTATTGGTACTAATAATTGTGTTGCACAAACAAGCAAACCGGTCCACATGATAAAAACAAGAGGGGATCATCGTACATAATACCTGTAGCCATTGCTGTTCCATCGGTAGTGGCAACATTGCTTCTCACCGGTTTCTTCTTTCTGTTGTGGAAGCGGAAAGGTCAACCAGCTTCCACTAGCGGTAAGTCACTGGTCACATATAGAAGTAGGAAAAAACAATAATAATAAAATTTGAGTTTGTTAGTCAAATACTCCCTCTGTTTTTTTTTATCTTTCTCACTTTCCGTTTTAGTGTGTTTTTTTTTAACCTTCTCACTTTGAATCTATCTATTTAAGGCCATGAAATATTCCAACAATACCCTCATCTACTAACTAATATTTACATCTAATACCTAACCAAAATAATAAAATAATCCCTAGTGGTCCCCAACTCTCCCATTTAGATTCCATTTCATCTCTCTCCTCTCTTACTTATTCTCGATCTTTCTCCAACCACCCATTCAACTCTCCCATTCAATTCATTGTTCTTCATTTCCTCCAACGACTCTTCGGCGTTTTCTCTCTCTCAATTTCTCTCTCTAACTCACAAACCCTAGATCTAAACAAAACGCCCCTCTCATGCTCTCCATTTTAGAACCCTAGATCTAAAATCATAACACTCCGTTCTCTCAATTTCTCTCTCTATCTGACGAACTGTTCTCGCAAAATCAAAGCCATTCTTGCAAATTCAACAGTCGATCTTCGTGAATTTTGTGGGTAAACTTTGCGAATTTTCTGGGTAGCTTTGCGGGCCATTTCTGGGTACTAATTACTCTGTTTAGAGTCCATCATGGCTGAAAAGGCAATTCCAGAGATTTTTGAAGAATCTCACAAGTCCTCAAACACCTTGCGATGATGATAAAGTAGAGGAACACTTTGTTCCGGACTCGAGAGAGTCCGCAAAGTCCTTCATATGAAGCTTTCAACAGTGAGGAAGAAGAAGAATTAATTGTTCCGGACACTCCTGAAAGAGAACTCTCCAGATCTGAGGCTGAAGTTGATGAATTTCCCTTACCGTCGCCGGAGGAAATTTACAACAATTTGAAAATATATTTTCCGGCAGTTAAACTTAAGCATTGTCAGCCTTCGAGGGAGTTTCCTTGAACTATTTATATTTTTGTGCTTCTTTGTTTTGTCAATTAATTTTTGATATGAAATTGAGTGTGGTTTTCTTCTTTGGTAGATATTAGGGTTGTCTTGTTTTTTTAGGGCTTTCTCTGTTTTGTTTCCTTTCTCTCTGTTTTTTCTTCTTTGCTAATATTAGGAGTATTATTTTCGTGTTTATCTTTCTCTCGCTTTCTCTGTTTCTTTGGTAGAATTTCTTTTTGAGGTAGTATGTTTGTATAAGATTAGATAATTTTTTCAAGGGAGTATGCTTGTATGATGATTGAAATGAAAGTGATCGTGGTTATGGCTCTTGTTAGTCCGTGATTAGGCTCATTTGAAGTTGCATGATGTAGTGTTTTGTTTTTAGTATGAGTGAATTTGCATGTGATATAGTAGTGTTCCGTTTATAGTAGTATTATGTTTCTAGTAGTGTTACGGCGTTTTGCAAATGATTGCTCGATTTATGCTTGTATGATGATTGAAATGAAAGTGAATGTGGTTATGGCTCTTGTTAGTCACGTGATTAGTCCGTTATTAGTAGTATTATGTTTATAGTAGTGTTCGTTTTTGCAAATTGAAATGAAAGTTAATGTGGTTATGGCTCTTGTTAGTCGTGATTAGGCTCATTTGAAGTTGCATGATGTAGTGTTTTGTTTTTAGTATGAGTGAATTTGCATGTGATATAGTAGGGTTCCGTTTATAGTAGTATTCTGTTTCTAGTAGTGTTACGGCGTTTTGCAAATGATTGCTCGATTTATGCTTGTATGATGATTGAAATGAAAGTGAATGTGGTTATGGCTCTTGTTGGTCTGTGATTAGTCTGTTATTAGTAGTATTATGTTTATAGTAGTGTTCTGTTTTTGCAAATTGAAATGAAAGTGAATGTGGTTATGGCTCTTGTTAGTCTGTGATTAGGCTCATTTGAAGTTGCATGATGTAGTGTTTTGTTTTTAGTATGAGTGAATTTGCATGTGATATAGTAGGGTTTTGTTTATAGTATTATTCTGTTTCTAGTAGTGTTCTGGCGTTTTGCAAATGATTGCTCTGATTTATGCTTGTATGATGATTGAAATGAAAGTGAATGTGGTTATGGCTCTTGTTAGTCTGTGATTAGTCTGTTATTAGTAGTATTATGTTTATAGTAGTGTTCTGTTTTTGCAAATTGAAATGAAAGTGAATGTGGTTATGGCTCTTGTTAGTCTGTGATTAGGCTCATTTGAAGTTGCATGATGTAGTGTATTGTTTTTAGTATGAGTGAATTTGCATGTGATATAGTAGGGTTCTGTTTATAGTAGTATTCTGTTTCTAGTAGTGTTCGGCGTTTTGCAAATGATTACTCGATTTATGCTTGTATGATGATTGAAATGAAAGTGAATGTGGTTATGGCTCTTGTTAGTACGTGATTAGTCCGTTATTAGTAGTATTATGTTTATAGTAGTGTTCTGTTTTTGCAAATTGAAATGAAAGTGAATGTGGTTATGGCTCTTGTTAGTACGTGATTAGGCTCATTTGAAGTTGCATGATGTAGTGTTTTGTTTTTAGTATGAGTGAATTTGCATGTGATATAGTAGTGTTCTCGTTTATAGTAGTATTCTGTTTCTAGTAGTGTTCGGCGTTTTGCAAATGATTGCTCTCGATTTATGCTTGTATGATGATTGAAATGAAAGTGAATGTGGTTATGGCTCTTGTTAGTCTGTGATTAGGCTCATTTGAAGTTGCATGATGTAGTGTTTTGTTTTTAGTATGAGTGAATTTGCATGTGATATAGTAGGGTTCTGTTTATAGTAGTATTCCGTTTCTAGTAGTGTTCTCGGCGTTTTGCAAATGATTGCTCCGATTTATGCTTGTATGATGATTGCAATGAAAGTGAATGTGGTTATGGCTCTTGTTAGTCTGTGATTAGTCTGTTATTAGTAGTATTATGTTTATAGTAGTGTTCTGTTTTTGCAAATTGAAATGAAAGTGAATGTGGTTATGGCTCTTGTTAGTCCGTGATTAGAGTCATGTTGGTGCCCGTGATGATGATGAGTTTTATATGGCCATTCCGTAGTCAAATGTAGTGAGGCTAACTAAGTGTATCCTACTTAGAATTTTGAGGGTAGCTCGTGATGCGGGCTCATTGTAGCCACCACGGTAGCATAAAGCTTCGATTCTTCTTGGGTTATGCTTGTGTTATTGCCACCTCATTTGACAACCTCGGTGACCAAATATGTGAGAGGTTCATTTGATCATTGATGTGCTCCATATGTACGAAACATGATGACATGCATGATGGACTTGTAAATATAAAAATTAAAACCCCAAGCAGAATATATATCATATGCATATGGCTTCAAAATGTTTACAAAAAGTTGTGTGTTTTTCCTTCCCAAAAACTACATTTTCTTCACAAAAGCTTCACAAATTCTCTTCTACCTTCCCAAAAACTTTCTAACTTTACATAAACTTTCTACCTTCACAAAAACTCGTATACCTATTCTTCATCTTCTTGTTGTGAGATGTTCGGTTGCCATTCATATGTTCAGCAATAAATTGAATTGCTTTATGAACATCTTCAACAGATGGACCAACCTCTTCGGCAGCGACCCTAAATCTTCAAGTTGTGACTTCTTTGCATGGGGTTCATCATATTCATTATTTCCACAAACTTTGATAACTTCATTTAGATAGAATTGAAGTGACATCCACACATTACTTAGAGTCTTTGGATGTAGTTCTTCCCATGACTCATTGACAAGCAGCAATAAGTTGGTCAATTTTTCTTGGTGATTTTCTGTATTGTAATGTTTGTAGTACTCTAAAGTAACCTAAATCTAAAATATTCATGTCTGGGCTGTTAGGTGGTTGTTGTATCAACCTGAAATCAAATCCATCAAGTAGTCTGTGTTGCTGAAATACTGGATCATCATTGGTTATATGACATGGTGCATTATCTTGTTGTATGTACGTATATGACCTTGCTAAGGTCATTTGGCCATTTCTCCCTGATGGCAGGCATGATTTTGTTTACCAACATGTCTCTAATCACATGTTTTGTTACCGCATCAATGGGCTTTGTTTCTAGAGTTCCCCTAGGCCTATTATCAGATGATCTTTGTCTTTGGAACTTGTTTTGTGAAAGGCCATATGCCAATCTTCCCGTCAAATGCACATCAACCATCTTGGTTCCACCTTGGTCTTGCAACTGCAGCCATGAACATGGCTTTTGGGATGAAGTTTTTGTTTTTAATCTTCCTCCATGGTGTTTTTTCCTTTGGATGTAGATATGCTCTGACCCTTTTTTGTGTCATATAGAACCATTTCTCATCTATATGAACAACATTTCTCATATCTATGTAAGTGGGGTTTGTGTACAATGTGTTTCTTTGAAGTAAACTTATGACCCACATTAACCTTCTTAGCTTTTTCTTCATGTCCAAATCTGGTTTTAATGGACTTGTATGAGGTCTTAATCCCCCCCCTTTTAACTATCCTCCATAATGTTGTGTAATGCAAATCAAGTGCTTGAGCTAATACTCTTAAATTTGGCGTTTTTCATTGCTGAGCCTAGGCCCGTGATGTGGCTGTTGAGCAGATACTACAAGGGCAGATGCTTCACCTTCTACACTTTCATCAAGCCCTGAGGCCTCTAATGGCAATGATGCCATATTTATAAAAAAAAAAAATTCTCCTTCTGTTTTTTTCTTATAAGTCAGCAAGTGGTATGAGGATGAGTTAATGGGGTATATGTAGTTGACATTACTGATATTATAAGTTTGGAGGGAAAATGAAATTTGTAGTTTTCGTTACTTTACATAATTTCAGGAGATTTGGGTGCTTGTGCTGCTGTACTTCTGTCGTCCTTTTCCCTCCTTTTTTTGGCCTCAAGTGTAAACTTGAGCTGATTTTGTAAAGTGCTTCTTCTTTTTGGATTGATTATTATTTAATTATAAAGGACCCACTTGCATTGTACTACTCTTTTCTTTTTTAAATTGCTTTTATTAAATCAGATTCCACCCATGTGCAAGAATCTTCCTTCTTCTTAATATTTGTGCAAGATTCTAAGTAGGAAGGATAAAAAAAAACAGAGGGAGTACTTCATTTTTTTTATTACTGCTGAAGTAGGTAGTGCAGAAACAATAACACAATGGAAATATAGAGACATCATATAATGAAACCATAATTCCTTAAATATGAAATGTAGTGATTATGCATTGCTTTATGTCAATTTATGATAGTAAAGCCTTATAAGATGACATCAGATAATTAGCTTTAAAGATAAGTTTATCTATGTCATTTTAACAATACAAGAAAATTTGAATGAACCGAGTCTACAATAACTTATTATGCACCGGAAACCATATGATACAGTCAGTTTTCATTTAATATAGTCAGTTTTTGTTTGATATAATCAGTTTTTGCATGATATAACGTCAATTTTTGTGTTCTTAATATTCATGGAGCACCTCTCTCCATTAACATGTGAATTATTTATCACATTTTGTGATGCATTTCTCACCACATACCTCTTTTGTTGATGCACATTATCACCAACACCATAATTTAATTTGTTGATGCACATTATCACCAACCTTCACTCAATGGAGCACTTCTCTCCATAAACTCATTTTGACGTTGCCTTGCAAATTGACTACGTCCACTACTTTATTTTCGGAAATTGTCTCTGCGTTGACTACGACTTCCACATTATCAGATTGTTGCTTATCTAACTTCCACATTCGTAAAGATTACTTGATCTTTACCTCAAACAATTCGTAAAATCCATGTTCATGGGCTAAAAGGGAACCCATCACACCCAACCTACTTCCATGGGTAAACACAAAAAATTTCGCTCAAACAAAAAAAATTGCTCACAAACAATGAAATCAAGTTGCGTTGCTTGTTTCTTTTTACTCAAATTTTTTTAGTACTCTCTTTCTCTCTCTATATCTGCTTGTTTTTTTGTTTTTTGCTTCATTTTTTTCCCTTTCCCGGATCTAACCTGGAGCTCTTGGTACCATGTTGAAATTTTTAGAGGAGAAAAAAGAGAAGCTTGGAGAAATTTGAAATACTACATTTTTATATATTTTTCACACATAAATAAATAAACAAAGCAACCTTTAAATAGGCATACAAAGCACTACTAATAACATCTTAACTATGAGCCACTAAAGAGAGAAATTAGGAACATGTCAACTATGTAACCCACTACTTGCTATCCCACTAAATAGACTATTATGTAGACCACTACTTGTTAGCCCACTAACTAATTATTAGCAACTAGTTTCTTTCAAAAAAAAAAAATTATTAGCAACTAGTCCCAACTATTAGGAAAACTATTTGACTAATTTTGGAGCATAATCCAACAATAATCACCTTTATATAGTTAGTTTTTGTATCACTAGTAGAGGATTGACGATTTGCGTCGAATCCGAAAGCACCATTTGCGTCGGACCTAGGTGCGACGCTAGAAGTCTCGTCGCAGATGGATCAGACACGATTTGCGTCAGATCGAGATGCGATACAATTGAAAACCTATTTACGTCGCATGTGGACATGGGTCCGACTCACATCATGCCCAACCCCTGATTTTGGTAGTGATGCTAGGCATGATGTGCGTCGGACCCATGTTCACATGCGACGCACATCGTGTATTCTGCGTCGGCCCTTCCGCAGCATGCCACGCAAATACCAATTTTTTTACCAAAAAAAATATTAATGACCCTCAACAACCAGATTACACCACATGATAAACTCGAGTCATACCACAAGAATCAAATAAAATGAAAAAAAAGGACAAAATACGACATTCAAACAAAATGAAGGAAATCAAAAGAGCCCATAATATTCGAAATACAAGAAACTATTAACATTGAACCGAAATACAAGAAACTATTAACATTGAATCAAAATACAAGAATAAAACGAAATGAAAAAATTGAACCCAAAAAAAAATCAGATCTAACACAAAAAAAAACCCTATAAATGAGGGAGAACTAATCCCAAAAAAATCAGATCTCACCCAAAAAAAATTGAACCTTAAAAAAATAGATCTAACACAAAAAAAATCAGATCTAACCCTAAAAAAACCATTGAATTTCGATGTCTTTCTTGTCGAGAAACACGGCAAGAGTGAGGAGAACTCCGAGACAAACACCAACGAACACCGGCGACAAACCGTTGAATTTCGATGCCTTTCTTGGCGAGAAACACGGCGACAGTGATAGAACTCCTCAACAAACACCACGAAATCTCGGCGGCAATAATTGAGATGATTTCAGGATTTGAAGAATTAAGTATTTGAGATGTATTTAGTATTTGAAGAATTCAGTATTTGAAGGAAGAAAGATGGGAAAGAGAGAAGGAGAGAGAAGGAGAGATAGAGAGAAGAGAGAGAGACGGTTGTGTGAGGAAGGAATTAAGAAGGTAGGGTTTCACATCATGTGTTCTGAGTAAATAAAAATAAAGGAAAGGAAGAGCGCGCACAATCCATGGGCTTTCACTGATCTGCGTCGCAAGCTAAGTAAAATCCGACGGAGATTGTTGAATCCAATTTAGGCTTCTATCATCTGCGTCGTACCTATGTGCACTCCGACGCACATGGTTGGATCAAAATCTTGAGCCTTTAATCATTTGCGTCGCACGTTTGTGCACATCCGACGCAAATCTTCTTTTTACTCATTTTCTCAGGCTATCTGCGTCGGATTTTGAATACAATCCGACGCAAATCGTCAGTTCCTGAACATTTGCGTCAGTTGTTATTTTGTCCGACAATAGAGAGACGCAAATTATCATTTTTCTACTAGTGTATAATATATTCATTCTTCTGATATAGTCAGTTTTCGTATGATACAGTTGTTATAGTCAATCTTTGAGTAAAAAAAATCAGTTTGAGTGCACAATATATAAATTATGTGAATTCAGTCTACCCAAGACACTTTGTTAGCAATAAATTAGCGTAAATTGGGATCTTAATGGTCAAAGCGAAGTCTACAATACATTTGTGATTCTTAAACAATTGTGGTTTGTGATCGCAGATGAGATTATTAATATGAAATCATTGCAATATGATATCATTACTCTAAAAGCTGCAACAAACAATTTTTCTAAGGCTAACCAACTTGGAGAGGGTGGATTTGGTCTTGTGTACAAGGTAACTTCTACTCGCATTATGTATATGCATTGCAAAGGAATCATGGCTTCCAATTGCTTCTTCAAGCACTACTGTTCTTAATTTTCCATCATATACTGGTGTATTGGCGGGTCTTGGCACTTTTGCTATTAACGGCCAAAAAAATTGATCATAGCAAATACATATGAAAGTCAAACTATCAAAATAAAAGAATATTATTTCTAAGTCCAAAGTAAACAAAAAAATATAAACTATATAAAAATATAAATTTAAACGAAGCTATAAATTATTTTTATACTTGATAATTAACAAGTATTGGTATAGAGATCTATACTTTTGTTTAAGTAATATTGTCGATTTTTTGTATAAGTTATCGAAATGATATTTTGCATATTTCCGTCCTAAAGTTGAACACAGGTACGAGGATACACCTTTTTATTTATAGATTTATGATATTCAATTAAATTTAATGTATTTTTTATTCAGTAAAAAGACAATAGAAAAATCAAAAGTTTAGAACTTCAAATGGCATAAAGTAAACGGTTTTTTCACTAAGTACCCCCGAGTTTTTATAAAACTCACCAGGTACCCTCGCATTTATCAAAATTCACTGGGTACCCCCGAGTTTTATGGTAATACATCTTAATGCCCTTAATGACTAACAAACGTTAGTCATTAACCCTAACTTTTTATTTTAAATCCTAATTAACCCCTAACCCTAACCTTAACCCTAATCCTAACCCCTAACCACCAGTCCACCACCTGAACACTAGCAACCACCACCTCCCCCCACCCCCACCTTCGGATTATTTATTATTTATTATTTATTATTTATTATTTATTATTTATTATTTATTATTTATTATTTATTATTTATTAATTATTATTATTATTTATTTATTTATTTATTATTTATTATTATTATTATTTATTATTTATTATTATTATTATTATTATTATTTGTTATTATTATTTATTATTTAGTATCATTTTTTATTATTATTTATTTGTTATTATTAATTATTATTAATTTTTTTTGTTATTATTTTTATTATTATTTATTATTATTATTATTTATTATTATTATTGTTATTTATTATTATTTTTTATTTATTATTATTATTATTTATTATTATTATTATTATTTATTATTATTATTATTATTATCATTATTATCATTATTATTTATTATTATTATTATTATTATTATTATTATTATTATTATTGTTATTGTTGTTTATAATTATTATTATTTATTATTTATTATTTATTATTCATTATTTATTATTTATTATTTATTATTTATTATTTATTATTTATTATTTATTATTTATTATTTATTATTTATTATTTATTATTTATTATTTATTATTTATTATTTATTATTTATTATTTATTATTTATTATTTATTATTTATTATTTATTATTTATTATTTATTAATTATAATTTCTATTATTTATTATTTATTTTTATTATTTATTATTATTATTATTACTATTTATTATTTATTTTTATTATTTATTATTATTATTACTATTTATTATTTATTATTTATTATTATTATTTAGCAAAAATAAGTTCAGTTCAGCCAAAATAAGTTTAAAAGAACATGGCCTAAGCCAACAACATCACATGCCCATTCCCAATGAATGGGTCGCCCCTTTCTCCTTTTCTCTTTCCCCTTCACACGTACAGATGATTGTGCTGAACTAGTTTGGGCTTTTTTTTAGTTGCGCTAACAAGTTGTGTTAAATTTTTTCCCAAAACCATATGGGAGTCAGCCTCAAACCTGCCCTCAGAAGGTCCACCCCTCCACTGGCGTGCATACCATATTTTATATTATTGAATGTGAGAAAGATACTTGACACAACTTTTTACTCACATCTCTTCAAGATAGTATATTTTTAGACGATTAAGATATATATTGTTAGGATCGAGTAGCATACTTGATTATGGATTCGCAAGAAATAATACTACAAAAATAAACAAACAACACAATAAGACTTTCAATTATGTGTGTGATATCGTGTGACGCATAAGGCTTTCGAGATTTTTTGGAATCAAATAAACCTAGTCACAAAAGAACTTGGATCCACCTTGATCACACCAGAGCCCTTTGACTTAGGCCCTAGCTCGTGTTTAAATCCAAACGCTCACATGTTGCCTTTCTCTCTATACATCTCTATGATTCCCGTCACATGAGCTAAAATTATAGTCAATTGAGGAATAATAGAATCTTAGTATGAAATTGCAACTAGCTCACCGGCCTAACGCTAATCATTCAGAATAGAATACAATCAAATTGTATCTAATTTCCTAATACCAACCTACTAGTATCAAGAAATCTATAATCCTTGATATTTGGATACTTACGATTTCATGAAAGATCTCCACATTCCAACAATAATCCATATTTCGGGGGACCTTTTTAAAATAATTCAAACTATTTTTTCCTCTATTATTAAATATATGGTCGCACGGTTGAAATGTACTCAAGGAACAAGGAGAAGAGAGATAGTTAGAGAAAGATAAAAAACGAGAACGTCCATCTTCTAGGATAGAGAAAAGGAGATTATATTGTCAAAAAACTCAAGATTACAAGTTATTATATTGAATACTTTCTAAAATATAAACTCTTCAAGTATTAAAAAAGAGGAAGTATTATTTGTTCCTTCTTTGATCCATTTTTGGTTTATAGTATATAGGAAAAGAAGAAAAAAATTCATAATTCAAATTATATTTAGAAGTTCATCCCAACAATTGGGATTATTTTCAAAACAATTTAAATGTGAGATAGAAAAGAAAAGTGAAAATCGGGATTATCCATGTTATTTCTTTCATTAGTGCATCATGTATGGATCAGGTTCACAATAATCTTATTGTTAATCCCGTTCCTTTTCTTTTCTCACTCCTTTCTTGTCACTCACTGAAATCTCTCACCTTACTTTTTTTCTAGAATGTTTTGTCTTACTTGATTCGTTAGGGTTCTCCCTTGAGAGAAGGGTGTCCTAACATTACCCATGTACCCAAAAAAAACTTTATTCACCAATTTTCTGTTGAGATCGTCGATTTAGCGGCGAAGGTACTCGGCCATTGCAACAACCATGCCTCAACTATCACATCTCTTCATCCAAATATTTTTTCAAGTTACAATGAATAATTTTGGAGGAGAGAGAAAGCTCGAGAAGCTTCAGCAATAGAGATGTGTTGAGGGTAAAGAAATAAATGAAGTGCAGGGTGATGTAGATGATTTAAACTATGATATGTGATGACAATTTATGTAGAAGAACATAGGAGGTGAAGTACTTAGGGTTCTAAGTTTGAAATTTCGGGGATTCTTTTGTTGATAATTTATAATGGAGCTTCAAATAACATTTATGTACTCATGAAGTGGTGGTCGAAGGGGTGGTTGTTGCGTTGATTGTTTTCAAGGTATGGTATGGGCTTTCTTACTTGGTTTTTTTTAACACAATCAAGTTTTGAATAATATAATAAGTTTTTGAATAATAAGGTCAATTTCATCTTCTTAAGCCCACCCACCAACTCCATCTCAACAAAAAAAAATGAAAAATAATATAAGATCTCCGATCCTCCCTTCCTAACTTTTCTCTCTTTCTCTCTCCTCTCCTTCTTCAAACCACTCTATCACAACCTCTCCATACGCCAATTTTTTCTCTTTCCTAGGGCTCACTTCCTAGTTTCTTTTAATGTCTCCGGTGGCAGTTTCTAGTGGTTTATCCCCCCATTTCTCTTTGGAAACCCTCATTCATGGCTCCCATACTCCCACCACTCTCTTCCTTTGGTTAAGCTTCCGCCATGGACGACCTCTCTCGTTCATTAGAGGTTTTCTTCTTCGATGAGCCCTAGGTGTGAGTTCCTCCGATTTTGTTGTCATCATTGTAAAAAGGCAATGCTTGAAATTGGAGGAGAGAGAAATGTTGGGTTTGTGTCACGAATTCTGCATTAATTATTCAAGCTTAGTCTACAAGCCTCGGAAGAAAATTAGGCATACTATATTTTTACCCTCTAAGGCTTGTGAAGATCCTTGGCCTCCAAGGATTATGATGTCCTTGGGCTCCAAGGCTTGTGCTAATAGGCTTGGCCTCTAAGCTTTCTTGCACTATAAATTCCCACTTAACATAGACTTACAATTTGTACCATATGTACCATATGTACCAAGTGTAGCAAGAGAACCATACACATATATTAGCTCTTAGAGAGAATACTCCAATACATCTCCTTTGGGAGGTTAGCAACTCTCTATGCGAATTAGATCCAATATAATTGAGAGAGTCATACCATTATCCTTTTATCCTTCATGCTTATACTCTCATACCCTTTCATATATTGGATAATATAGTGCTGATCGTTGTGGGTTTTTTTTTTACCTCTTTTGAGGGTTTTTCCACGTTAAATTGTGTGTGTTTATTACTATTTATCTTGTCCATCTTTTACCTATTTTTCACATTATCAGTATTTGCTTCTGCTTCGGCTCCTAACCTCGACAAGTGGTATCTGAGCCAAAATTTTTGTTAGAGCGTTTTTATATTTCTAAGATGTCTTCGGTGACAAAATTTGATATTGAGAAATTTGATGGCAAGATCAGCTTTAGCATCTGGAAAGTCCAGATGAAGACCGTTCTCACCGGGAGCGGATAAATATACAAAAATTAGCAAGTATATATATGTATATGCTTGAAATCATTTGGGGTTTCGTACGACGAATACATATTTTGTTAACTTGTGTGTGTTCTTTTATATCGTTATTGTCCACCTTTACCTTATTTTCTCAATTACTCTATTTGCTTCCGCTTTCGCTTCTAATCCCAACAAGAAAAGGTGATATTGGAGAGATAGTGAAGAAGCGGTAGTGAAAGTGGACTTCTCGACGACAACAGCCGCGGCAGTAGGACTGCAATATTAGATATTAATCAAGAAAATTCTCCATATTAGTAGAAAGATCATGTAATTATAATATCTAGAGTAATCTAGGAAAATATCCATGAAAATGTATATATGTTAGAAAATTCTAGATATCTTTCTAGAATGATGTATAATAATATCTAGCCTAGGGAAAATCCTAGAAAAGTCCTAACAGAAATCTAGATGTAAAAAATCCTAGAAAAATCTAGAGGATGCACAAGTTTTCTTACCACACCTATAAATAGGTGATGGTGTAAGCCTTGATGATGGATGAAAAAAAAAAACATTACAAAGTTAATGAAAAAGCCTACCATTTCCCACAAACAATCTCTCCCTTTACCATCAAACAACAACACTCTTTGATCAAAAACATCTCTTAAAGCATAAAAGTTCACTACTACTTCCGCTGAAGTTTCCTACATTTGGTATCAAGAGCCACTATAATCCAAAGCCTTCAACAATTAAACACATTTATCCCTCAACTTCAAACCCCACATATTCAACTTTTTTAAAACAAAATCAAACCACATAAATTAAAATGACTTACTCAAACACATTTAACTACCACCAGGTAAATTGGGTACCCACATTTAAGTGAGAAAAATACCAATAACAGTCAATTCAAATGAGGTCCATATTTATCTCACAAGATTTGTGGGAGTTAGTACAAAATGGTTATGAACAACCAAACGATTTAATCCAAGAAGCTACTTGGGATGAAGCACGCCGAAAGCAATATAACAAAATCGGATATGGGATAATTATGCCCTATCCTTAATGTATCGGGGAGTAGATGAAACTATTCTCCCTACTATTATGGCTGCTACAACGGCCAAGGAGGCTTGGAGTATCCTGGAGACAAAATATAGGGGCTCCGAGAAGGTAATAGTCTTTAAACTCCAATCTTTTTGGAGATATTTTGATAATTTATTAATGACGGAAAAAGAAACAATCCAAGAGTTTTTTAGTCGGGTAACAGATATTATATATCAAATCCGAACTAATGGAGATAAAATTGAAGATGTCCAAATTGTTCGGAAAATATTAAGAAGTCTCCCCAAAAATTATGATCATATAGTGGCTACTATAGAGGTGTCTAATAAAGATTTATCTAAATTAAGTTTAACTGAATTAATGGGTTCCCTTCTAGCACATGAAGATAAAATGCGGAGATTTACAGAGCAGCCACTAGAACAAGCTTTTCAGGCTAAATTAAAATTCTCTAATAATGGAGAAAATAAAAATAAAAATGGCTACGGTAAAAGTTACCAAAAAGGAGGGACATCATATAACCGTGGCCGGGGGAGAGGAAGTTATAAAAATCAAGAAACTAGAGAAAATCAATCTGGCTCCTATTGCAATTTATGTAAGAAAAATGGCCATAATACACAAGATTGCCGGTATAAGTGTAAAAGATGCAAAAAGCACACTCATTTTGAAAAAGATTGTTGGTTCCGGCAAAAGGATGAGGCCAATTTTACGGAAAACAAGGAGCCCAGAGATCAATTATTTTATACCTGTTTAAATGCTCACCAAGAGTCAAATGATATATGGTATATTGATAGTGGTTGTTCAAACCACATGACTGGCAATAAAAATTCATTTGTCAGTCTGGACGAAAATATAAAAACACAAATTACTCTTGGTGATGGAAGCAACCAAGAGGTTGCTGGCAAGGGGACAATAGCCGTTAGAACAAAAATCGGCTCGTCTAAATTTATTTCTGATGTTTTCTATGTCCCCGGGCTTGCACAAAATTTGTTAAGTGTAGGCCAACTAATCCAAAGAGGCTATATGGTGAAATTTGATGCTAATAAATGCCTCATATTTGATAAGAGAAAAGGGAAATTAATTACTACTACTCAAATGGCTCCTAATAAGATATTCCCATTAAGAATGCAAATGGAGCATAATGTTGCCCTAAGTTCTATAATGCATGAATCCACATTGTGGCATTTAAGATTCGGGCATCTAAATTTTAACAGTTTAAAACTGTTAAAACAAAAACAAATGGTGATTGGACTTCCACCTATAACTAATGAAAGAAAAATTTGTGAGGGATGTATATATGAAAAAATGCATAGATTGTCGTTCCCTACTTCATCTTGGAGGGCTAGAGCTCCATTAGAGCTTGTTCACTCAGATATATGGGGTCGTACCAGAAATCCATCTCTTGGCGGAAAAAGATATTTTCCATTATTTGTCGATGATTTCACTCGCATGATGTGGGTTTATATTTTGGAACGAAAATCAGAAGCGTTTTCCCACTTCATGCAATTTAAAGCCCTCGCAGAAAAACAAAGTGGGCATTCAATAAAAATTCTTAGAACAGATCGTGGGGGAGAATTTACAAATTTAAAGAATTCAACAGCTTCTATAAGGAGCATGGGATTAAAAGATAATTAACAGTAAGACGCACACCTCAACAAAATGGTGTTGCGGAAAGGAAAAATAGAACAATTGCTGAAACGGCCCGCAGTATGATGCAAGCTATGAATTTACCAAAATATGTTTGGGCCGAAGCTGTCTGTACAGCGGTGTATATTCTCAATAGGTCTCCCACGAAAGCTGTAAAGGGTAGGACACCCTATGAAGCTTGGCATAAGAGAAAGCCAAGAGTGGAGCACCTCAAAGTATTCGGGTGCATAGCATATGCCCACATCCCGAAAGAAATTCGGGAAAAACTTGATGGAAAAGGAGAAAATGTGTCTTCATTGGATATAGTGACGAATCTAAAGGATATCGTCTCTATCGCCCGAATCTAAGAAGCTATTAATCGAAGAGATGTCATCTTCGATGAAGGAGCTCAATGGACGTGGATGGAGAATGAATCTCGGCCACTTGAAGCGGATTTTCTTCCACCAATCCCAAGTGAAGATGAAGGCCCAAATTATCCCGCAACGCATCATCCTCCAGTCCATCATCACCGAGATCTCCAACAACATCCTCGAGATCGGTGAGTCCAACATCAGGATCAACCTCTCAAAGCTCAGCTCCAGTAGTCCGACGTTCACAAAGAGATCGGCGACCACCAGGCTACTTGGAGGATTTCCAGTGCAATCAAGCTATCATGGCTCTCTTCACTAGCGAACCATAAATCTTTCAAGAAGTTGCTCGAGAAGACAAATGGATCGAGGCCATGAATGAAGAAATCAAGATGATCGAGAAAAACAACACATAGGAGCTTGTTGAGAAACCTGAAGACAAAGAAGTCATCGGTCTCAAATGGGTCTACAAGGTCAAGTATAATGAAGATGGCTCCATCCAGAAATACAAGGCTCGTCTCGTCGCAAAAGGTTACTCCCAATAACCGAGGGATTGACTTTAACGAGACATATGCTCCCGTTGTCCGCATGGAGACTATCGAGTCGATCCTTGCTCTTGCTTGCTCAACTTAAATTACCAGTCTTTCAATTAGATGTCAAGTCAGCATTTCTAAATGGAGAGCTCAAAAAAGAAGTATACGTTGAACAACCGCAAGGATATCTCATCGAAGGCAAAGAAGACAAAGTATACCGCCTTCGTAAAGCCGTTTATGGGCTTAAGCAAGCACCCAGGCCTGGAATAGCAAAATAGATGGCTACCTACTTCAAAATGGGTTTACAAAAAACCCAAGTGAGCCATCACTATATGTCAAGGCCCAAGGATCACAAGATTTTCTCATATTGTGCCTTTATGTAGATGATCTAATCTTGACAGGCACTAATCCAAAAATGATTAAAGAATTTAAGAAGACAATGATGTCGGAATATGAAATGACTGACCTTGGAGCCATGAAGTACTTCCTTGGCATGCAAGTCAAGCAAAGCCCAGGAAGAATATTTCTCTCACATGAGAAATATGCAGACGACCTACTTAAGAAGTTCAACATGAGTGAATGCAAGCCATTGGCTACACCAATGGCACTTAATGAAAGGCTATCTAAGAACGATGGCAAAGAGAAGGTCGATGCATCAATATATCGATGTTTGGTCGGCTCTCTCATCTATCTTACACATACAAGGCCCGACATAGTACATGCTGTCAGCATCGTATCCAGGTTCATGAGTGAGCCAAGTAAAGCTCACTTGGCAGCAGCAAAAAGGATTCTCAGGTATGTCAAGGGAAAAAAAAGTTATGGTATTCTGTATGAGACAGAGGAGAATCACGAGCTTACAGGGTACACAGACAGCGATTGGGCCGGAAGCATTGACGATCGGAAGAGTACAAGTGGCTACGACTTCCAGCTGGGAACCAAGGCCATATCTTGGTCATCAAAGAAACAAGCAACAGTAGCTCTGTCATCAGCAGAAGCAGAGTACATAGCAGCAACAAGTGCAGCATGTGAAGCGGTATGGCTCAAAAGGATTCTCAATGATCTACAACATACATTAGAAGAACCAACAACTATCTACTGTGACAACATGTCTGCAATATCCATGACGAAGAATCCAGTCTTCCACAGTCGTACGAAGCACATCGAGACAAACAAGAGATTGAGCTACAATTTTGCAAGACGGAGGAGCAGCTCGCAGATATATTCACAAAAGCAATTCCAACAGAGAAGTTCATCCAATTCAGAAGACAGCTCGGAGTACAAGAATTTTCAGATTAAGGGGGAGTATTAGATATTAATAAAGAAAATTCTCCATATTAGTAGAAAGACCATGTAATTATAATATCTAGAGTAATCTAGGAAAATATCCATGAAAATATCTATGTTAGAAAATTATAGATATCTTTCTAGAATGATGTATAATAATATCTAGCCTAGGGAAAATCCTAGAAAAGTCCTAAGAGAAATCTAGATGTAAAAAATCCTAGAAAAATCTAGAGGATGCACAAGTTTTCTTACCACACCTATAAATAGGTGATGGTGTAAGCCTTGATGATGGATGAAAAAAAACATTACAAAGTTAATGAAAAAGCCTACCATTTCCCACAAACAATCTCTCCCGTTACCATCAAACAACAACACTCTTTGATCAAAAACATCTCTTAAAGCATAAAAGTTCACTACTACTTCCGCTCAAGTTTCCTACATTCAAGTCGATGACATTGTTGATGTTTAGGTAAGTTAGTAGGACTAATTCTAGTAATGTTGTTGTTTCTATAAACCCCCAAAAAAAGTTGGGATTTTTTTTTGGGGGGGGATAGGGGGGGAAGATGACAATGAGAAAGAGAAAAATTGAGGAGTTGTTGATTTGATTAATATCTACAGTTTGAATTAGTAATTTTCTTGTAGGGACATACTGTTTATATTTTTTTAATATTGACAAACATATTTAAGAATGACAGATCAATTTTAAAATTACCAATAATGATATGGGAGAGTTGTATACGTATTTACACCAGCTGTATTCTTATCTATAGCTACCTTAGAATATAACTCGAGACATCATTTTGTGCATGACAATTCAGGGCACGCCTCAAAATGGCGAGGTGATAGCAGTGAAGAGGCTCTTACGAAACTCTATTCAAGGCATTCAAGAATTCAAGAATGAAGTTCTTCTTATAGCAAAACTCCAACACAAAAACCTTGTAAAATTCTTAGGATATTGTGTCACGGAAGAAGAAAAACTGCTTGTTCATGAGTACTTGTCCAATTCAAGCTTGGACCAGGTCTTGTTTGGTAATTATATTTGAATCCTTATGAGTTGAGGCAACATATATATAATATTATCTGTGGAACCTAATTTTTGAAACAACTTTAAGAAATTGCAGATGCAAAAAATAAGTCATTTCTGGGTTGGGAAACAAGGTATAAGATCATAGAAGGAATTGCAAAAGGACTGCTCTATCTTCATGAGTATTCTCGATACAAGATTGTGCACCGAGATCTGAATCCTAGCAATATTTTGCTAGACAAGGACATGAATTCGAAAATATCAAACTTTGGCATGGCAAAACTCTTTGGGGAGGACCAAGTTCAGGGAACAAGTACCAATTTCGTTCCGTCGCCGTAAGCTTCTTTCAATTTTACATATATATCACCTTCACAAATTTGTCAAGAAAATAGAAGTTGACATTTGTTAACCAACAATGGCAGTGGATACATGGCACCAGAATATATTAGAAGCGGAGAGTATTCTGTCAAATCAGATGTCTACAGTATTGGAGTTCTTGTTCTGCAGATAGTAACTGGACAAACAATAAGAAACAATAATAGCCCAGCTACAGATGAACTGAGCCTACTTCAAAATGTAAGAGGGAGTATCTTTAAAAAAAAAAAAGAAACTTAAATTTCTTCTAATTACAATGATATATTCAAGATACTGTTACTTTTTTTCAGGCATCGAGGTTATGGATGTCCAAGTGTTTGGACCCCTGATCTGGTCCAACAGTGTTATGCAAAGCCCATCTAAAGGATCTGATCTGTATGCTCCCAAGGAGCCCATCAGCCTTTTTAGACAGAAAGCAACTTTGCCATAAAAGGGGGACAACTTTCCTACAGACATGGATGCTCCCCAATAGGGTTTCCTGTCTAGGGAATCCCCAACATTATAAAAGCAGCAAGTCCAATCAATGAACAGGTATTGAATTCTCACCTAACAAAACCAGAGCATCTCTCTCTAGAACTGTTCACTTTCTCTCTCTACCTCAATCTCAACTGACTTGAGCGTCGGAGGGGCTTTCCCGAGAACACCCCCGGGCTAGGTTTCTTTGTTTTGCAGGACCCCGGTTGACAAGACTCGGGATTATATTCCAACTCGGGATTTTAACCTCTCTAAACACAATTAACTCCTTTAACTAGTTTCTAGGCAGAAACAGTTTGGCGCTGTCTGTGGGGAAGACACATCTCAAAGCTACGTACCGAGAGTCGAATGGCACCCCGAAGGAAAACAACCCGAGCTTCACTACCTCCCCAACCAACCCCAATTCGGTCCCAGCAACCCAACGTGCTGGTTGAGTCGCTTGCCATCGACGATGAGGGATCCACACCTCGTAATGAAGAGCGAGACGAGTCCCGGGAGCAATACCCAGCTGATCCACCCCCATCACCGTGGCGGGACATAGAAAGAATAGCTCGGCAGGTTGAACGCAAACATGCAACGCAGCTTGCAGGAACTCATAGCGGGGATCCCCCAACTCAACCAGGGGGGTATCCCGAGAGTTGACTCAAGGAGAGCCCCGGCCCAGGGGAGATCCAAACACTCTAGTTCCTAACTGGGACGGGCAACGAGTGCGAGGAGAGAGATCCCGCCAGGCCAACTCCCATCGGACATCAAACTCATATGCCCGGCGGATCATCGAGGAGAATCGTAGGCGTCGGATGGAGCAGGACGCTCGGAACTTGCTGAATGACAAGCGGAGGGCCAATCAGGAAAAGGCTCGCCAAGAGGAACAAGCTCAATCCAGGACTCCCCGACGGGGGCGGGAAGGATCCCCCCTCGGTTCAAAGAAGACCAGGACTGAGGGTGAAGGAGACTCGGGACCCCCAAGAAACAAGAGTCCTGTCTTGGTGAACAGAGGAGTGTTAAACTTCATGACACCCTTTAGTCGGGAGATCACGGAAGTGCCCAACCCAAGCAAGGTCAAAGTCCCACAAATCGAGCAGTACTCGGGAAATAGAGATCCCGACGATCACATGGAGGCATATAAGGCCCAGATGAGTGTACAAACAGGGTGTGAAGCAGCATGGTGCCGTTACTTCCCGACTACCCTTAAGGGCCTAGCACTCAGCTGGTTTTCGGGACTCTCCCCTGGCATTATCACGAACTTTTCTGTGTTAGAAGCATTATTCCACCAACATTTCATTGCCGGGCGTCGGTACAAAAAGACAAGCATTCACTTGATGTCAATCAAGCAACAGGAGCATGAAAGCCTGGCCGACTACATCAAATGCTTCAATGAGGAATCCCTCAAGATCTCTGACCTTCAAGACGGGGTAGCCTTCACCGCCTTGATGTCGGGACTCTGGCCAGGCAAGTTCAGATGGTCCTTGGCTGAGAATGAAGTCACCACATTCACTGAGGCCATGAGTCGGGCCCAGAAATTCATTCAGGCCTCGGACATCTGCAAACCTGTTGTAGAGAAGTCAAAGAAAAGAAAGGAAGAAACCCCTTACCGGGAATCCAACAAAAGTAACAAAAGCAACCAACTCCTCCCGAGAATTACAGATAATGGGAACGACCCCCGCTTCAACAGAAATCGGCGTGAGATCTATTTAGATCTAAAACACAAGTCGGTATTGCCCATTCCTCCCCCTATAAGGACCTCGAAGGAAAGAAGGGATCAGCGACTGTGGTGTGAATATCACCGAGAATGTGGGCACACCACTAAAGATTGTCCGGAATTGAAGAAGGCCTTGGATCACTTGGCTGATCAAGGAAAGTTGAACAGATATATCAAGCACTCTCGGGAAGAGAAAGGGAAGGAGAAGGAAGGAAAGAATGACAGCGACAACACCGATGGTTATGTCGGGGTAATAGCAGGGGGACATGCCTCGGGAGGCTTAACCAGCCGAGCTCGCAAGGCTCACCTGCAAGCCATAAAACACCATGTCTTAGAAATCGAGCCAACACAGGCGGGGTGTCCTGTCATGACATTCGGGGAGCCTGACCGGCACATTCATACCCCCCATGACGACCCCCTCGTCATAGAGATGAAAATTGCCAACTCAAGGGTCAAGAGGAAATTGGTCGACAGCGGTTCATCAGCGGACATCATCACGCTAGAATGCTTACAGAAGCTGAAATACACCGAGAAGGACGTAACCCCGACCAGTCAGCAGCTTATAGGCTTCGGGGGAGGATTTGTATACCCCCTCGGGTTCGTGAAATTGGCTGTGAGACTCGGAGAGGGGTAAGGGAAGAAGCCTACCAGTCGATTTCCTGGTGGTCGACACCCCACTCCCTTATAACGCTATCATGGGCAGGCCCACCATATACAAGATAAAGGCATCCATCTCGGTATACCAGCTACTCTTGCAATATGAAACAGACGAGGGTCAAGTCAGGAAGATATATGGATATCAACAAACAGCCCGGGAGTGTTACATAAACAGTTTTAAAACACAAACCTCAGAAGAAAGACCAAGGAAGAGAAAGAGGGAAGACCCCGTGGAGACCCCTACTGGTCTCGGGGTCTACCTAGCAGAAAACCCAAAGTTATACGAACGACCCCAACCGGTCGAAGAGGATGAAGAAGTAATGCTTGATGAAAGCCTCGGGAGGGGAGTAAGGATTGGCAAAAACCTCAGCCCCGAGATCAGGGAAAAACTGATCAACACCTTGCGGGAATACAAGGACGTGTTTGCCTACTCTGCCTCTGACATGCAAGGGCTGGATCCCAAGTTCGCATCCCATGAGCTAAATATCAAGGAGGGATTCCGCCCCATCAAGCAAAAACTTAGACATCATGGGCCCGAGAGAAACGCAGCAGCAGCAGAAGAGGTCAAGAAGCTGCTAGAGGCGGGTATCATTGAAGAATGCCAATACACCGAGTGGTTGGCCAATGTTGTTCTAGTTAAAAAAGCTAACGGAGCTTGGCGCATGTGCGTCGACTTCACTGACTTAAACAAAGCATGCCCCAAAGACAATCATCCTCTACCTAAGATTGATAGGCTGGTCGACTCAACGGCTGGTCACGAGTTGCTCAGCTTCATGGATGCCAACGCGGGATACCACCAGTTCCCGATGGCGGAAAAGGACCGAGTACATACAGCATTCGTTACAGCCTAAGGCGTGTACTGCTACAAGATGATGCCCTTCGGGCTAAAGAACGCAGGGGCTACTTATCAACGAACCATCAACAAGGTCTTTGAGGAGCAACTCGGGAGGAACATTGAGGTCTACGTAAACGATATGATCGTCAAGAGCAGAAAAGCAATTGATCACGTCGGGGATTTGGCAGAAACGCTGAACACCCTACGACGCCATAGCATGAAGTTAAATCCGAAGAAGTGCGTATTCGGGGTCAGAGGGGGGAAATGCCTCGGGTTCTTGGTAGATGAAAGAGGAATTGAGACCAACCCCGACAAAATCAACGCAGTGCTAAACATGTCCTCACCAAGGAATGTGAGAGAAGTTCAAAGGCTAACAGGGTGCCTAGCAGCGCTGGGACGCTTCTTGTCCCGCTCGGCTGACAAGAGCTTGTTATTCTTCAGAGCGCTGAAGAGGAAGGAGTTTGATTGGGACGACGAGGCTGAACAGGCATTTCAACAGCTGAAACAACACCTAGCGACGTTGCCCAAACTCATATCACCTTTGCCGGGAGAAACTGTCTATATATATCTCTCGGTATCAGAATATGCTCTCAGAGCGGTACTCGTGGCTGAAAGAGAGGGAACTCAACACCCAGTATACTTCATCAGCCACGCTTATAGAGGAGCAAAAGCACGGTACAGCCAAATCGAGAAGATGGTTTTTGCTCTGGTAATGGCGAGTAGGAAGTTGAAGCCATATTTCTAGGCGCACCCCATCAAGGTCCTAACCGGACAACCCATCAGGAAAGTAATCGAAAGCAGTAATCATTCAACTCGGATGACCGAGTGGGCAGACCAGTTGGCAGACTTCGGGTTGGAGTATGAGCCCCGAAGAGCAATTAAGGCACAAGCATTGGCGGATTTCATCAGTGAGTGCATCTCTCGACCCCTTGACCTGGAAGAAAGAGAGTCGTGGGAATTGCAAGTAGATGGTTCAGCCACCAAAGCCGGCAGCGGAGCAGGGCTCGTGATCATCCCCTCAGTCGGGGATAAAATGATGTATGCTGTCAAATTTGATTTCCTTGCCTCAAACAATGAGGCTGAATATGAAGCCCTGATCTTGGGCCTTCAATCCCGCATAAGCTCCGGAGCCCGGCGCAATGGCCAAATCAGATTCGCAGCTCGTAGTGGGGCAGGTCTCGCGAGAGTATGAGGCCAAGGAAGACAACATGAGGATGTATCTCAACAAAACCCGGGAGCTCATCAAGAAGTTGTCATCATTCAACATACAACACCTCCCGAGGTCAGAAAACCAGCAGGCCGACGTCCTGGCCCGTATGGCAAGCTCTGCAGATGGACTGACCCCTCGAACCATCATCTGCGGGGTTCTACAGCAGCCAAGCATTAATTCCCTCCAGATCCACGCCTTGGACAGAACCGATACATGGATGGGGGAAATCATAAGCTTCCTTAGAGATTGCACACTACCCTCGGGGGAGAAAGAAGCTGAGGCTATAAAGAAGAAATCCAGTTGGTTCGTCTGGCATGAGGGGATCCTCTACAAAAAATCCTACACTCATCCACTGCTGAAGTGTGTTACACCATTTGAAGGCGATTACATCCTTTGGGAAATTCACGAGGGCGCATGCAGCAGCCATCAAGGGGCTAGGACCATTGCCGGGAAAGCTCTGAGAGCCGGGTACTACTGGCCCACACTGAAAGCTGATGCTCGGGAGTTGGTGAAGAAATTCCCCAACTGCCAACTCCACGGAGATATCCCTCGGGCTCCCACGAATCCCTGACTGCCATACAAGCAGTATTACCATTCGATAAGTGGGGGATGGACCTAATAGGCCCATTCCCAGCAGCCTCGGGGCAAAGAAGGTTCCTCCTAGTGGCCATCGACTACTTTACCAAATGGGCCGAGGCTGAACCACTAGCTTCAATAACAGACAAACAAGTGCAAAATTTCATCTAGAGGAACATCATCACCCGTTTCGGGATCCCGAGGACCCTCATATCAGACAACGGGAGACAATTCAACAGCGGGCCAACCCAGGATTATTGTTCCAGATTCGGGATTCAAACACGGTTTTCAGCCGTCTCCCGACCCCAGACCAACGGCCAAGCTGAGGCAGCAAACAAAGAGGTGCTGAATGGGATTAAGAAGTCACTGGAAGGAGCAAAGAGGTCATGGGTCGATGACCTCCCGGGTGTGCTTTGGTCAGCAAGAACAACAGTAAAAGAAGCAACGGGCAACTCGCCCTTCAGCTTAGTCTATGGCAGCGATGCCGTCCTTCCAGTTGAAGTCGGGATGCCTTCCCCAACGAAGAAGAGAAGAAAGTTGAGCTAGACTTACTGCCGGAGTCCCGAGGCGACGCACTACTCAAGTCAATTCGCAACAAACAAAGGGTGAGCAGACAATTCAACCTCAGGGTGAAAGCTAGGCCGATCCATGTAGGTGATTGGGTGGTCAGGAAGGTCGAGGCCACAGGGCTGACACACCTAAAAGGCAAGCTAGGGCCTAAGTGGGACGGACCTTACAAGGTCACAGAAGTGATCAAGCCTGGAACATACCGACTCGAATCACCTGAAGGCACACCACTGGCCCGACCTTAGAATGCAGATAATATAAAGAAATACTACATTTAATTAGAAGCTCAGGCCACACTTGAGCCTCATTTTGTAAACCACAACTCGGGGCAACCTATTAGAGTTGGCGGGACTTCTTGGGCTTAGGCCACAGTTAAGCCTTATTTTGTAAATCACAACTCGGGACAACCAGTTGGTACCCTATGCGAGTTGGCGGGATTCCTTAAACTTGGCTATTTAAGCCGACAATTCATTTTGTTAGACACAACTCGGGGCAGTCAGTTGTACCCCATAGTTGACCGGAAAGATTGTACTCGGAAAAGTATGAATGAAACAATTTGGTTCATAGCAGTTGCATCTAAACAAAACAACAATGTACTCAGATAGATTCGGGAAATACTTGAAACTATTCATTTCATTTGGGCGAAAATACAACCAAAAGGTCCCGGGAACAAAACTCCCAAGGGGCCCAAAAATCTAAGTACAAGCATGAAGAAACAGAGCTAAGCGCCTAAATCCTTGTTAGGGGAGGCATCGGTGCTACCCGTCCCGTCTTCCTCATCGAGGTCTTACCGTAACCGGGACCCTTGGGGTCAACAAAGCATCATCGGTCGGAGTCACAAAGCTCGGGGCAACTCCAGCAGTTGTAGAGGTCTGAAGGGTAGGCACCCCAAAGACCGACAACGGCGGGCTGGGATGTGGCTGAAGCTGGGGTAACAGGAGAAGCCTTAGCTTGGGCCGCATCTTCCTTCTGCTCCTCTGCAATACGACGATCAAATTCAGCTTCAACGTCATCCCGAGTTCGGAGCGTAATCGGGGCAGCAAGGATCCCTTTGATGCGCTCCTTTGTTTCCCGAACCGCCATGTGGTAAGAGTTGGTGGCCATTTTACCCAGGAAAAGCCAACCCCTCGGGTGACCTCTTCCACTCCTCGCAGAACTCGCCCGCACTCTCTCAAGCTTAGCCTTGATTTTCTTCAAGTTGTGCTTGGAGGCCTTGGCTTTCTTTTGCGCCTCCACCAGCCGGGCCTCGACATCCTCGGCGCTCTTAAGAGCAGCGTCACGCTCCAACGACAAGTGGCATCGAGGGAAGCCCGGACTCGCTTCTTAGCTTCCTTCAAGCACGTCCATATCATTGATCGCCTTTCGGGCTTCCTCGAACGTGGCCTTCTGACCATCAAGCTCGGTGGTGAGCCTTGTAACTTCGGCCTCTTGGTCCGCGACCTGCTTCTTTAACGCATCCACCTCCTTAGTCAAGGCAACCACGCCCTCCTCGAACTGAGCCCGACGATTGATCACCGAGGTCATCCGAATGGTAGTCTACACAAACAAAGTGTTAGTCGAAAATAAAGAAATAGGTCAAATACGAAGCCGGGGTAACAGCTAACCTCGAGCCAGGAATCGTAGAAGGCGTTGACCTCCCCGTGCCCAAGGGCCAGTAGCGCCTGGTCATCAGCATCTGTATAAATTGCCTTGACGGCATTCTTGACTAGGGCCAACTTCTGTGGCCTGGTGAGAGCCGTAAAAGGGACACTGGACCCCGCTTGATCAGCTCGAGGTCATTTGGGAGGAGGTTCATCAAAGACCTCAACATGACCCCCGGGCTCGTCTGCAGGCATCCTCTTACTGCCCGTGGAAATGTTTGATGAAGCCTTTTCAGAGGCCTTGGAGGCCGCTTTCTCCAAGGCCTGGGCCTTCTCGGTATCCCCCTTCAGCTTGCGGGATCTTACATGGGGCTTCCTGGCCCTCTTCGGGTCGGTATCCTGCAAGAATAAGAAGTTAGCGAGATGGAGCACAAATCAAAGCAAAATAACAGACCTAGTTTACCTTTGGAGGAGGCGGGATAGCCATAATCTCAGCGTCGAGCTCATCCAGGATCTTTGAGGCTAAAGCAGCACTGTCGACGAACCTCTCAGCCATTGCAGGGTCCAATCGTTGTCGGGCAACAGCTAAAATAAGAAAAATGTCAACTTTAGCATAAAAGGCAAACGCATACACTTGATCAAGGGAAATTACCCTTGTCACAGCTAAGACTCAAACCCGCCGCCGCCAAAAACATTTCATTTCGCATCTCGTGGCGGGTCGGTAGCCAGTTCTTAGGCACATAAGTGAGAGCACCAGTCGACGTTTTCGGGGTGGCAGAAAGATAAACCCCCACCACCGCTTCTTCCCGGGACATCTCGGGAACTGTTTGATTAAGCCTAAAGCGAGGCCCCTCCTCGGGGGGAAGGATGGGGATCCCCCATTCACCACTTGTGTAAACGTGGTAGAACATCCGTCTAAACCCTTTCTGGTTGGAAGGGGGATCACGAACGACCTTATAACCTGCCCTACATTGGAAGAGGAACCACCCCGGGCCATGAAGATCGGCACGGCCCAGCATCAGTGTGAAGACATTGCGCCATAAGCGCACACTCGGGGTAACACCGAGGAGTTCACAAACTGATATGAAGCCGTTTATGGTCAACCAACTGTTAGGAAGAAGGTTGGTAAGCGTCAGCTGATAGGCATTCTAAAGGTCCTTAATGAAGGAATGCAGGGGGAACCTAAGGCCCATTTGCATACTCTGATGATAGATTGATACGCACCCCAGCGGAGGAGTCAACACCGACTCAGTATGCTTTGCTCGAACTACGAAGTAGGGATCCTGAATCCAAAATTTAGTCCCAACGTACTTGGCATTCCTCTCCATATATGCCATAAAGGTGGGCTCGGGATAATAAGTATGGGGACCACCCTCGGGGTCCAATGGAGGGTACTCTTGACTCGACGTAGTCGGGACCTCATCCTCCGCTTCTTCGGAAACCATAACTACCCCGTCTGAGAGAAGTCTGTCAAGGTAGCTAGCACTGCAAGGCCTATGGGCCACGGAAACGTCAAAAGGTCCTGGAACCACCCCATCGTCTTCTTCACTAAGCGAGTCCGAAGGGCTAGGCAAGGGGATCGCCTCGGGAACGAAAGAGGGGTCCTCACAGGGGATACGGGTGCTAACTAGAAACCCATCGACCCCGCATATCTCTTCCGACAGCCTGTGAGGAGGGGAAGTGGGAGCATTCGGATCGGACTCGGGATCCATCCTAGGGATCTCTAATTACCAAAACAATGAAATACAAATGGAAGAGCGTACCTTCTTGGGAATTCTCGGTCTCGGGAGTGTAACAGGCACAGGCACTCGTGAACTCGGGATTGGATCAAGGTATAGAGAAAATTTAGAGAGAGAAAGAAGAGAGAGAGTGAGGAAAATTCACAAATGATTTAAAAGTACGGAAAAACAACTCTCCCCCTCTATATACATCCATCTTCTCGTCCGCGCCACGACAACCTCTGGACCACCCTAGGTGGGCTTCTAAGACCTGGGCCTACAGTAAGGAAAGCCTAGGGACCAAACCTCGGACCAAAAAGCCCAAATTGGCACAAAGGTACCAAGTCAGGAAAGTCAACGGTCAAACACATGGAAGTTTGACTATAACCCAGCTCAGTTCTCCAAGCTCAACACTTGGCCAAGATTGGCTAAGTACCTTCATGACCAACTCGGGATCCCAAGGGAGGGCTCATTAGCCCCCGAGTTGGTGCACCCCCTCCTCGGCCTTGCCAGGGGGCTCAACACTTGGCCAAGATTGGCTAAGTACCTTCATGACCAACTCGGGATCCCAAGGGAGGGCTCATTAGCCCTCGAGTTGGTGCACCCATCATCGGCCTTGCCAGGGGGCTCAACACTTGGCCAAGATTGGCTAAGTACCTTCATGACCAACTCGGGATCCCAAGGGAGGGCTCATTAGCCCCCGAGTTGGTGCACACCCTCCTCGGCCTTGCCAGGGGGCTCAACACTTGGCCAAGATTGGCTAAGTACCTTCATGACCAACTCGGGATCCCAAGGGAGGGCTCATTAGCCCCCAAGTTGGTACATACCCAGCTCGGCCATGCCAGGGGGCTCCGCATTTAGCCAAAAAAATGGCTAAGTACCTCCACTACCAACTCGGGGTTCCCAAGGGAGGGCTTATTAGCCCCCGAGTTGGTGCATTCCCACCTTGGCCTCAATAGAGGGCTCTGCACTTAGCCAATCTCTTTGGCCAATCAACTCATGACCAACTCGGGACCTCATGGAAGGGCTCATTAGCCCCCGAGTTGGTGCACCCCCTCCTCGGCCTTGCCAGGGGGCTCAACACTTGGCCAAGATTGGCTAAGTACCTTCATGACCAACTCGGGATCCCAAGGGAGGGCTCATTAGCCCCCGAGTTGGTGCACACCCTCCTCGGCCTTGCCAGGGGGCTCAACACTTGGCCAAGATTGGCTAAGTACCTTCATGACCAACTCGGGATCCCAAGGGAGGGCTCATTAGCCCCCGAGTTGGTGCATACCCACCTTGGCCTCACCAGAGGGCTCCGCACTTAGCCAATCTCTTTGGCCAATCAACTCATGACCAACTCGGGACTCTTTATGGGAAGGCTCATTAGCCCCCGAAGTGGTACCTCATCCTCCTCGGCTTGGCCAGGATGCCCCCTACCTTGGCCCGACAATGGCCAAGGGCAGCAAGTCGAAGGCTCATTAGCCATTTGATGAGAAGGGGTAGGCAAAGGAAGGGTCATTAGTCGGGGCTCGTTTGATGAAAGGTGAACGCCCTCGGGCTCCATCTGAGACACCAAAACAACATTGAACTAGTCGAGGTATGCTCTACCCGGGTCGGGGGTTACTTGGCGATTAACGTATGGTACTCATGATTCTTCCAAAGCGCATAATCGAATCGGGATCTATAACCCTCCCGGGTCGGGACTCTTTTGAAAAAAGCTAAGTGCACTCGGGGTTCGCCAAAGCACCAAGTCAAGGTCTACAACCTTTGGGTCGGGGCCGCCTGGTGATAGGAGTATAGAGCTCTCGGGGCATGTTTGAGGTGCAGTCCGAAGCGGGCTTCATACCCTCCCGAGTCGGGGATCATCAGATAAGAGGAACGCCATTCTTTCGGGCACATTAAGAAGCCTGACCGACACCACCTCGGGGAAGTAGCCCCCCCCCCCTCGGGGTCGCTCGGTTCCAAGCACGATGAAGTCGCCTCGGGGTTGCTTGGAAGCAGGCCTAACAGCCCCCACATCACCTCAGGATTTGCTTGGGGCTCATGAATTCACGAAGTCTCCCTTCTCGGGATATGCATACTTTGAAAAAACATTATTTGGCGTGGGGCTAAGCGAGACCCCCGTGCATGGTTAATCCTAGCGCCAATAGCTAACTCAAGGCATCATTCAAAGAATATCGGCAAAAAACATTATTGTTCCGCCAATCAACCGCACTGAAAATCGAGGATTTCACTCTGATTACTTGGCGTGGGGCTAATTGTTTGGACCCCTGATCTGGTCCAACAGTGTTATGCAAAGCCCATCTAAAGGATCTTATATGTATGCTCCCAAGGAGCCCATCAGCCTTTTTAGACAGAAAGCAACTTTGCCATAAAAGGGGACAACTTTCCTACAGACATAGATGCTCCCCAATAGGGTTTCCTGTATGGAGAATCCCCAACATTATAAAAGCAGCAAGTCCAATCAATGAACAGGTATTGAATTCTCACCTAACAAAACTAGAGCATCTCTCTCTAAAACTGTTCACTTTCTCTCTCTACCTCAATCTCAACTGACTTGAGCGTCGAAGGGGCTTTCCCGGGAACACCCCCGAGCTAGGTTTCTTTGCTTTGCAGGACCCCGGTTGACAAGACTCGGGATTATATTCCAACTCGGTATTTTAACCTCTCTAAGCACAATTAACTCCTTTGACTAGTTTCTAATTTTTGAAACAACTTTAAGAAATTGCAGATGCAGAAAATAAGTCATTTCTGGGTTGGGCAACAAGGTATAAGATCATAGAAGGAATTGCAAAAGGACTGCTCTATCTTCATGAGTATTCTCGATACAAGATTGTGCACCGAGATCTGAATCCTAGCAATATTTTGCTAGACAAGGACATGAATTCGAAAATATCAAACTTTGGCATGGCAAAACTCTTTGGGGAGGACCAAGCTCAGGGAACAAGTACCAATTTCGTTCCGTCGCCGTAAGCTTCTTTCAATTTTACATATATATCACCTTCACAAATTTGTCAAGAAAATAGAAGCTGACATTTGTTAACCAACAATGGCAGTGGATACATGACACCAGAATATATTAGAAGCGGAGAGTATTCTGTCAAATCAAATGTCTACAGTTTTGGAGTTTTTGTTCTGCAGATAGTAACTGGACAAACAATAAGAAATAGTAATAGCCCAGCTACAGATGAACTGAGCCTACTTCAAAATGTAAGAGGGAGTATCTTTAAAAAAAAAAAAAAAAAACTTAAATTTCTTCTAATTACAATGATATATTCAAGATACTGTTACTTTTTTTCAGGCATCGAGGTTATGGATGTCCAAGGAACCTCTAGCTTTGGTAGACCCGAAATTAAGTGGCAACTTTTCAACTGAGGAAGCAATACGTTGTATCCATATTGGTTTGTCATGCGTCCAAGAAAACGCAGAAAAAAGGCCCACAATGATATACGTAGTTTCCGTTCTAAACAACCACTCAAATGATCTACCAGAATTACCATTAGAAGGCTACCATAACTCAGATAACAACCTTTCATTAACGGTACAGAATCAATCTACTACATACTCAGGAATGCGGGATATAACTGTCCTGAGCGCTCGTTAAATGATGCAAGATGTAATACATTTATTAGAATCAACAAGTTTAAAAACAATTAGGAAAAATTATTGGGAGGGGTCCCTGTTGAAATATGCTTCAAAAATTAATGTATTCAATTAGTTCCTAATTTCTAGCATTAAATTACTTGGTGGTTTTATATTAAAAAACATGTGTTAATTAATTTCTTTTTATGGAGAATAGTAGTGGGTCATGATGTCCACTACCTAGTCATGTTCCTTGTTATTAGGTTAGTGTTTTTGTATGCTTTAGCGTATTTAAAGGCTTTCAATGTACTTTATAATTTGGAATGAAATATAGTTTCCTTCTCCTCTCTCATCTTCTATTATAATTTCAACATACAGCTATTGAAGAACATTTTTAATAAGTCCCAACTATAAATTAACTTGTGCAGGTCCTGACTTTGGAGGACATTGTTTTATAAGGCCTAGTTGATTTATGACGGGTTGGAAAGGTTAAAATTTCGCTTGTGGGGTCCCCTCTTCATCTTTTTTTCGTCTGGGTTTCTGTCACTTTATGATTGAACGATCGATATATTTAATTGGTTTAACTGGGCATGTGTCATACTTTTGTTGGCCACCAGATTTATTTTTTTGAAACATTAATCTATTTTTCTCTCTCATTTCTTCTGAAATTCACAAGTTATTATTTCATCTGAAATTCGAGATATAAAATACAACGACAAATTCATTAGAATTTTTATAAGAGTCTAAATTCAATTAAGAATGCAATTTTTGATACATAGCAATTAAATTCATCTTAATTAATCAGCTATGATTAAAGATCAATCAGGTACATGTAACTATAAATCGAGAAATTCCAATTCAAATATTGTAGTACCAGTCAGAAATTTGCTAAACAAATATAGGAAGCAAAAGAAAACTTATGGATCCATATATAAAGAGCACAATATCATAAAGGGAAATTCTCAATGGTAGGCTCCTATTCTTGAGAATTCTCAATGGTAGATTCAATTTTTTTCTTCCCATTGCTAGGCCTCAGTTTTCCTAATAAATCATGGTTAGTAGGCTTAGGCAAAACTTAACATAAGTATTAAAATTAAACATGAAATTGACGTTTAAGGCTCATTAATGCTATATTTGGGTAAATTAGGAAAATTGGCGCCAAAGAATGGGAAGAAAAAAAAAAGCTGAATCTACCATTGGGAAATCTCAAGAATTAGAGTCTACCAGTGGGAATTTCCCTATCATAAAACATAAATAATCTAGAAAGGCGAAAGAAAAAGAGAGTCAAATAACGTTCCACCTATTCATAGTAGTTTCAGTGAGATCGACAACAACAAAATAAATCAAATAATAATTGATAACACAATGAAATTCAACACAATATCATCTGATCTTAATATAATTCAAGATGAAGAAAGTAATCCATTGATTCCACTCAAAAAAAGTAATCCATCGATTGAATTTCCAAAAGTTTAGAGCTTAATTATCTAAAGGAGCTCAGATACGCTGCTTCTCACAGTAGAAGTTGAATCACTATGAGAGAGAAAGAGAGGAGAGAGAAGGTGAGATGAAATTTTACAAAGAGGATTCAGTTATCCTCTAGTCATCTCCTCCTTCATCCCCTCACAACTTTAGTTGTTTAGGTTAGGGAAACAGATAGGTTAACCATAAAAATATCAGTGAGAGGACAATAATGATATAAGCATGACCAGTTGAGCACAAGTTCACATTAGAGAATGAAAGAATTTTGTTTCCACCACGTAGAAGTTTCAAAACTATGAGGCCACAATGTATAATTTTTTAACTAACATCATAAAATACTTCCTCCATCTCGAATTAAACGCAACAATTTTCTTTTTTGGCAGTTTCAAATTAAATGCAACAAATTCTTTCTTTCCATTTATGGTATGGTTTTTTGACATATTAAAAATTAAAACCTCATATTATATACCCTAATTGATTATTAACAAAATTAATTTAATTTTTATTACACTAACCTCCTCCACCTATCACACACTCTCTCTTCTCTTCTACCACCTACCCAACTCTCTATATCATCTTCTACCACCACCATTTCCACCCAACAATTTCCAACAATAACTTCCACCACCAACCACCACCTCCTCCACCCTTATCGACCCAACCACCACCATGAGCCTTGCAACCACCGCCGAACTTCTCGAATTTCACCGCCTCCACCATGAGCCTTGGGGTTTCAATCTCTTCACCTCCCTTTCTTCGATCTCCCTTTCTTCGATCTCCCTTCTTCATCTCCCTTTCTTCGATCTCTTCACCATCACATCTCTTTTTCTTCTATTTTTTTGGTTGATTTTGGGTTCGAATTTATGTGGTTGGGGTTGTGGTTTGCGAATTGTGGTGGTGTTTTTTGGGTTTTTTTTGGTGGATTTTGGTCTTTTTGTTCTATTTTTTTTATTTGGGGTTCGAATTTCTGTGGTTTGCGAATTGTGGTGGTGTTTTTAGGATTTTTTGGTGGATTTCGGTTGTGTTAGTGGTGAAATTGGTGTGTTTGGTGGTGGATTTTGGTGGTGTTGGTATTGTTTTGACGGTATTGTGGCGTTTCAGTGGTGGTGGCAGTACCTCGGTGGTGGTGGTAGTCTCGGCGGAGGTGGTGTGTGGCAGTGGTGATTGGTGGTTGGTGCCGGTGGTGTGTGGCAGTGGTGATTGGTGATTGGTGGTGTGTCGTAGTAGTGGCGGTGTGTAGCTGTGGTGGTTGGTGGTGTGTGGCAGTAGTTCATGTTGGTGGCTGATTGGCCCCACTTTCTCTCTCCACTTAAACTTAATCACATGCTCCTCCCTTTTTTAATCACCCTATAAGAAATTTCAACTAGGAGTCCGTGCCATCTAAATTGTTGCGTTTAATTCGGAACGGAGGTAGTATATCTATTTTATAGTTTAGTACAGAACTTTTTGTTGGGAAAGACCTATTAAAATAGTCATTTTGTTGGAAAAGACCTAATAAAAACTTTTTTGTTCAAAAAGACCTATTATAATACTTCCCTTTGTTACATAAGACCACCTCAATATTTTTGGGACAAAAAATCAATTTTCTGGCATTGACTTTTCTTTCCCTCCTCTTCTCATTAAATGACACCAACATATTTTTTTCTATCCAAATCCCTTAACTCTACCAAACCCTTTCCTCTTGCTTCCCATTTTATGGGATTATGGTAGGGAAAAAAAGAATATGTTGGTCCCATTTATTGAGAAAGGGAGGCGAAGCAAGTCAATATCGGAAAAATTGACTTTTTAGCCGGAAAATATTGAGGTGGTCTTAAGTAACAAAGAGAAGTATTATAATAGGTCTTTTTCAATAAAAAAGTTTTTATTAAGTCTTTCTTAACAAAATAGCTATTTTAATAGGTCTTTCCCAACAAAAAGTTCTAAAGTACCACATCAAAGTTAATATCCTGGTTCCTGGATGCACAAGTAACACAACTAGTTGGGCTCAGAGTAGTTTAGAAAGGGGAAGTATTTAATGCAAGAAAATTTAAGGCAACCGAATTGATAATTCATTAAGTTTAGAAAAAGACAAAAAGCACTGCAAGTAGACCAAGTCGACACGGTTTGAAGTTAATTATGGGTCCCATGGACCACAATGACTTAAAAGCTTTCCCATCGACACAATTACAAAGCTAAAGTTCAGGCTCCATGGGTAGAAATCCTTAACTCTCGAAGTAATCACCTATATTCCTAGGATTCGTATCCATGGGGAGAAATGCTTTTGTTTTTATCACCTTATTATTTGTTTATTTTTGCCAATTTTTCTGTGCACACGCAGTGACCTTTAGTAATAATGGTTGTTCTGATATACTAAATGGTAATTTCACCAAAGGAAGTGTTTATGAAAGGAACCTTAATCGTCTTCTCTCCAATCTCTCCTCCCGAGCTTCTTCATCAAAGTTTTATAATTCGACAACAGGTGATTTTCCTAACAAAGTATATGGCTTTTATCAGTGCGGAGAGGATTATACCATCGAGATCTGTCGAGTGTGCATCCAAGATGCGACTCAAAAGATTAAAAAAGTATGTCCTTTATATGGTGAAGGAATTGTATGGTATTATGAATGTATGTTAAGGTATGCAAACCGTTCTATCTTCTCCTTGTACGAGACTTCTCCATCAACTGCTGCATGGTACGAAGATAGTATCGCGAACTATGATAAGTTTAGTTCAGTGCTAACAAGTACAATGAATACAACTATTAGTAATGCTGCTCGTAATACAGCTCGGGGACATTTCGCTTCTACAACTGTTTATTGGACATCTATCGATCGTGTCTACTGCTTCGCTCAGTGCACACCCGATATAGATGAGCTTGTTGAGATAATATTTATGTAAAGATAATATTTAGGAAATCTTATTCCTAAATATAAGGGATTGAGGATATATCGTCACAGTATATATGTATGTTGATTTTCATAATGAGGAGATTGAGGTTTTGAGTTTATTTTGTCATGGTATCAAGAGCCTAGGTTTAGGGTTTCAAGAAGTTTTTTTTCTCTCAACCGTGCGAGTGATCAGTAATGGCGAAGGACGATGATGCTGCTTCGTCCACTCCTCCCGTCGACCTTGATTATCATCTGGGATCCAGTGACCATCCCGGGATTGTAATTACGCCCATCAAGTTACGTGGGGCGAATTATGATGAATGGGCTAAGGCTATGCGTCGAGCCTTAATTGCTAAATGGAAGTTCGGGTTTGTGGATGGCTCGATTTCGGAGCCTGCAGCCGCATCTTCAAAGAGGAAGCACTGGATTGCCGTTAATTCTATGCTGGTTTCATGGATTAGTAACACGTTGGACGACTCCTTGCGTTCAACTATAGGAGATTATGATTATGTGCGTGAGTTATGGGTTCATCTTCAACAACGATATTGTGTTGTCAGTGGTACTCCAGTGTGTCAACTCAAAAATTCATTGGGTGAGTGTAAACAAGCATCCTCGGAGTCGGTCACGGAATATTTTGGACGATTGTCTAAAATATGGACAGAGCTGCTACAATTATGCCGAGTTCCCCAGTGCTCCTGTGGGCACTGTACATGCAATATTGCAAAGCAAGTAGGTGAGATTCGTGATGAAGACTACTTGCATTATTTTTTGATCGGCCTCGATGACCCATACGAGGCTATTCGGGCTCAATTGCGCTCGGACACCTTTGCCTCTTGTGGACAGTGCCTATCAAGCAGTCATCAATACCGAGCGACTTCGTTCTAGAGATGGTAAACCGAAGGACAACGTCATGACTTTTAAGGTTGACTCAAGAGTTAAGTCGACCTCGGGAGAAGGTGGAAGACTTGTTTGTTCTCATTGCAATCGGGAAGGTCATGATAAGGAGAGTTGTTACCAGTTGATCGGGTATCCGGATTGGTGGGATGAGAATCGTCGAGGAGGCAGAGGTGCAGGACGCGGAGGACGTGGTGGACGTGGTGGAAGATATGGTGGACGTGGTGCTAGTGGGGGTCGAAGTACCGCACATCGTGCCAATGCTGTGCAAGGGGGCGTGAATAATGAAGCAGGCAGCAGTAGTTCGTCGTCTCAAGCTACCTCTACACAAGGTCTTCTAGGTGTATCATCTGATCAGGCACAACAAATCATTGATTTGCTTACTAATAAACCTAAGTCTCGCTTAGAAGGTAAGATAAATGTCCTATGGATCGTGGATACCGGAGCCACTAATCATGTTACTAATGATCTTTCGATTATGAGAAACATTAAAACAATCCAAAATTGTCCAGTGGGATTACCAGATGGTCAGACAGTGAATGCGAATCAATTGGGTTCGGTTATACTAGAGGGTGGTCTTGTGATTGATAATGTTTTGTTTGTACCATCTTTAAATTGCAATTTAACTTCTGTCACTCAACTTAGTGATGAATCGAGATGTACTATACAATTTACTAACAAAATTTGTGTTATTCAGGACCAGTCGACGAGGACGGTGATTGGCGTGGGTGAACGACAAAATGGACTTTATTTTTTCCGGGGTGTGCCGCAAGTGAAGGTGTTGGCAGTAGATTGTGTGGTAGATCTTTGGCATCAACGCATGGGTCATCCGTCGGAGAAAGTTCTAAAGTTACTTCCGCCTGTGAGTAACTCAACTAGGAAAAATAATAATGTGTGTGATGTATGCCCTAGGGCAAAACAATCTAGAGATAGTTTTCCTATTAGCGAGAATAAAGCTAGTAATTTGTTTGATTTAGTTCACATTGACTTGTGGGGCCCTTACAAGGTAGCCTCATCTTGTGGTGCTAAATTGTTTTTGACAATAGTCGATGATTATTCTAGGGGTGTATGGATTTATTTGATTAGCAATAAAACTGAAGTTGAATTTCATTTTGTCAATTTTATTGCTTTGATAAAACGCCAATTTAATAGAGACATAAAGGTGGTTCGAACTGATAATGGTACCGAATTTAATCATCTTAGGGATTACTTTGTCAAAAATGGGATTTTGTTTGAGTCGTCTTGTGTTGGTACTCCTCAACAGAATGGGAGAGTGGAGAGAAAACATCAACATATTTTGAATGTGGCACGGGCTTTGAGATTTCAAGGTAGATTACCTATTAAATTTTGGGGGGAGTGTGCTTTGACGGCATGTTATTTGATTAATCATACCCCGAGTCCTCTGCTTGCAAATAAAACCCCGTATGAGATGTTATTTGGTAAACTCCCTTCTTATGACCCTATTCGTGTGTTTGGATGTTTGTGTTACGCACATAATCAACGAAGTAAGGGAGACAAGTTTGATTCTCGGAGTCGAAAATGCATCTTTGTTGGGTATCCTTTCGGAAAAAACGGGTGGCAATTGTTTGATTTGGAGACATGTGAGTTCTTTGTGTCTCGGGACGTTAAATTTCATGAGCGTTATTTTCCATTTGGTGACTCATTGGGCAAGGTTGGTCGAGTCTTCGGAAGACATGGACCAACATGAGTTTTGCGAAGAAGATGATGAGTTGGACTTGTGGAGTAAAGGGCAAAGAAGCATGTGTGTATGAGCGGGGGTGATATTGATGACGAGCATTCTGTGGAGGCTCGAGTGGGAGATGGTGTGCCAAGCATCGCCTACGCTACGGCCAGCGAGCACTGAACCAGCGCCAGAACCTCAGCACTTAAGGGACGAGGCTGCTGATCTGGGCAATAGTGCTCCAGCCCCCGCTGGTGGACAGCAGCAGTTGAGGGGTGTCTTGCTCCGGTCCTAGGCATTTGGATATCCAGCGCCCGCTGGTTCCGCACCACCAGTAGCGTGTGGGGCAGCACCGCTGCCATTACATGGGTCAGATGATGCTGCGAGGAGTGATTCGGGTGAGGTCGAAATGGGTCGCGAGAAGCGTGTGAAGTATCCTTCGACAAAACTTCGTGATTGTGTCACACATACTATTCGGAAAAATAAAGATCCATTGTTGTCATCCGCGGCGTCATCATCCTCAGGTACATGTTATCCTATAACCTATTTTGTTAATTATGATCGTTTTCCTCGACACATAGAAATTATCTTGCTGCTTGGTAATGAGGCTCGAATTCCGGAGAACTTTTCAAGAAGCAATGAGATATGAAGGGTGGAGACATGCTATGGCCTCTGAGATTAAGGCCTTAGAAGATCAAAGAACGTGGACCTTGGAGAAGCTTCCCGAAGGGAAGAGAGCTCTTGGAAGCAAGTGGGTTTATACTGAAAAGAGAGACGAGGAAGTAAAATTGCTCAGATTAAAGGCAAGACTCGTATGCCTTGGGAATCATCAAGAGGAAGGCATCGACTACAATGAGACTTTTCCTCCTGTGGCAAAGATGTCTACAGTGCGAACCTTTCTTGCTGTGGCAGCGGTGAAAGATTGGGAAGTACATCAAATGGATGTACATAATGCCTTCTTACATGGAGATTTGGAGGAGGAGATTTACATGAAAGTTCCTTCAGGTTTCCAGAAAAACAACTCTGATAAGGTATGCAAGATGAAGAAATCCTTGTTCGGTTTGAAACAGGCGCCTAGGTGTTGGTTCGAGAAATTATCCACAGCTTTGAAGAAATATGGGTTTAAACAATCATGTTCGGATTATTCCTTGTTTACTTTGTCAAAAGGTAAATTGCAACTGAGTGTGTTGGTTTATGTGGATGATATGATTATCGCTTGTAATAGTAAATTTGCTTTGGAGAGTTTTAAAGCCTACTTGAGTGAATGCTTCAAAATGAAAGATCTAGGCGGTTTGAAATATTTTTTTGGGGCTAGAAGTAGCTCGCAACAAACATGGATTTTATGTTTGTCAACGGAAGTATGCCTTGGATATTATCTCAGAGACAGGGTTGTTAGGTGCTAAGCCTGCAGATTTTCCAATGGAGCAGAATCACAAGTTAGCAACTTCAAGGGGGAAGGATTTTTCAGATGGTGAGCAATACCGACGTTTGATAGGACGTCTAATATATCTAGCTGTTACGAGACCAGATTTGGCATATTCAGTACATATTTTGTCCCAGTTTATGCAGTCACCAAAAGAAGCACATTGGGAGGCAGCATTGAGAGTGGTTCGGTATTTGAAAAAGTGTCTGGGTCAAGGGATTCTTCTTAGATCAGATAGTGCCCTGCAGTTGGAAGGATGGTGTGACTCCGATTGGGCTAGTTGTCCTTTAACTCGACGATCATTGAGTGGTTGGTTTGTGTTACTTGGTTTCTCTCCTGTGCCTTGGAAGACCAAAAAGCAACACATAGTGTCTCGAAGCTCAATTGAAGCAGAGTATCGTTCCATGGCTGCTTTGACATGTGAATTAAAATGGTTAAAGCAATTACTTCGTGATTTGGGTGTACAACACAGGCAAGGAATGCAAGTTTTTTGTGATAGTCAGTCGGTACTACATATTGCTAATAATCTAGTTTTCCATGAACGGACAAAACATATTGAAGCTGATTGTCACTTTATTAGAGATGCGATTAAAGAAGGTGTTATATGTCCGTCTTATGTGTCTACGAGTATCCAGTTAGCAGATATTTTTACAAAGGCGTTGGGAAAGGCGCAATTTGAGTTTTTCCTTCGCAAGATGGGCATTCGAGATCTTCATGCTCCATCTTGAGGGGGGATGTTGAGATAATATTTATGTAAAGATAATATTTAGGAAATCTTATTCCTAAATATAAGGGATTGAGGATATCTCGTCACAGTATATATGTATGTTGATTTTCATAATGAGGAGATTGAGGTTTTGAGTTTATTTTGTCAGAGCTTGATTGTAAGGACTGCCTGAAACTTACTATGGGTGAGATATACAGCAATTACAATGCGAGTAAAGGAGTGTTGGTCTTTTATCCAAGCTGCCAAATAGGTTATGATACGGAGCTTCCTTTGATACCAGCACCATCAGCTTCAGGTGAGACCTTTTGTATATCTCAATTAGAAATTCATCGTTCAATAATAGGTTATATATGATTAGGAGTTCAATAATCTTGTTGAGTTTGATCCGTCAAAGTTGGTGTCAATGTTATAAGTGGCACATTATTAAGAGTTTTTTTTTTAATATTTATGTTAGTGAAGTACTGGGATTCTAATTTCTAAGTTTTTGTTCTTTTTTTTGGATGATTGTTAAATGACTACAATAAAATTATGGTCACTATAACTATTGAAATTTTAGCCCTTTATTTTTATAGATTAAATTTTTCATTAATTTATATGAACCTTAAAAAAATTAAAAGATGGAGAAAAGACTAGTTTGAATAAAAAATAAAAACAAATTTTCATTTAACGTTAGTTGGATTGTTATTTAGTCATCTGCGTAACTTTTGAGTATTGTTCTTTTCTTTCTTTTGTTTTTTGCCATTACTATTATCAAAGATGTGTGGAATATAAATTCAATTAATATATATAATTTATTAATGTATAAATTTTAATTATAGTTTAATTTAAAAATCAACTTAATAAACAATGTAGATATAAAATTAATAATAGATAATTCAAATTCCATAAATTATGGTGGATACAAATTTATAACATTGTCCCTTTTCTCAAAACGAAAAGAAATAAAGGATCCACCTTTGTTATTTAATGTTAGTGGGTCAAGTAGAATTAAGCTGGTTGAATTGGTCAAATAAATTAGTGCGTGTCGTGTTCTTAGGATAGTGGAGTGGTGACTAGTGAGTTTACTTAGATATGCAAGATAAGATCACGACATTATGTTTTCCTTTGTTTTTATTAGGTGAATTAATGTTCCTATTTTTTTTTTTTTTTTTTTCTTTGAGGGGAATTATGTTCTGATATCTGTTCTTTTTTTGTTATTTTGGTATAATATTTATTTCCTTTAGGTGAATCGTAACTAGTTGGGAAGAAATGAATCTGTATTTTTTTTTATTTTTTTTTTGGTAAGTAAATCAATTTTGTATCAATCAAAAAAACATCACACACAATACATCCTAGACTAGACTAGGACAGAGACACAGTAAGCCATCAGCCAACTCTTTACAAAGATCGAATCTGTATTTTTCCTCGTCGAAACTAATACATATATATAATTGTCCTCCATTTTTAATTTACCTTCTTTGACATTAAAGTTTCAGGTAATGGGTAGAGGTTGATTAAGGTCAAAACGCAATTTGAAAAGTGTGTTAATGTTTGATAAGATATTCGGTAGAGTTTGTAGAACGTTATAACATAAACTAGCGTTGCAAATCCAATTCTTCAGTTTAAGGCTGGCAAGGGTTGCATCTGGACCGGGTCCTTATGGACGTGGATCCAAATCCGCCTAGGATCCGACAGGGTCTGGAGAAATTGGAGCCAGATCCAAATACCGCATATCCTACGGATCCGGGGCTAAAACAGCTCCAAACAGATTCGTCCATGAAAATATTTTTCGATTCAAAATAAAAAATTTAACAGCTTTACCACAAATTTACAACTAAATTCACAAAATCAAATCAATAAATTCAACTAAACAAATTCAATTCAACAATTAAAAAAAATCACTACAAGAACTTGTAAAATCTGCAAGTTTAAAATGAAGTAGATTGAAAAATAATTATGGACAGATGCGATGGTGGTTTGGTGTTGTTAGTGGTGCGCCGTGGCCAATGCGCAGAAAGAGAAAAGCCGAAAGCTAGCGAGTCGCATAGAAGAGAATAGTACGTAGAAGAGAAGAGTTATGTGCTAGTGGAGGCAGAGAAACAGTGGTCGGCTTGACAGTTGAGAAGGGGTGTCGTATGGTGCTGTTGCGTGTTGGTGGAGAGACAAAGGGTGTTAATGGTGCCGCCACGTGGGCGTGAGAGTTCAGAAGAGGTGGTGCTTATGGTGCCGTCGCATGGGATGCTAGTGCTGGTGGAAAGAGAAAGGGGTTATGGTGTTGGGGGAGAAAGGATGGTCGTTAGTGCTGTCGGAGGGGTGAGTGGTTGTTGCTGGAGAGAGAAGGGGAGGGCATGAGAATGGAGAATAGAGATAGTGAATTCGAGTTTTGACTTAGAGGGGAGAGAGAGTATGAGAGTTAATATAAAACATAAAACTGCGCAGTTGTTTTTATAAAGAAACGGATCTACAGATTAGTGGAGTTAAAACATCAGTTGGGTCTAAAATTTTGGGTTCCAGATCTTAAAAAAGGGATATGGATCCATGGTTCTCGGCCGGGTGCAAGATTTAATGCCATCTCTACTTCAGTTGTTGGTTTATTTTCTTTCATTTTTTTTAATAAACAATTCTTTTAAATTCCTAACTTTTCACACTTGTATATCCTCTTATATTTCAATAAGCTTGCCTGATCATTATAAAATTCATAGAACGAGAAAGTAAATTTTTATTCCTCCTTCTGTGATTCCTCGGACTTCCCCCCTACATGATCACCATTCAATATTTCTTAGCCCACTATCAGCCAAACTACTTGGCCACTAGGTCCAATGTGAGTAGCATCGCTATAATAATTTGTAATATATATAATTAGCATTATTTTAGGGTTATTTACTTCTCTTTCATGTATAGCTTTTTAAAAATCGGATTGATATATGCACTCTAAGGGCTTACAATAAAAAATAAATTATATTTCCTAAAATGATAAAATCATGTGTTGATGTGTATTATTAATATGGTATTGTTATTTTCGAATGTTTTCACTCTAAAAAGTCCTAAGGGTTGTATATATAATTTTTCTTATTAAAAAAGGCATAACATTTATATTAAAATCAATTTTAACCATTAAACTAATTAATCAAATTTCTCTAATTAATTTTATAACAAATAAATGTCCTTTATTGTCATCAACAATTTCAACAGCTACTATTGCAAAACATTAATAATTTGAATAACTATTTTGACACCTAACCTCTAACAACTATTAGCTATTTGTTGGTTGCTAACATCTGTTCACACTGCTACCAACTAATTTAACCCCTAGTTTTGCTAAAGTGGTAACAATAGAAAGTACAGTAATGTTGTGTTTTGTGTGGATATAATAAAAATAAGAAAAAATAAATGATTTCCTCATAGTTGATAATTAGTGGGTCCTCATTTAATATAATCTGAAGAAATAGAATGAAAAAAATAGAGTTAGTGGATGGAGTCACACCACATGGGTTATGTTTGGTGTGAATTTTCCGTTTAAGATAACAAAACAATTATTTAGGGAGTGACTAAAATAAAATACAAATCAATTATCTAAAAAAGGATGGAGTAATTCTTACTATATGTATTACAAATTATTGACATGAATAGTCCAACCTTTTACCTATATTTTCAAAAGAATTACTCCCATGTATCAAATGGACATTCTTATAATAATTCATACTTTTATTTTTCTGGCCTTCAATAATCCATTTTAGGTCCACAGTATGGAAAAGTTCTTAGAAAAGACCTTGAAAAAAGTGGATTTTGTGGGAAAGAACCTTATATAATCAAAATGGTAAAATGGGACCTTAATGAACTTTCTTTTTGTTGAGCGTTGACCACCATATTCCAGCATCGACCACCCCACGGGTCAGTCTCGTTGCAATAAAAACATAAATTTTAATTTTTTCGCCCCTTTACCTCCAATTCCGACAAAAAAGTTGGGGAAAGGGGAAAAACAAATTTCAGTTTTTTTAACCACAACCGGCACATGGGATGGTCAATGCTGGAAAATAGTGCTCGACGCTTATTTTCCGACCTAAGGTCCTAATCAACAAAAAACAGTTCATTAAGGTCACGTTTTGCCACTATGCTTATTGCCCATATAAGATCATTTCTCACAACCCAACCTTTTATAAAGTCCTTTTAACAAATTTTTCCATGAAAAATTATATAGAGAAGGTCCTAGAATTTGCATCATTATTCCAAAAATATTCTCCCCGGTTTTTTATTGCTACATTGTGTTATGCACAAGAATTTAGGCAATGTCACTCTCATGCTTTTTGGAGGTTACTTTTTGACCCATTTAATGGAAAATAATGGGGAAAAGTGAAAAAGTAGTACTTTTTGGTGGAAAAAGATGAAAACAAATATAATAGTATTACTTTTTGGTAGGCCAAATAGTCCAAATCAGAAAAGTTTAAACAATATAAAGAAAATGACCAATGCAAAAGCTTGTAAGTCGTAATTCGACAACAATAAAAGTGAATATGCGGAATGGAAATTTATTGCAATAACAAGGGTAAATTTTGTATCGAAAACAGCCTTACTTACAAGCAAATGATATTGCTAATTACTCCCTCCGTCCCATTATATAGTGCTTACATTCCATTTTGGGTGTCCCAAAATATTGTGTCTACTTCATTTTTATCAATTTATTTGCATTAAATTATCCTAAATTTTTACACAAACTTTCCAAAAGACTCCTACCTTTCTTTCAAAATGTGCGCTCCTATTTATTGTTTTACACAATTCCAAGGAACATTTATGGGTTTTTGTTTTTTTTTTTGAAAGAAAAAGAAAATAAATAAATAGTTCCAAGACAAAAGTACTTCATTAAATACATTTTATTGGAGAATCCTACTACTTTTTTCATTCTCCTTAGTTCTCATGAAAAAAAAAAGAATTAAGCACTATATTATGGGACGGAGGGAGTAGTATGTAAGGACTAAGGCAGAAGCTTCATAAATCACAAACCCTGTAAAGTGATTATAATCTCTCTCAACCCTCAAGAACTTTTACAAAATATATTTTGTGTAATATCTTTCCGTGTTTGATGAGTCTATAAAAGAAAGATAGCATCAACAAAAGCTTGGACCCAACAAGAATTAGGAACTAAATATTTATCTTCCTAAAATAATCGTCATCTAATTAGAAGATAAATAATGGCTCGTTTTGGTAATACTAGATGAAAAGAGGTCAAAAATGATAAGATACCTGAAACTAAGAAGGTATAATAGAGACTAATAAGATAGCCGATTAGTTGAACGCTTTGGCAGATTTCGTTTTATAAGCTGGTTAATTATTTAAATTCTTGTAATTATAATTATATATATTTGAACACTAATTTTTTTAATTGTAGTTGAAGATTATAATAACAATATAATTTTTTTTTTTAAAATTATAGCTCATGAACTAAAATACCTACATTGGGAAATTATCTCTTTCTTATCATTTGTTGGTGTCATCTATACAAAAATATCTATGAGCCATGAATAACTATTCAAATCAAATGAGTCCAGATTAGGGTAGGGTTTATTTACTTCTTTTTAGGTCTTTCACATATCTTTTGCTCCTATCGCGGATAAAAAAAAGCTTAATTGTTAGATTACAAAAGTCATATCACGGATGAAAAAATTGTTAAACCGCACTGTACCAAATCGTGTTGCATGGTGCAGTTTGGGTTGGTTTGGACAAAAAGTGCGGTGCGATTTGGGTTAGAAAAATGTCAAACCATATATTTGTGGTTTGGTTTTAGTTGCATTTCAACAGCACCAACTGTTAGAGATATATTAGGATACTAAAGATATGATTAATATCTTTAGGATATATTATTATCTTTGAGAATATTATCTTGTGATTTATTTCCACGTATTAGATTAATATTAGGAATAAGATATATTTAGAGATAGCTTCCTTCCCTTTGTACTCCTATATATATTGTAGTCATTGTTCATTATTGAACACACGATAATACAATCATATCATATTTCTCTCGCTCCTCTCTTAAACTTATCATGGTAACAAGAGCAAGTTAACATCTTGGGTTAAAACTCGAAAAATATTATTCCCCTGCTGGTGGGTTTAAATATTAAACCCACCGGCCAAATTTTTCTCTCAAAAATAAATTATTTTTTTATCCTCTGAAAAACCACATACTCTCTGTTAATGTCTGGTGTTTACCTACTCTATGAAGCGTCCACTCGCTCTCCCTGACCACAAGCAAGAGGAGGCTTTGTTGACTTACAATACTTGTTGCTGCAATCATTACATGGTGGTTTCTACCTTTATTTTTGGCTCGTGTCTGCTACTATTGCTGCACTTCTGATGTGGCTCCTTGTTCTTTTCTTTAATTTCCAAGCCAAGTTTCTTTTGGCTGGTTTCTCTTCATGAATTGATTTGGTGTAGGATGAGTTGTTTCGTCTCATACCACTCCACCAATTAAGAACCTAACTTACTTGGTTCTTAACCATAAAATCCCTCCACAAAAATTTTCGGCTCTCCCTGTGCCATGAGACAGGGGTTTAATATGTTGTGCGCATGGTTTTGCTCAGAAAAACCAGAATTTGAAGAGAGCTCGACTTTGCTCAAGAAAAGTCAATATTTGATGTGGGTGTGATCTGCTCAAGAGTTGTTACAGGTTCGACGAAAATTTTGTTCCCGTTTTGTTAAAATATTTGGTGAGATCGAAAACAATGGCGTTCTCATGAAGAAGAAGAAGAAGAAGAAGAAGAAAAATTGACGGGTTCGAAAAGAATGGCGTTCCCAACAATATATCTGTTTAATTTGATTTTTTTTATATTTCTCCAACGTTCGTGTTACTGCCGTTACGATAGCGGGAGGGTATTAGAGATATATTAGGATACTAAAGATATGATTAATATCTTTAGGATATATTATTATCTTTGAGAATATTATCTTATGATTTATTTCCACGTATTAGATTAATATTAGGAATAAGATATATTTAGAGATATATATAGCTTCCTTCCCTTTGTACTGTTAAAAACTAATCTAGAATAATCTATAAAGTTATCTAGTTTAGCTAGACTACCTAGAGAAATCTAGAGAAAGTTATTGGTTGTAATCACATGCATAGATACTAGAATTATCTAGCTAAAAGAAGACAAATCTAGATGAAGACTTTGTAAAGTCTGTTGGGAAATATCACCGACATCAATATGTATAGATAGCCATGTTCCTTGAAGATGAATAATATACAGCAATTTGCAACAATCCTAAGTGTGCCACTAACTCTCTCTCCCTCTTTTTCCAAATAAAACGTCCTACTCCTAATACACCAAATCGTCCAAACCATCAGCCAAAGTTTCCAAAAAGCCAAATTTCTAACAGAGCCAAATCTTCATCAGTGGTATCAGAGATATTTAAATCCAAACCTCCACTACATTATACAAATTATCGTACTCCCATAAAACTTATACACCAAATATAAAATAAACCAACTCCCTTAAATAAAAACCAAACACCACCTAAATTAAAATGACTTCCCAAAATAGTTCAACCTCAAACACATTTAACTACCCCCAAGTAAATTGGGTACCCACATTTAAGGGAGAAAAATACCAACAATGGTCAATTCAAATGAAATCCATATTTATCTCACAAGATTTGTGGGAGTTAGTACAAAATGGTTATGAACAACCAAACGATTTAATCTAAGAAGCTACTTGGGATGAAACACGACGAAAGCAATATAAACAAAATCGGATAAGGGATAATTATGCCCTATCCTTAATATATCGGGGAGTAGATGAAACAATCCTCCCTACTATTATGGCTGCTACAACGGCCAAGGAGGCTTGGAGTATACTTGGAGACAAAATATAGGGGCTCCGAAATGGTAATACTCTTTAAACTCCAATCTTTATAGAGAGACTTTGATAATTTATTAATGGCGGAAAATGAAACATTTGAAGAGTTTTTTAGTCGAGTAACAAATATTATAAATCAAATCCGAACTAATGGAGATAAAATTGAAGATGTCCAAGTTGTTCGGAAAATATTAAGAAGTCTCCCCAAAAATTATGATCATATAGTGCCTCGCTATAGAGGAGTCTAATAAAGATTTATCTAAATTAAGTTTAACCGAATTAATGGGCTCCCTTCTAGCACATGAAGATAGAATGCGTAGATTTACAGAGCGACCACTCGAACAAGCTTTTCAAACAAAATTATAATTCTCTAATAATGGAGAAAATAAAAGTAAAAATGACTACGGTAAAGGAGGAACTTTATATAACCGTAGCAGGGGGAGAGGAAGTTATAAAAATCAAGGAACTCGTGAAAATAATCAATCTGGCTTCTATTGCAATTTATGTAAGAAAAATGGCCATAATACACAAGATTGCCGGTATAAGCGTAAGAAATGCAAAAGACACACTCATTTTGAAAAAAGATTGTTGGTTCCGGCAAAAGAAAGAGGCCAATTTTACGGAAAATAAGGAGCCTAGAGATCAATTATTTTATACATGTTTAAATACTCACCAAGAGTCAAATGATATATGGTATATCGATAGTGGTTGTTCTAACCACGTGACTGGAAATAAAAATTCATTTGTTAGTCTAGATGAAAACATAAAAACACAAATTACTCTTGGTGATGGAAACAACCAAGAGGTTGCTGGCAATGGGACAATAGCCGTTCGAACCAAAAACGGCTCGTCTAAATTTATTTTTGATGTTTTCTATGTCCTCGGGCTTGCACAAAATTTGCTAAGTGTAGGCCAACTAATTCAAAGAGGCTACATGGTGAAATTTGATGCGAATAAATGCCTCATATTTGATAAGAAAAAAGGGCAATTAATTACTACCACTCAAATGGCTCCTAATAAAATATTTCCATTAAGAATGCAATTGGAGAATAATGTTGCCCTAAGTTCTATAGTGGATGAGTCCACATTGTGGCATTTAAGACTCGGGCATCTAAATTTTAACAGTTTAAAACTGTTAAAACAAAAGGAAATGGTGATTGGGCTTCCACCTTTATCTAATGAAAGGAAAATATGTGAGGGCTGTATATATGGCAAAATGCATAGATTGCCATTCCTTACTTCATCTTGGAGGGCCAGAGCTCTATTAGAGCTTGTTCACGCAGATATATGGGGCCCTACCAGAAATCCGTCTCTTGGCGGAAAAAGATATTTTCTATTATTTGTCGATGATTTCACTCGCATGATGTGGGTTTATATCTTGGAGCAAAAATCTGAAGCATTTTCCCATTTCATGCAATTTAAATCCCTCACAGAAAAACAAAGTGGCATTCAATAAAAATTCTTAGAATAGATCGTGGGGGAGAATTTACAAGTAAAGAATTTAATAGCTTCTGTAACGAGCATGTGATCAAAAGAGAATTAACAGTAAGACGCACACCTCAACAAAATGGTGTTGCGGAAAGGAAAAATAGAACAATTGCTGAAATGGCCCGTAGTATGATGCAAGCAAAAAAATTGCCAAAATATTTTTGGGCCGAAGCTGTCCATATAGCAGTATATATTCTCAATAGGTCTCCCACGAAAGCAAGGAAGGGTATGACACCCTATGAAACTTGGCATAAGAGAAAGCCAGGAGTGGAGCACCTCAAAGTATTCGGGTGCATAGCATATGCCCACATCCCGAAAGAAAATCGAGAAAAACTCGATGGAAAAGGAGAAAAATGTATCTTTATTGGATACAGTGACGAATCTAAAGGATATCGTCTCTATAAGCCCGAATCCAAGAAGTTAATCATCTCAAGAGATGTCATCTTCGACGAAGGAGCAGAATTGACGCGGACGGAGATGAATCTCATGCACGTGAAGGAGATTTTCTTCCACCAAGCCCAAGTGAAGATGACGGCCCAAATCATCTAACAACGCAGCCATCTTCCAGCCCATCATCACCGAGATCTCCAACAACATCCTCGAGATCGGTAAGTCCAACATCAGGATCAAGCTCTCAAAGCTCACCTCCAGTAGTGCGAGGTTCACAAAGAGATCGGCGACCACCAGGCTACTTGGAGGATTTCCAGTGCAATCAAGCTATCATGGCTCTCTTCACAAGCGAACCACAAAGTTTTCAAGAAGCGGCTCAAGAAGACAAATGAATCGAGGCCATGAATGAAGAAATCAAGATAATCGAGAAAAACAACACATGAGAGCTTGTTGAGAAACCTGAAGACAAAGACGTCATTGGTCTCAAATGGGTCTACAAGGTTAAGTATAACGAAGATGGCTCCATCCAGAAATACAAGGCTCGTCTCGTCGCAAAAGGTTACTCCCAACAACAAGGGATTGACTTTAACGAGACATATGCTCCCGTTGTCCGCATGGAGACTATCAGGTCAGTCCTTGCTCTTGCTGCTCAACTTAAATTACCAGTCTTTCAATTAGATGTCAAGTCAGCATTTCTAAATGGGGAGCTCGAAGAAGAAGTATATGTTGAGCAACCGCAAGGATATCTCATCGAAGGCAAATAAGACAAAGTATACCGCCTTCGTAAAGCTCTTTATGGGCTTAAGCAAGCACCCAGGGCCTGGAATAGCAAAATAGATGGCTACCTACTTCAAAATGGGTTTACAAAAAGCCCAAGTGAACCATCTCTCTACATCAAGGCCCAAGGATCACAAGATTTTCTCATATTGTGCCTTAATGTTGATGATCTAATCTACACAGGCACTAATCTGAAAATGATTAAAGAATTTACGACGACAATGATGTCGGAATATGAAATGACCGACCTTGGAGCCATGAAGTACTTCCTTGGCATGCAAGTCAAGCAAAGCCCAGGAAGAATATTTCTCTCACAGGAGAAATATTCAGACGACCTACTTAAAAAATTCAACATGAGTGAATGCAAGCCATTGGCTACACCAACGGCACTTAATGAAAGGCTATCTAAGAACGATGGTAAAGAGAAGGTCGATGCATCAAAATATCGATGGTCGGCTCTCTCATCTACCTCACACATACTAGGCCCGACATAGTACATGCTGTCAGTATAGTATCCAGATTCATGAGTGAGCCAAGTAAAGCTCACTTGGCAGCAGCAAAAAGGATTCTCAGGTACGTCAAGGGAACAAAAGGTTATGGTATTTTGTACGAGACAGAGAGGAGAATCATAAGCTTACGAGGATGCACAATCGGCCGATTGGGACGGTAGTATTGACGATCGAAAAAGTACAAGCGGCTACGTCTGCCAGCTAGGAACCAAGGCCATATCTTGGTCATCAAAGAAACAAGCAACAGTAGCTCTGTCATCAGGAAAAGCAGAATACGTAGCAGCAACAAGAGCAGCATGTGAAGCAGTATGGCTTCGAAGAATTCTCGATGATCTACAAAGTACATCGAAGAACTAACAACTATCTACTGCGACAATATGTCCGCAATGGTCATGACAAAGAATCCAGTCTTTCACAGCCGCACAAAGCACATCGAGAGACGACATCATTTCATCCGAGAGTTGGTCGACAAACAAGAGATCGATCTACAATTCCGCAAGACAAGGGAGCAGCTCGCGGACATATTCACTAAAGCAATTCCTGATGTGTCGTATTTTTATATAGATCTTAGGTGCATTTAGGTTGCATTATAGGAGCATTTAGATGCATTGTAGTTCATAATTGCATACTATTACTTAATTTGCGAAATATTACTCCATTTGTGTGTTTTTGGTATTATTTGATGAATTTCAGGTATTGAAAACATAATTGGAGTATTATTGGACAAGCTTGAGTACTTGGGAGCAAGCTACAATGATAAGGATCACTTTAGAAGTATCTGAGTGCAAATTGGAGCTTAATTGGAGTTGGAATTCATTGAAAGAATTATGGAAATTAGGCTTGAAGAGCTTTCCAACGATATGTTGCACGGCCCGAGGCGAGTTGTATTTTGAGAGATATGGGCTTCGCAAGTTGGCCCAGTCTGCCAGCAACTTCTTACGCGCACGCGGTTTTGATAATTTCGGCCATTTAATGATTTATTTGGTTTCCTTATCTTGTAATTTTGTTTCCCTACTAGTATTAGGACTTAGATCTATTAGCGATTACTCACTTTTCAATATCACGTTATTCTTTCTCTAGTTTTCTCTCTAGTTTTATGCCCTAGTTTATTTCTATGGTTACTTTGGAGATTCAAGACTCAAGCTTTGATATTCATCTTCAATATTAATCAAGTTTTGTTCTCTTCTCTTCTCTTCTCTCTATTATATATTAATTATTTTTTCTATTATGTTTATTGCTCTTTTTGCCATGATTAGTGTATAGTCTTTTTATCTAGGATTGAGTTGAGCCCTAGGATGGATTGATCATGTAAATTATTCTCTAATTCCCATGTAATTCGATTGTATGTTTAGGGTTTGATAAGATTGTTGTTATTGTCAATTGTGCATCTTGATTTAGCCCTAATTTATATTATCAACGAAAGTTGGGATTGAGATTAGGAATATTTGTTTGATGTAAATTGTTATTTTATTAATTGAGTTCATCAACGAAAGTTGGGTCTTAATTTAGATAATCTTGTCATTGATTTGAATTCTCCCATGAAAATAGGTGAGAACTAGAATTGAGAATTATTTGACATTGGTTCTTAATGCTTCTAATTATGTGTGTAAGCCATGAAAATAGGAGACATACATGTTAGTTAGGCCTTTTGCTATCACGAAAGTGAGCTCTAGGTATTGAGGAATGACCGAGTATTTAGTTTCGGTTCGCAGCTGTGCTTTATTACTGAGTCATAAGGGAATGTCAATATCGCATAAGCTATACTTGAATAACTGGGATGTGAGTTATATTTTGATCAATTCATATTAGTGGTGATACTTAATCTTAGTGTTTTAATTGTCATATTTTGTTATTAGTTTATAGATTCTTCTGGATATTTGGATTGTGTAGCTATTTCATAGTCTAAAATCAACTAATGTTTAGTCTTGCACCTCCCTGAGTTCGACCCGTATGTGCTACGACACCGTACACTTGCGGTATTAAAATAAAACCCTAACAAGTTTTTGGCGCCGTTGCCGGGGAGGTAACGGATTAGAATTAGTTTGATTATAGATTTAATAGACTACATTGTATATACTTTTATTTTCTTTTGTAAATAACTCTTTTTTTACTTTTGTAAATTTGTTCCCTTTCATTGTTCATGGAGTCATATTATCACTATAATGGGGACAATTCTATTGATAGAGCCAATGGTTATAATTCTTTGGATTCTCATGTTTCTTATTTTGATACATCGTGTCATTATACTTCCAATTTTTGCATGAGTTCTAATCAATTACCTGATATGTGTTGTGATCCCCATATACATGCTAGTAATTCTAGAGCAGTTTTCTATTTTCCTCAATATGAGAATGAAGCATTCTGGAAATACTATCATAGGCTTGGTGATTTTTTTGGTCCTAATCATGGAATTGGACAATGGGATATGTGCCTAGTGGTTTATGAGGGGTTAAATAAAGAAACTAGGATAATTGTAGACAAATTGGTTTATGGAAAATTTATGTCCCAATCTCCTGATTATTGTTGGGATTTAATTGAGTGGTTGGCTAGAGATACCTACGAGTGGGAGATGTCTTCATCTGCTAGACCAATTTCGGAAACATTCTCCACTCCTTCACCTCAAAATTTCACTACAACACCTCCCTACTGTTCTAATTGTCACTCTACTTCTCATGATATTTCTCTATGTGATGTGACATTAGTAAACGATTTTGATCCCTCTCCCCAATATGATTGTCAATCTGCTCGGAGTTATAGTTTCCAACCATATATTTATGATGATGATGATGAGGGTTGGAAAGAACTTGAAAATTATGGGGATAATGATTATCAAATCACGGGGAAGATCGATGTAAAGGATGTTTTGATTGAGGAACAATCCTTGGTTGAAAATCCTTCATTGGAGAAGTCTATAGATGAGAGTGAAGTTATTCATGAGTCTTTGTTGGTTCCACCAACTGTTTTTGAGTCTCATGTTCCTTTCTCTCAAAAACTTGACCTTATTCCTTCTTCCCCTATATTATACCCCCCACCGTTCTCTATTTCTTCCAATATGAATGACCCTTATGACCATATAATTGATGTACAGTTAGTGGTTATCTCTCCTCTTGAGTCTCGTAAAACGACTAACGTTTTTTATTTTTCTTACTCTTGTAAAAGTCACTTCTCCTTTGATTTTTCTTTGTCTAGGTTTAATAGATTTTTAGGACTAGTGTACTTCGTTTTTCCTCTTCACTCTTACATAATAAGCTCTGAGATGTTTGCAGGAACATATGATAAACTTCTTAGAGCGTTGAAGTCTTCTGCATTAGTCTACTGATTTTACATGGTCGTGCGGGACCTTTATAAATTTGCGCTTTTCGGGAGGCAACTCGATTTTACCTTCTTTTCTTTTTTTTTTTGATTTTTTTTTTTTTATATATATATATTTTTTTCCTTTTTGTGTGATTTTAGTTACCATTGATGTTTTTGTGTCTGTTCTTGGTGTGTTTATAGGTTTTTAAAAAAATAAAAAAGAAAAAAATGTTCGTAGAAAAAAAAGCTGGACGAAGATCTTCAAAAAGACGAGTCGCGGTACAATAGCCCAGCTCGCGGACAAATGCCGAGAGCATACCGCGACTCGCCACAAATACCACGACTCGCGGTAAATACCGCGACTCGCGGCATTAAACGCTACCCGCGTTATTGGAGATTGCAAATTTTCAAACACCATCATCATCATCACTGCGTCATCACAATCATGGCATCATCTTGTACGACGACGCGAACCCACCTCCCAGGCTCCCACCTACAGCATCATCACCGCATCCCTGCACGTCACTATACCACCACCACCACGCCGCCACACCATCAACCCCGCAGCCCAGCCACCTCTATTCTCACTCCCGTTTCTTTCTCGCGCCCAGCACCGGCATTCATCGCCCCTCTGTTCTCACACCACCGCCGACGTACCATCATCGCCATCATCACTGCGTCATCATCATCTTGTGCGACGCAACGAAACCTACCTCCCACCTGCAGCCATCATTACCCGCACCCAGTTCCCTCTCAGCCCCGCTCGTGGTCTTCAGCCGCGCTGCATCATCTCCCTTAGCACACACACCACTCACCGGCGTCACTTCCGATCACCCACGACAGCCCCGCACCCACCGCCCTCCCTGCCGCGCACCACCAATCTCTCCTATCTCACCCCACTTCCCATCTCCTCTCTCCCCAATCCCCCTCCTGTCTTCGGTCTTCCCGTACGTCCGCCTCCACACTGCACCTGCGCGCCACCATCTCCGGTTCAAGCAGCACCACCACCGGACCTCACACCGGCACCTTCGGCATCCCCACCTTCTGTTTCATGCATTTTCCCCTCTGCTGTGTTCTTTCTTCTGTCTTCTTTCGTTCTCCTTTTTCTTTTATTTCTCCTTTTTCTTTTATTCCTTCTTTTTCTTTTTTTTTCTTTTTTTTTTTTTTTTTTTTGTTTTTGTTTTTGTTTTTGTTTTAATCTGATTTCCTATCTCTCTTTTCTTTTCTTTTCTTTTCTCTTTTTTTTGCCCTTTTTCTTTTTCTTTTTACTTTTTCTCTTCAATACCTAATTTCTTTTCTTTTTCCCCTTTTTCTAATTGATGGTTGTTGCAGGATCTGCGCAAGTCGACTACAAATTGTTTCAAGTTGGTTTTCAAGAAGCATTGCGATATAAATTTTGAGCTTATTCGACTCTTTTTCCCATTAAATTGGGTAGTAAGCCTATTTATTCTATTTCGTCGATGCTCTTGATGTTCCTTTCAATTTTTGCTTGGATTTTTGTTTGTGTGGCTATACTTGTTGGATTTTTATACAACCTTGATTCCATTCTTTCATTGTTGGGAATTGCATGTGGCAATATTGGTGGATTGTGGTGTTTGTGGGAGTGCTTGATGATTCGGTGATTATTGGGTCGCTTCCGGTTCCTTCTCTGATCTTGCTTGTTGCAGTGCGGACACTGTAAATTTTAGCTTGGGGGAGGATATTCTATCATTTACTGCTTTCTAGTGTAGTTTTTATTGCTTTCATAGGTTGTTGCACGGTTTGTACTGCTTACTAGGAGTGGGAGTTTACGTGTAACCAAAAAAAAATTGTATTGCTTTCTTAGTTGCATCAGCATATTAGATTTCATCTCATCTTAGTTGCATCTATGGGACTATTGCTAGCACTATTTGAGAACCTTGTTGATATCCTTACTACGGTCTTAAGCGTAATCCATCTCATTCATGATTCTTCATAGCATAATTGTATCGCAATTGATTGCTTGTGGTAAGATTGGTTGATCTCTCTCTGTCTTGATTTAACCTTACTGTTTAGACATCTTAACCCAAGTGAGCTTTTGTGCCTATAAACTGACGAATCTGTGTCAGTTATGTTCTTTCATGTGTGATTAGTTCCTCATTTGTTGCATGAATCTTGACTTTGACTTGGTACTCTTTGACACTTGACTTTATAAGCATTTGGATATGATTGAAGCGTTCTTTTCATTGTTCTGAGCTTTCAGATATATTTTCTTTTCATATATATTATCCCTTCTCTACCCCCGCTGAACCTTTCATGACTTTGTTCTAAATCAATCTACATTACAAGCCTCTAGCCTTTCTTGATTTCTCTACCCAAGCCTTGCTAAGTGGAGTAGCATTAAAGTTTATGTTTTGAGCTTGTGTTTGTGGTTTTGTAGTCATTATTGGAAGGAAATATGTTGAAAGAAAGTTGCTTGAAATAGTGTGGAAGTATAAAATGAAAAGAATGATGAAGAAGTTGTGAAATATAATTCTGAAAAAAATGAAAAAAAAAATTTGAATAAAAGGTGAATGAAATTGGTTGGAGTTGGTGAAGATGGGTACTATGTTGATTTAAAGGTAATGTGTTGTTGAACTTCTAGTAGAAGTTTTTGTGACATTTGCATCTAATGGCCATAGATGTTAAAGTGTTGTTTTTTCCACTAGTTGGCTTTTAACACCACATTTCCAAATACATTTCCTACCCATAACCTCAACCCCACTACAACCCTTGAAAGTCATCTTTTTGCATTATAATTTCGAATGGAAAGTCAGTCGATAGTCAAAGTTAAAGAGTAAATGTTTCACTTGAGTCGACATGGTTTAGGTTGAGTGACATCGATTATACCATAAACACATGAGAGTATGAGTGCACATGACTAAAGTGAGGTCTCTCAGGTTTGGTTGAGTCTAGCTTGGGGGAGATGGTATGTGGTATGCTAGGAGAGTTGATTGCATTACATGACGTGCTATGCGGCTTTGCTTGAGAATGTTTCAATGCTTGGTTCATGTAGTAATTGTATCTCTCGTGTTTTCAATTGTGTGCTTCGCCCTATCGTAGTCCCATATTGTACGTTGTCTTTCTTTTCCAATGTCTATGTCTAATTGCTTGAGGACAAGCTATGGTTTAGCTTGGGGGAGTTTGATGTGTCGTATTTTTATATAGATTTTAGGTGCATTTAGGTTGAATTTGCGAAATATTACTCCATTTGTGTGTTTTTGGTATTATTTGATGAATTTCAGGTATTGAAAACATAATTGGAGTATTATTAGACAAGCTTGAGTACTTGGGAGCAAGCTACATTGATAAGGATCACTTTAGAAGTATTTGAGTGCAAATTGGAGCTTAATTGGAGTTGGAATTCATTGAAAGAATTATGGAAATCGAGTCATGTTCACTCTTTTGTCCATAACTTTTGACTCAATGCTGATATTGGGTTGATTCCAACGGCATTGAAAAGTAGGCTTGAAGAGCTTTCCAACGATATGTTGCACGGCCCGAGGCGAGTTGTATTTTGAGAGATATGGGCTTCGCAAGTTGGCCCAGTCTGCCAGCAACTTCTTACGCGCACGCGGTTTTGATAATTTCGGCCATTTAATGATTTATTTGGTTTCCTTATCTTGTAATTTTGTTTCCCTACTAGTATTAGGACTTAGATCTATTAGCGATTACTCACTTTTCAATATCACGTTATTCTTTCTCTAGTTTTCTCTCTAGTTTTATGCCCTAGTTTATTTCTATGGTTACTTTGGAGATTCAATACTCAAGCTTTGATATTCATCTTCAATATTAATCAAGTTTTATTCTCTTCTCTTCTCTTCTCTCTATTATATATTAATTATGTTTTCTATTATGTTTATTGCTCTTTTTGACATGATTAGTGAATAGTCTTTTTATCTAGGATTGAGTTGAGCCCTAGTATGGATTGATCATGTAAATTATTCTCTAATTCCCATGTAATTCAATTGTATGTTTAGGGTTTGATAAGATTGTTATTATTGTCAATTGTGCATCTTGATTTAGCCCTAATTTATATTATCAACGAAAGTTGGGATTGAGATTAGGAATATTTGTTTGATGTAAATTGTTATTTTATTAATTGAGTTCATCAACGAAAGTTGGGTCTTAATTTAGATAATCTTGTCATTGATTTGAATTCTCCCATGAAAATAGGTGAGAACTAGAATTGAGAATTATTTGACATTGGTTCTTAATGCTTCTAATTATGTGTGTAAGCCATGAAAATAGGAGACATACATGTTAGTTAGGCCTTTTGCTATCACGAAAGTGAGCTCTAGGTATTGAGGAATGACCGAGTATTTAGTTTCGGTTCGTAGCTGTGCTTTATTACTGAGTCATAAGGGAATGTCAATATCGCATAAGCTATACTTGAATAACTGGGATGTGAGTTATATTTTGATCAATTCATATTAGTGGTGATACTTAATCTTAGTGTTTTAATTGTCATATTTTGTTATTAGTTTATAGATTCTTCTGGATATTTGGATTGTGTAGCTATTTCATAGTCTAAAATCAACTAATGTTTAGTCTTGCACCTCCCTGAGTTCGACCCGTATGTGCTACGACACCGTACACTTGCGGTATTAAAATAAAACCCTAACAATTCCAACAGAGAAGTTCATCCAATTCAGAAGACAACTCGGAGTACAAGATTTTCTAGATTAGGGGGAGTGTTAAAAACTAATCTAGAATAATCTATAAAATTATCTAGTTTAGCTAGACTACCTAGAGAAATCTAGAGAAAGTTAATTGGTTGTAATCACATGCATAGATACTAGAATTATCTAGCTAAAAGAAGACAAATCTAGATGAAGACTTTGTAAAGTCGGTTGGGAAATATCACCGACATCAATATGTATAAATAGCCATGTTCCTTGAAGATGAATAATATACAACAATTTGCAACAATCCTAAGTGTGCCACTAACTCTCTCTCCTCTTTTTTCCAAATAAAACATCCTACTCCTAATACACCAAATCGTCCAAACCATCAGCCAAAGTTTCCAAAAAGCCAAATTTCTAACAGAGCCAAATCTTCATCATGTACTCCTATATATATTGTAGTCGTTGTTCATTATTGAACACATGATAATACAATAATCATATCATATTTCTCTCGCTCCTCTCTTAAACTTATCAGCAACCCAACCCACGAACAGTCCTATTGTTACTATTGTGTTGGATTATTGAGTTTTTTGCATACTTAAAAATTTATGTCAATTTTTCCATGTACTCTTACTATTATTTTTATAAAGTGATTTTAAACCCACTATGCACAAAGCCATAAGAAACCATCACCAAGTATTGCTGTATCTGTTAGTGTTCCAGTAGTCCTTGCAGGCTTGCTTCTATCGGGTGCTTGCTTTTGTTTATACCTTCGAAAGTGCACAAAACGTACCCCAGGTATGACAAGCTTCCTCTATTCTTTTTAATTCAAATTTCTTTTTCACGTTTGTCGTGATGTTTATTTGAATGTCAATATCACTAATAGCGTATAAGTAAAAGTTATAAAAATTTAGTATTTGGAATTCTTGAATTGAGAAAAATCTAACAAAGACCCGACTTGACTATGTGTTTTTCTTATGATGCGAGATAGCTATAACAAAGTTCAATGAATAACTCAAAATCCGATTGAATTTAAAATATAATAGACGGTTAACGTCATGTAAGAAACATATGTATATTTTATATTAGATATTGACATGTTATTATTAGAGTAATATTGTATATAAAAGGATAGAAAGGATTTTTCATAGTCTGAGGTCTGTATTGTAAACCCTACATATATTGAATGTCAGGGTTAACCAAATCAGGTTAATACAATTCAATATATATAGGGTTTACAATACAGACCTATGACTATGAAAAGTCCTTTATATCATTTTACATACGATATTACTCTAATAGTTATATATGAACTCAAATTTAGTAATATTTAATTCGCCCTCCTTCAATTTCGATAGAGATACCAACCGAAGTCCTTCCGTTTCGTTTATGACTGTGAATTAAATGAAGAAAATAAAGAAAAAAAATCGAAGAATGATCAATGATTAGAAAATGGAAATGGAAAAGCTTAAGTTGTATTGATTCAGAACGATTCAACAAATGATTGATGAATAACATGAAATGGTGCAATAAAAACAAAAATTCAGAAACTATCTTGCAAATTGATGGTGACAAATCTTTAATATCATTGCTACAGCAAAACAAAAAAGAGTTGAATTTAATTTTAACCAACCATTCCTTACAGATTTGGAAAAGATGGGTGGAGTGGATTCGTTGCAATTTGACTTCATCACAATAAAAGATGCAACAATTAACTTTTCCCATCAAAATAAACTTGGCCAAGTTGGATTCGGTCCGGTTTCCAAGGTATAATTTCGCGATCATATATAACATGTATATACTAAATCTTTGGCTCAATAACCAATATGGATTTAATCGTGTATAAGTTATATATTTCACGGTATTAGGGAGTGCTTCACGATAGCCAAGAAATAGCAGTGAAAAGAATGTCAACATGCTCAGGCCAAGGCATCGCGGAGTTTAAGACAGAGATTCATTTAGCAGCAAAGCTCCAGCATAATAATTTGGTTAAACTCTTAGGATATTGCTTACATGGTGAAGAAAAATTGCTTGTCTATGAATTCTTGCCCAATGGAAGTCTTGATAAAGTTCAATTCGGTATGATTTCTTGAACTCAGCATTGTTATCCTTCCTCTTTCATAATATATATTGTGCAAAGTAAAATGAATATACCTATTTCATATATATTAACTTATTTGTGCAATATCATTGTCCATTTAAAAAATCATTTTAGGACAAAAAAGACATCTATCATTAGATTGGGAAACTCGGCACAATATATTACTAGGGACTGCAAGGGCACTCTTATACCTCCATGAAGATTCAAGGCTGAAGAGTAAAGATTATCCATCGAGATCTAAAAGCAAGCAATATTTTGTTAGATGAAAACATGAATCCCAAGATATCTGATTTTGGGTTGGCAAGACTTGTAGGAAGGAATCAATTTCAAGCTGATACGAGTAAAATTGCAGGAACATAGTAAGTACTTCTTGGATTGCATTTTTTGACATTGGAGTTGTTTTTGCAAAATGTTATCGGCGTACCAAATTGTCTCTAATATTTTTCAATTTAGACACTCATGACACTTTCTACTGCAGCGGGTATATGGCTCCAGAGTATGTTCTGACAGGACGTTTCTCATTTATGTCCGATGTCTACAGCTTTGGAGTAATAGCTCTAGAGTTAGTAAGTGGTCACATGTGTAGCTCAACCGAAATCCCCTACCACGAAGAAAGTCTACTTCTACGGGTAAGTTCAAACAAAGAAGCTAAGTATATACACTACTTGTAATGATCTTGCATCATATTCTAAATCCTATTGTTTCAGGCATGGACCTTATGGAAGGACAATGCAACTTTAGACTTGGTGGATCCCAAACTTGATGGAAAATTCCCGGAAGTTGAAGTCGCAAGATGCATACATGTTGGCTTGCTGTGTATTCAAGAAGATGCGAACCAAAGGCCAACGATGGGTACGATCGTCTCAAAGATCGAATGGGCATGTTATGGCTCTCTCGGATCCAAAACCACCCCTGATTGGCCCATTAGTAAAATTTACAAATGGCTGCGGCCAGCATTTGGGTCCGACATCTTCAAATGAGTATATTGATTATAACGATTACATGACGTAAGTATATCCTCGGTAGACCTAAGGCTTTGTAGTATGTGAATTTTTTTTTTAATTATGTTGTGAAAATGATACTCTTTTTTTTTTGGTGAACAAACGAACATAACATTAATTAAAGCGAGTCAATTAGAAAGTTATTACAATCGGAGATGTACTCATTCTTGCAACAAAGAGGTGGGGTACTAAAAACTTTTGTTACATTCATGCAGTCATCAATTTTCAATGCTTCCTTCGCCAGCCGATCTGCCACCGTGTTTTGCAACCTAGGTAGATGCATTACTCGAACATCCTTGATCTGAGATAGGAGCTCCTTGCACTCATTCACAATGTTAGTATACATATCCACCGCCACTTGATGTCCCATGAGCAGACGAGTGGCCTGTAAACTATCCGAGAAACGGAAACAAGAAGTCATCTTGTTTCTTACAGCAAGTGTTAATCCTTCTCTAATTCCCATTAATTCCGCAAGTAGAGCATTTAGAGTGTAAGATTGTTTACAGAAACCTAACACCCAAGTACCCTTAGAATCCCTAATTAAGCCACCAATACCAATTTGAGAGAGAGGATCATGAAATGAGGCATCCGTGTGGATCATAAGGCTATACACGGGTATTACAAAGTGTTGTGAGGGCTTTGAAGAAATCAAGGGCTGTAAAAGAGGTTGATCCATAAGCAAGCCCAGCGGGGGAGAGGACTTACGAGCCTTCACAAACTCCCAGGCTTGTCTTCTTGCTTGAATCATGATTCCATTAGATGTGGGGAGGGTTCTACCTTCAAAAACAAACAAATTCCTAGCCTTCCACAGCTCAAAACATACCCAAGGGAAAAGGGCTTTCCATGGTAGGCCCTGATCTACCTTCGAAGACTCTAGATTATGGGCCACCCATGATTGAATGTTGTCCTCCCCTCCTGCTAGATCTAGATTAAAATCGGCCCACACTTGGACCAAGAGTTAGCAGTCCCTCAGAATCACTAGTACATAATAGACGATTTGCGTCGGATGCGAGGCGCCTATTTGCGTCGGACATAGGTCCGACGGTACAGGCCTCGTTGCAGATAAGGATACAGGATATGCGTTGTATCCGACGCGACGCGGTTGATTAGCCATCTGCGTCGCACTTTACTCTTCATGCGACGCCGATGAATCTTCGCTCGTCACAACAGCAAAGACTCATCTGCGTCGCATGAAGAGTAAAGTGCGACGCAGATGGCCCCCAGCCTCACTCATGTGCGTCGCATGTAGTGCTATGTGCGACGCACATGAGGCTTATCAATACTCTAGACCAGCAGACCACTGAATCTTCACAAATGTTCGTAGATATGTTATTTCTTATACAGCTCTGATTTTTATCACATCTCAAAAAGAAAAAAAAAATCCAGTATCCACAAGAAAATCGAGAAAGAAAAGATGGATGTACCTTAATTTCATAAAAAAAATGTAATTTACACATATGGCTTACAAATTTTACCAGATCTAAAAACAAAATTGAAAGTAACTTACAACACTAGAAAGTTCCTAAACAATGAAAACTAAACCTAAATTCTGGAACCTTGCTTGAAAATCTCATTCTTCAACTTTGCAATGTTGTAGACTTCTTGAAAATCTGATACAAATAGCAGGTAACCCTATAAGTTAACTAAAAAGAACTAAAATTTACTGAAAATTAAAGATCGAATTTTCAGATATAAAAGTTCTTATTTTTCAGATCTGAAAATGAAAAAATGAATTTTCATATTTGAAAACTAAAAAAGAAAAGCAGATCTAAAAATGAAAAACGAAACTCGAACCTGTCAAAACGAATTTTCGCCGCTCGTCAGAAAACGAAGATGTTATGACGTGACAGTGGGCTTGACGGAGTTTAGTGAGAACTCGCAGCGGCAGGGGCAAGGGGAGTGACGTGGCAGTGGCAGGGGGAGGAGAGAGAGAATCGATGGTGAGAATCGCAGCGAGGAATTCAGGTTGAAGCAATGAAGTTATCGAGTCGCTTCCTAAACGCCGACGACAAGGCCTGATGCTTTTCTTCAGTCTTTTGTCTCCTCCTAAACGATTTTTCCCTCCTGATTTAGGGTTGGAGTTTTTCAGAGTGGTTTTCTTTGCCATTTTCTCTCTGCTCTGCTCTGAATTCGTGAATTTGTTGCATGCGAAGGAGAAAAATAAGAACGGCAGTTGTTGATGATGAAGTTGTTGATGATGAACTGGTGGTATGAGAAAGAGAGAGAGGGAGAAAGGGACAGAGAGAGAAGAACGCTGAAGAAGTTAGGGTTTGAAATATAAGGGAATGAAGCGCGCGGGTTTGCAGCCTTATCTGCGTCGCACATACAGCCCATGCGACGCAGATAAGCCCAAACCATCTGCGTCGCACCCTAATTAACATCCGACGCAGATGACTATCTGCGTCGCATGCTCGTTAAATACGACGCACATATTTTGTCTTTTGCGTCGATTCCCGGCTGCATGCGACGCAAATGAGTCTTCTGCGACGCTTGTCCTGTTGTGCGACGCAGATGGTGAGACGCAAATCGTCGTTTTTCTACTAGTGAATATGGAGCCCATTCTCAATGGGATTTCCACAACATGGGCAGTTTGGTTGGGGCAAGATGTGACGAGTATTGAGTAAAAGGTTATTTGGGAGTCTATCTCTCCATACTAACCAAAGAAAGAATTTCAGCTTGGGGGGAATTTTAGATTTCCAAATCATACTCACCTTAGGGGATAAAGGAGAGGGGAGGTGGGGTGATTGAAGGAGGCTTTCCTTATAAGCTAAAGCCATGGAGAAACCTGTATCAACAACAAAATTGGACACTGGTGTATCCTGTGTGCGGTGTTCCTGGGGAAGAAGGATTGAAAGGATACGGTCCACAATTTTCTCCGGAAGAGATACAAAAAACAATTGATGATTCCAAGAATTGTTGTGGGTCAGGTCTCAGTTAGGGGGCCCATTACCATCTCTCTAAGAGGTCCAATACCCATCCAATTGTCAAACCATACTCTGATGCTTTCTGCATTACCAATAGCCCATGAGTTATATTTGGACAATAAGTCCAACCCTTTCCCAATCCCTTTCCACACATGTGAACCATACTTTAAACTCGTGATATGGTTTTTGTGAACGTATTTGGCAAAGATACACTCTTTGGCAAGGCTTGACTCCCCATGGCACATTTTCCACCCAAGCTTAGCCATGGATGCACTATTCAAAGCCATTTGATTCCTTATCCCTAGACCCCCTTTTTCCTTTGGGTGGAAAGTGGTTTCTCTATTCATTAGGTGCATCCTTTTCCTATCCTCTGTGTCTCCCCAAAGGAAATTATTACAAATTCTATCGATATCATCTAAAGATGCTTTAGGAAAGCATGTGGCTTGCATGTAATAGGAAGCTATAGTAGATAGAGTGGACTGAACTAGACACAACCTTCCCCCTTTATTAAGGAAAGTGTTTTTCCATTTAGCCAACCTACTCTGAACTTTGTCCACGACAAATTGGACTTTCGCTCTAGACGGGCGCTTGTGAGAAATGGGGAGACCTAGGTATGACCCTTAATCTACAGACTCACAAATATTTAAATATCTTGGAATAACTTTCTATCCTCTTCATTTGTGTTAGTAGAGAAAATTAACCTAGTTTTGTCCTCGTTAATCTTTTGACCAGACTTATGACAGAAAACTTTCAACACCTCCCTGATAGTAAAAGCAGTGTTCTCATCAACTCTCCCGAAAAGAAGGAGATCATCGGCAAACATAAGGTGTTAAATAAGCACAAGCTTTCTTCCTACCCAAAAAGGGGTCCAAAGCTTCATGTTGCAAGCTTCGTTAATCATGTGTGTTAGGTATTCTAGGCACAGATTAAACAAGTAAGGGGACATAGGGTCTCCTTGACCCCGAGAATGTTTAAAATTAGGTCCTTTCTTGCCATTTATGCGGATGGATGATGATGCCTTGGATATACAATCCATGATTAACCTAATCGTTTTGGAATCGAGACCATCGCTAAATAAACAATCCCTAATGAAACTCCATTCCAGTCTATCATATGCTTTCTCTAAGTCTATCTTTAGAGCAAACCAACCTAGGTGACCTTTTTTCTAGACATGGAGTGGAGGACTTCGGAAGCTACCACCAAGTTAATATCCGGCCCCCTCCCTTTGGTGAAACTGTTCTGATTTTGGGATATGAAATCATTCATAAATGGTTTTAATCTATTCACGAGTACTTTGGTCAAAACTTTATACAACGTGTTGCATAAACTTATAGGCCTTAGGTGTTTAACAGTCTCAGGGGGGGTATTGCTTAGGGATTAGGCATATAGTAGCTTAACAAAGGTGTTCCGGTACCTTTCCTTCCATAAATCACCCATTTAATGTCTCCCAAATGTCTTGTCCCAGAATCCCCCAAGTCCTTTGAAAGAAAACTGGATGGAGGCCATCCGGTCCTAGGGCCTTGTTTGGATGCATACTAAACAAGGCCTCCTTAACTTCAATAATAGGTAGATGTTGATCCAAACACAAAGAGGACTCGTGTTTTAGAAAGAAACTCGAGATATGGTCCCTAATATCCTTTGGGTCCGTTAAGTCATTCCCTACTTGGTCTCTAATAGATAGGATCCTACTTGATTGGCGTGCCATAAGAACGCTCCTATGGAAAAACCTAGTGTTCCTATCCCCTTCTTGAAGTCTCTCTAGTCTACTTTTAGCAAACCACAACGCCTCCTCCTGATTAAGAATTTCCAACAACTCCTCCTGCAATTCCGATTCTAATCTTATAAGAAATTGAGATGAGGGATTATTAGCAAGGGCCACTTGAGTTCCTTTTAACCGGGCATTAGTTCTATTTTTTATTTGGCGGATGTTACCAAAAACATGTTCCATTGGGTCATCGAGAGCTCTAGTTCTTCCTTAATTGGACCCCTCCCCCGAATTTTAGCCCATTCTGAAGCTACAAATTGATAGAACGTAGGGTCGAGGAGCCACACAGGTTCAAAACCGAAAGGTTTAGGTCCAAGGTGTTGAGTCCTATGGTCCAGCTCTAACAATATAGGGCAATGGTCAGAAGTGATCCTCGTAAGATGCCAAAATGAAGTGTTTGGGAAAGTCGTAATCCAATCTAGATTACCCCATCCACGATCCAATCTCTCAAAAATGTGCTTGGTTTTTCTTTTGTTCGTCCAAGTGTACTTTGGGCCATTAAAGCCTAAGTCTAACAATTTCCACTCATCCATAGTACTTGCGAAAAGGTCCGCCCATCTTCTATTAATAGGTCTACCCCCAAATTTCTCTGATTGACAAATAACTTCATTAAAATCACCTAGTACTACCCAAGGAATATTCACATGTCTATCAACTACACATAATTCTTCCCACAATAATTTTCTAGTATCAAATTTTGGATTAGCGTAAATCACAGATAATAAAAAAGTGGAAGAAAGGCTACTACCACCACCAATCCATGAACTCCTTGAGCACTCGCCACCATGATGTGGATAATCACCCTTTCGGGATTCCACAAGAGAAGGATGCCCCCCCGTAAATCCCACCTGCTCAACTAGATACCACAATTTCAAAGGAAGGCTCGACACAATCTTTGTCATGTGATCACGGCTCACCCACGTCTCCACTATGATAGCAATATCCGGGTTGTGATAATTCATAAGATGGCGGAAATTAGTCTTAAACGAGGATCGGGCTGTACCTCTCGCGTTCCAAAAAATAACCGACATATTACGAGGAATTGGTGGACGTTTTTGAATGCTTTGGTACAACTCCCCTTTGGTTGTCCCGTTGCTTCCACTTCTAGTCCCGTGAAAGGACACATCCAAAACCCCCTTTGAGGCCAAAGTACCATCTCGGTCTCGCGCGCGTCGTTTTTCTTTTTTCCTTTTTCCCAACTCGCTGAAATCTAAAGTTGTTTTAGAGGAGTCCGTATTCTAGTTGCCACCAATGCATTGGTGTTGCTTAGAAAATTCAGCCGTTGTGCTGTGTGCTTACAACTTCTTCATCATTCTTTTCATTGCACTTTCACACTATAACTTTAAGCATTTTTTCTTTCAACATATTTTCTTCCAATAATTACCGAAAAACCACAAACACAAGCTCAAAACATGAACTTTAATGCTACTCCACTTAGCAAGGCTTTGGTAGAGAAACCATAAAAGGCTAGAGGCTTGTAAGGTAGGTTGATCAAGAGAATGGGATATCAAAAGTTCAACTTGGGTTAATTAAAGGGAATATTATATATGAAAAGAAAAATGTCTGAAGGCTCAGAACAATAAAGAGAACGCCTCAATCATATCAACACATGTATATGCCACATAAGTCTCGAAGAGTGCCAAGTCAAGTTCAAGAATCACACTTCATGAAGAACTATCACACAACAAAAAATAGAAGACTGATGTAGATGTGTCGGTATATAAGGCTTGAAAAATCCTCACTAGCTAGGCTTATGCTTACCGAGTAAATCCAGTCTTTCTTGGGGAATGCCAACCAACTTTACCACAAACCATTCAAGTTGCAAAACAATCGTACCATGAAGCGGTCAATGAAGTCTAACTCAATCTTGTAAAATTTAACTACAATATCCAAAATATGCCAAAATCTCATAAATTATCAATCTCATAAATTAAAACATATATTTCCTGTACGAATGCAACAAAAATGCAAAACTAAACTAATATGCTCCTAATACTAAGAAAGCATTAAATCCTAACTCACTTTCGTAGGAATCACGATTGCACTTAGCATGTGCAACAAGCCCTTTAAACCTCTAAGCTGCCCTAGTAGACGAGTAAGGTCTCGTGAAGGTTTTCATAAGGCATACCCACAAAGCCAAATTAAACATGTGAAAATGCAGAAGAAGAAAAAAAAATAAAGAACCTAAGCGATAATATGTGCAAAGTTATGACCCAAAAAGTAAATCCTCCCCCAAACTAAATAACACATTGTCCTCAATGTGATAAATAAATATAGGGAGGAGAAGGGAAAGGGAAACATCCACAACTACATAACAGGATCAACTTCATCAATCACACAATCAAGTTAAACCAAATTAAATGGCAAAAAGAGATATGACTCTCAAAAACTTGAAGAGAGGGAAAAGAAAGAGAATACCAAAAGTGTCGTGGGTGAAAACCCTTAATTGAACCTCCTAACAGAGCATAAGATCAAGTACCTCGAAATTAACCTCAATGAATAATAGGAACTCAACCCCTGGATCACAATTTGCACAAATTTTATACGTTAGTAATCAAATAAAAAAAAAGAATTTCCTAATTCTGAAATTAAAAAGAAAAAAAAAGAAGGTTAGAAAACTTGGTTTGCCTCCCAGGAATAGCTCATCAAAGCCCTTAGTAGTTTGTTAAATGCATCTGCATGCATCTCACAAAAAAGCAAATAATATACAAAAGAAAATATAAAATAAATTAGTTCTAATTCTCTACAATACCTGCAAAAAGAAAAATCAAAGAAAAAGTTATATCCACAAGAGAAGGACAAAAAAAAATTATTAGTCTTTTTACATGATCCAACATGTTGGGAAGAAACCGAATGTACATTAATTTCATTATCATAGGAGTCATACAAAGAGGGAGAAATAAGGAATGATGGAGGATATAATATAGGGGAAGAAGGAATGAGGTCAAGTCTTTGAGAGAAAGGAACATGAGACTCAAAAACAGTAGGTGGAACCGACAAAGACTCATGAATCACATCACTCTCATCTATAGACTTCTCCAATAAAGGTTTTTCAACCAAGGGTTCTTCCTCCTTTAAAATATCCATCACATTGATTCTTTTCTTAATCTCATCATCATCCCAATAGTTCACATTTAATATCCCTCCCGCATCATCATCATCATCATAAATATATGGTTCGGGATGAGAATTTTGAGCAGAATTATCACAAACATATTGGGGAGAGGGGTTGAAACCATGTAGGTGTGTCACATCACATAGAGAAATAGCAAGAGAAGTAGAGTGACAGTTCGAAGAATAAGAAGGTGTTGTAATATGCATCTCGGATGAAAAGGATGGTCGAGAAGATAAAGACATATCCCACTCATAATTATTCTGAGCTAACCACTCAAGTAGATCCCAACAATAATCAGGTGATTGAGATAGAAATTGTCCATTAGACATAGACTCTAACACCTCCCTAGTTTCTTCCTTTAAACCCTCATCAATCACTAGGCACATATCCCAAATTTCAATTCCATGGTTAGGACCAATAAAATCGCCAAGTCTATAATAGTATTTCCAAAACAATTCATTCTCATATCGAGGAAAAGAAAAAATTACTCTAGAATTACTAGCAAAAATATTGGGTTCATGGAACATGTATGGTAATTCATGAGAACTCATGCAAAATTTGGGAGAATTTTGATATGATGCATCAACACTATAAACATGAGAACCACAAGAATTATGATTATATTGCCTATCAGAAAAATTATCCCCATCAAAATAATAATATGACTCCATGATAAGAAAAAAAGAAAAAAAAAATTATTCACAAAAGAAAGGAAAAAAAATATATACAGTCTAGTATCACCAAAAATAAAAACTAAATAAAACAAACTATCTCCCCGGCAACGGCGCCAAAATTTGATAGGCGTGTCGCGTACCTAACAAAGATAAATAAACTAACTAATCCTCCTAACTATGTAGTAGGGTAAGTCAGAGTCGATCCCACAGAGAGAAAAAGTGTTCTATGATTAGCTCTTAAATAATGGTAAGATACAGATGATTAATATCAATAATAATGGTGGAATAAACTATACTAATCAATATATAAATAAAAGACTCTAGAGTTAAGTATCCCCACTAGCATGAATTAATAGAATAATAATTCCTAACCCAAACTAATCAATTAAATATTCATAAGGAAAAGTACGCCCTATAAAATACCATAAATCTCTCTCGAGTATCTATGCCTTCCCTAATATGCATTCAAGCCTACTCCCGTGGAATCATGCAAATTAAAGACATTAAACGCGGCACTTTAACTTCCTAACAATCCATTCTACCTACTCCCGTGGAGAATTTCATGTCCTTAATTAAAATTACCCAAATCCGTCAAAATCTAACTCCCATTGTGATCAAGACAATAGAATCATAACAATACTAGTTATCCCTAATCTAGTATTGAAATAGCACAATCAATTAAGCAAGAACAATTAAACAACTAATTCGGGAATTTAAAGAAATAATCATGAATTAATTCATACTAGGGTTCAACTTAACAATAGATAAAAGAACTACTCAAGCATAATTGAAATAAATAAAGAAAATAGAGAAGAATAATAAAACATCATAATAGTAAACAAAGGGAAAAGAAGGAGAAAAAAAATACTTGAATTGATGGAAGAAAGGTAGAGTATTGAAGAACAATGAAGATCTACAAGTTTCTCTCTCTAACTTCTCTCTAGAAACCCTAAAAAGTGTATATAATCTACTGTCTCCCGTCATTAAACAAATAAAAGAGTATTTATAACTTCCTAAAATAATAAAACCGACATAACAAAACGCGTCATGGAGCAGACCAACACGGACGTGTCAATAACGACACGGACGTGTTGACCTGTAACCATAATAGCTATTATACAAAAATAAGCTGCTGCCTCGAAGAAATCAAAGTGACACGAACGTGTCAAAAGTGACACGAACGTGTTGTCCTGTAATCGTCAGATTCTTCAGCTCAACTTCGAACAGCTATAACTTTTGATCCAGAGCTTTGTTTGGTGCATGTAATATATAGTTGGAAAGATATTGAAGTCTAGTTTCCAACCCAGTTGGAATCACCTCATTATCATTTTTATGTCAAACGTTATGAGTAAAAAGGTGCAAAGGTGTCATATTTCGCACAAGTACACAAAGTCCTTTGTATCTTCTTCAATTCCAATCCGTTTTGGGTACATGATATATCGTTTTGAAGGTCATCCAAGTGCCTTAATCATCATATCCTCAAATAGGAGTCCAAAGTATTTGAGATTACATCAAAAGACCAAACAACCTGTGAAAGCATCGTGGCTTATAAAAAGTGACCGAAATATGCATAAATGCAATGTAAATGCTCTAATACTACATGAAAATGCACCCTAAACCAGAATGTGTTGTGTGTGTTACTCGTACTACCAAGCGTCGGTGAGGAAGGAGTGGCGTTGGGTCTAGCCAGGGCCTTAGGTTCTGGAGTAACGCCCTCTCCTCGTACTCCTCATTCAATTCCTTGGATAGTAACCATATCATGAATATCTGCATGATTTCGGGTAGAGGTGCCGCTGTTTGGAACTGGGGTACATGGGGTGGTAGGAATTCGCCGGCATCGTGATGATACATCAACATCTTCCTCGCAAGGTCGGGGTGAGCACTCGGTTCGAGTATCATTGCTTTCATCTAGGCAAAATTTACATCCTCCGCAAACTCCTCGTCCTCTAGTTGGATTACATAATCCGTGAACCCGGGATTCATCTCCGGCATTAGTGGGCGCACGTGACGGTTGAACAGAATCGGACCCTCGTAGCCTTGGTGAATGAAATGAGGTGGAGATATCGGTGGTGATTCTGGGGATGATGGGGGGGAGAGTGGTGGTGGTGATAGAGCAAACAGGCTGATGGTATCCTGCTGGGGAGGAGCCATTCTTTTTTGGTTTGAGAATATTAATTTTTTCAGTGAGGGTTGTGGGCGATTTTGGGTTTAGAAGGTTAGCTGGGCTGGTTATTTGGTCTGTTGAGGAGGGTGTTGTTTTCCCGTTGGAGGGATGGTGGTAGAAATTAGGGTGGGCGTGGCAGAGTCTAGATTGCCACGTTTCGAATTCGGGTTGGGGGCTTCGACCATGGACGGGACATGGCTGGGTGATGTGATACTCATTTGAGAACATTTTGCGCATTGCTAAGTGGATGGAGTTTATCATTTAACTCATGTATGTACATACTATCCACGACATTTCTTGTTAGCAAGAAGTTATGTAACACCCCAGAATTTCAAAGCGGAAAAGAAAGAAATAATAATATATTTAATAGGACGATGGCGGAAACATCGTCTTCTGGGAATGTCACTACTACAAGAATAGTGTTTAAATAACTAAGTGATAAAAACAAACATAAGTAAGTACTATAAGTAAATTAATTACTTAGATTAAAATCGAAATGATAAAACTATCTCAAACTAAAGAGAAGTCTAGAACTAAAAACCCCTAATAGATTATTTCTCGCATCTCAACCCGAGCCCAAAATCAAAGAAAATCCCCATCAACAAAACCTACAAAATATACAACAAATATCCACAATCAGTGGGGAGTAACTAGCTGTTCTCCCAGAACAAAAGCAATCAAAGTACGATTCAGACATAGATTAATAAGAAAGGAAATAATTAAGTCAAGTTAACTACAATATGCATCCACTTCCATATAACTCACAAATAACGCAAATGAATAATAAATAGCAAATGAGTTGGATAAAAATAAATAAATCATCTCAAGAGTACTTTTAGAAAAATAAAAGTATAGGTAAAACAAGTGACTGAGACAGAAACCGAACGCTAGTGAATCGCAATTCACTTCCTAAAGTTTGTCAGATCGCAATCTCCAGGTCAGTCTATGGGCTTACGTTCCCCACTGCCTGTGTCTAAGAATGGCCAAACTCCCGATGCAGGGTAGAACACGCAGAACTCTCTGACCTCTCGGACGACAACAATTAACCCAAGTGTACCCCTAGTTCGCAAACCAGGTGGTTGGCATGTTCTTCACCGGGGACTACATCTATCCCACCGGATGTTCTTATCTCAAAATAAAATCATAAATATCATCAAAGTATCATTCATCTCAATAATATTCGTCAAAAGGGATGCCACCCTGCCTTATACCCATAATTCATCAAAAGTAATTTTTCAAAAATCTTCAAAGTAGTAACTTACAAATTTACAACAAATATCTCCAACCACAATACTTTAAACATCACTAAGCATCAACAATGATAGTGGAATAGTTTTTACAGCAACCACAATTCAATCAAAAATACACCACCAATTATCTCTAAATCATATTCATTAAAAGAGTAGTAACAATTAATCATTTTCTTTCATATATCAAACATAAACATATGGTTACCCAATGATACGTACTGCATACTACTGAAAATCAGCAACCCAGAATAAAATAAATTATGAATTATTTCTGATTTACAAGCCCTCAAATAATTTAAAAGTGTATCCTCAATTTCACAACAAAAACACCATAATAATTATTAAACAAATAAGTTCGAGCAGTAAAATCACACAAAAATTATCATATGACCCTAATGACTCTACTGACATGGTACAAATTTTATTTATAATTTTCGGACTCCAAAAGTATTTTTAACAGTTAATATACAGATTACTCAACAAAGCCAATATAATAATTAAAAATATAGACAGACACCCAAAAATTTATATAACATGTAAAAACTCACGAAAATACATAATATTCAAAGAAATAAATTTTTCGGCCTCTAGAAATAATTTTCATGATTTATATATTGACAGAAACGAAATTAAAAAAAAACAGATATATCAATTAAATAAAACAGTAAACAGTAGGCAACAATTATTCTAAGGCATGGAATACATACTACTCATATAAAATGATCTAAGAAAAATAATTTCAGCAATTTTAACATCCGATTAATAATTATTATGCAATTTAGCCAAAAACACACAAAACACCAATTAAATCCAATAAATACCAAAAATCATACGAAAATTATTTTTCTCTTTACAGTAATCACACATAATGCATCAAGTATATTCATGTCAAATTCGTCAATAATTTCATTCAAAAAGTATTTTAAATAAATCCTAGCGTAATAATCTAATACCGAATAATACCCTAATCACTATGGTTCTAAGATAACAACTAGTTACCTGGAACGTCGGGAGGAGAGGTGAGTCTAAAGATAAAGTTAAGAGCTACGTACACAACCCAATTCCTCTTCTAACCCCAAGGCACAACGAATGAGAATTGAAGCAACCAGTCACTAGGCATTTCCTTCTTGAACGTTGATAAATCTCATGTCACACTGCTCTGTTCCGACCATGATTCCTGGTTATCAAAAGCTTAGATTCCAAATCGCTCCGGTCAGAGTGTAGAACAAGATGTTATAAACGTTGTGTCCAAATTTAAAGACGATCCAACAGTTAGATCTCCGGCTACGGTTATTTTCGTGAAGGTGTGACAGGAAAAACCGGGTTGAACCTTTCTATTCTTTTCCTCTTCCTTTTCTCTCTTTCTTTTCTTGAAAAACGGTGAGGGACCCTAGACCCTACCCAGACCCTATCGGACCCTACAGGTACGGGTAAGGATCCTAATAAATTTTACCCTATGGGTATGGGTAGGGTATGGGACTATATCCAAAAGTTAGGGTATGGGCAAGGGTCTAGCCTTACCCTACCCAGACCCTACCCATTGCCATCCGTAGTGAGGGTTAAATGAGAATGTTGCTGAACTTCTTTTAATAAAAATAAGAATTTAATGGCAAGGAAAAATGAAGGGTTTAGGAGAATGATTGGGGGGGTTATGGGGGTTACAATCTACCAAGAGTCACCAATTAAAAGAAATGAAATAAAAGAGAAACTTCTTCCTTCTCCCTCCCCATAGCAGGCTGTCCAAGCCCAAGTACACCAAGAAGATTTCGGCCCAAGTTATCAAAGGTCCATGCATCAAAAGTCCGTCACGCGATAAATCGATAAATTCCTAAATCGCGCCTAAACTTTGAAAATACTTAATAATGAAAATAACTCTAATAAATTATATTATAAATATAAATATAATAAACACATTAGCACGCGACATGCGATGCAACATTTCATCACCCAAGTCGGTCCAACAACGTTACAAAAACGCTACGCGACAAAACAACATCCTAAACGCCTAAACAAATAACGAAATTAATATAACCTTTAAAATAAATAACTAACAACTTAAAATAAATATATATATAAATATATCACAACATATAAATATATATACACATTTTCACAACACGTTCCAAAATAATCTAAATAATAAATTATTTGTTTTTACGAAAAAAATATCATTTTAATGTAAACAAACACCAAAAATAAAGAGTGAAGATTACGGGGTGTTACAAGTTATCTATATTGCATTTATAAATGTTGAGTTCTAGAAAAGTTGTATGCTTTGATATTCAATGACATGAAATTGGCTAGATCTGAAATCATTCAATTGTTTTGGAACTCAACTGAAAGTGACAAAAATAAGCAACTATATTTTGGATATCATTTTATGTAAAAGATCTCACTAAAAATAGTATATTTAAAACGATTTTTGTACATGACATTTCACGTAAAAAATAGGATCGACCTCTCCTTGTGGATAGACCACTAGTGTTGTAAGTTCTACCCTTATTTGATATCAGGGTCGTCTCGTATAATTTAGGGGCCCTATGCTAGATTAAAAATGAGGCCCCAAAGGGTAAATGAAGACGATGTTATATAAATATCAAAAACCTTCAGATGGGAATGGACCGGAACATCGTGAATGAAGTTTAGCAGGGAATAGCTTTAGACGGGAATTAAAAAGGAGAACTAAAGCTCCTTCTTTGAATTATCTTCTCACATTGTCCTTGCCATGCCATCTTTTAGTCATCTCCTTGTACAACCTGAAACTCTCATAAGCATCAAGGTGAAGTTCATCAAGCTCATTAAGTTGAAGGAATATATTCTCACCCACCCTTTGAGAATCGAAATTGAGGCTCTTAATAATCCGAAATGCACGACGCTTTAACTCAACAGGAAGATGACATGCTTCCACCCATTTGAAGACATAGTCCATAACAACCAAAATATATTTGTTCCCAGAAGAAGAAGGGAACGACCCATCAAATTCACACCCTATACATCAAATATTTCAACTTCAAGGGTGGTGTTGAGATGCATCTCCTTATGACGGGAATGATTACCCATCCTTTGGCATTGATTTCAAGATTGAACATAATGGTGAACATCCTTAAAAAGAGTAGGCCAATAGAAACCACATTGAAGAATCTTCGATGCAGTTTTAGTGCTACTAGCATGACCTCCACAAGGTAAATCATAAGAATGATAGACAATTAGTGGCACCTCATTTCCAGGAATACACCTTCTAATCACCCCATCTCTACAAGATCTGTAAAGAAAAGGATCATTCCAAAAATATCGCCTCACCTCCTTAAATAATTTCTTCTTTTGCTGCAATGAGTAGCCATGAGGATTAGCGTCACTAGCCAAATAATTGGCTAATCAGCATACCATGGGATCTCCATAGTGGCTAGAGCTAGGAGTTGCTCATCTAGAAAGGTATCATCAATTGGAAGATCCTCATCACCTTCACTATCAAGGGCAAGTCGAGAGAGATGATTAACAACAACATTTTCAGCCCCTATCTTGTCCCGAATCTCCAAGTCAAATTCTTGTAGCAACAAAATCCATCGAATCTGACCTATGTGAATTATCACTTTTGACCCCACTAGATAAGATGGAAACTTCTCCATAGTATACACCAATGCGAGCAATTCCTTCTTAGTTGTGGCATAGTTCATCTAGGTCGGAGTAAGAGTCTTGCTTGTGACAACTTTAGGAGGCAAATTGACATGAGAGTCTAGAGAGAGTAAGACTGCCTTCTCTCTAGAAGTGAGATTTCCTCCATTGTTTCTTGATTTTGAACCTCGACGTAAGCTGAAGCAATGGCAAAGGGTGCAAAAAAAGGAAATGGTGGTAAGAAGAAGGTGAATAAATCTAAGCAATCTGCTTCACAGAAACAAAAATCGAAAGTGTTGAGAGTTCCGCAAACTGAAGATGCGAGGAAGACGAAAAACGTGAATGAGATTCAGGATTTAGCAGCTTTGAGTTGGAAGACTGAGGAGGATGATGCTGATTCGAATTGTTCTATTGATATGAATCTCTCGAATCAGGACAGAGCTAATTTTGAGGCGGCGCGAAGTAGCTTGGATCAATGGATTGCGACTATTCGTACGCCAGTAAGGCATCCTGGATCGTCGTCGGTGAATCCTTCACCTCACCCAATGCAACAATTGAACAGCAATCCAGGTAATGCTTGGAATTCCTTATTTGCTAATATTCAGGAGGAGGGCTTGAACTTAGTTTCGAATCATGAACACCAGAAGATTAGGGGTGGTGATAATGTGGTGAAAATTACAATTGAAGATGTTAATCCTGAGATTGAGTATTGGAATTCTGTTGTTATTTGTTATATCTTGGCTGTGAAGCCTCCAATTCGTATCATAGATGGATTTATTAGGAGGATTTTGGGAAAATTTAGAGTGGAGAAAGTAGCAATGATGGAGAATGGAGTGTTTGTTGTGAGATTCAGGACTGTTGAAGCTAAGGATAGAGCTATGGCTACTGGACCTATTTTGTATGATAGAAAACCGGTTATAGTGCGCAATTGGACTCCTGATTTTGATTTACAGTCTGCTGATGTCAAGACAGTTCCGACTTGGATTAGGCTTCAGAGCTTGCCATTGAAATATTGGGGCCAGAGTTCCCTCAATAAGCTTGCCGGGATGATTGGGAAGCCCATTCGAACAGATCGTGCTACTGCTCATAAGGACATTCTTGAGTATGCTCGTGTCTTACTTGAGGTGAATATGGATCAAGAATTCCCTGAGTCTATTTCCTTTTTGAATGAACATGGAGTTATGGTACAACAGGTTGTGCACTATGAGTGCAAACCAATTTTCTGTTCTGACTGTAAGGGTATTGGACATACTGCTGTCCAGTGCCAGGAGAAAAGGTATGAGGTTGCAAAGAACAAAATTAAACCAAGACAACAATGAGTACCAAAAGTGAAAACAGTAGTGAATAGACAAGAGGCTATGGTGAGTAGAATTCAGTCACCTGCACAGAAGAATTCTAGGTCCTCTCTAGCTACAATTGCTGAGGTTCATGGAGAGGAGGAGAAAGGTGATGATGAAGATGTGATAGAAGGAGGGGAACAGGAGCAGGTGCTTAATGATGCAGACAAGAATCAAGAGAAGGATCATTGTACAAACCATGTGGTGAGGATTACTATCCCACCGGATGGATAATTTTGGTTTCTGGAACATAAGAGGACTGAATAGTCCTCATAAATACACTAATGTTAAATGGTTCCTTGAACAGAAACTATGTTTTTTCCTGAGAATATTTCAGATGAGAAATGGATGGATGTATTCCCTAATGCAGAAACTATGTTTTTTCCTGAGAATATTTCAGATCACAATCCATGTTTGATTAGATTGGAGAGGAGAATTGTCTCTAAACACACTCCTTTTTCGTTTTTTTAACATGTGGACTCAAGCGGAGGCGTTTGAGGGGAAAGTTCAGGAGGTTTGGCAGGAAAGTATTCAAGGTGTTCCCGTGTTTCAAATAGTATCTAAGTTGAAGAAATTGAAAAAGGTGATGAAAATCTTTGAACAAAGATCATTTTCTTTGATATAGAAAATCTTGCAGATGAAGCTTATAAGAGGATGCTTATGACTCAACAACAAGTGCATTCTGATCCCCTGAATAGTCAGCTACATTCAGATGAAGTTGTTGCAAGAGAAAATTATTTAGCTCTTAACAAAGCTAGATTGAGTTTCCTGCATCAAAAAGTTAAGCAGGAATGGCTGAAGAAGGGGGACTCAAACACAGCTTATTTTCATGCTTGTTTGAAGCGAGAGAAGATGTCATAACACTTGTCACCAGAATAAAGAATATGGCAGGGGTGTGGAAAGTGGAGAGTGATGGTGTAGAGGGAGCTTTTTTGGAGTATTATAATCTCTTCTTTGGGCAGCGAGCGAGATTGAATCTAAGTGAGTCATACTGTCATTCGGGAAGGGAATCGGTGTCGATATGCAGCAAAGAGATTTATGCAGACCTTTCTCCAGAGAGGATGTCAAAAGTCTTTGTACTCAATAGATGATAACAAAGCTCCTGGTCCAGATGGGTACACGAGTTGTTTCGTCAAAAAGGCTTGGAGTTCTGTTGGTACTGATATTACAGATGCTATCCTGAACTTTTTTCACACTGGTAAGATGCTTAAACAGATTAATTCTACTACTTTATGCCTTATTCCTAAAGTAGATCAACCAGTTGATGTGACCCAATTTCGTCCTATTGCTTGCTGCAATGTTCTATATAAAATCATTTTAAAAATGATATGTGAGAGACTGAAGAGTGTTCTCCCTTTTGTTGTTGATCCGGTTCAGAGTGCCTTTGTTAAAAATAGGGTCATTCTTCATAATATTCTCATTTGCCAGGATATGTTAAAGCATTATAAAAGGAAACAAATGCCTGCTCGATGTACACTTAAAGTGGACTTAAGGAAAGCTTATGACTCCTTAAGTTGGACTTTCATCCAGGATTTACTTTGTGGTTTGAAGTTTCCTAGTCAATTTGTTAAATGGATTATGGTGTGTATTTCAACTACTTCCTACTCATTAAATATTAATGGTGGGCTTAGTGGTTTCTTTCAAGGGAAGAGAGGGATTAGGCAAGGGGATCCCATCTCGCCATTGATATTTGTCTTAGCAATGGAATATCTAACAAGACTAATGAAGAAAATGAGTAAGAGAGCAAATTTTAAGTTCCATCATAGATGCTCTGATGATATTTAGCCATGGGGATACTCAGTCTGTTGCTCTCTTAGTGAGGACTTTGAAGGCCTTTGTAGAAACTTCTGGGTTGGAGGCTAGTCCTGAGAAGACTGTCATTTATTTTGGTAATGTGACTGATCAAGTGCAAGAGAGTATTCTTCAGGTGACTAAGTATAAGAAAGGATCATTCCCTTTCAAATACTTAGGTGTTCCAATAACAGCAAAGAGGATCAGTAAGGCAGACTGTGACATTTTGGTTGAAAAGATCTTGAAGAAAATTATGTGCTGGAGCTCTCGCCATTTATCCTATGCTGCAAGAACTATTCTAGTTAATGCAGTTTTACTTAGCCTTCACACATATTGGGCACAAGTCTTCCTCCTTCCTAAATGTGTATTACTTCAGATTACACAGGTGTGTAGGGCTTTTCTTTGGGAAAGCAAGATTAATATGCAGAGTAGTCCTCCAGTTGCCTGGGATTGGGTTTGCCGAACTAAGAAGAGTGGTGGTTTAGGCATTAAAAATTGCTATATTTGGAATACTGCTGCTATAGGCAAGTATATTTGGCAGGTGGCTAAAAAGGAAGATGTTTTGTGGATAAAATGGGTTTACTCAGTGTATTTAAGGGAGAGTGACTGGTGGGAGTATGAGCCACCAGGGACTGCCCGTTGGGTGTGGAAAATCATATGCAAGATAAAGAATACTTTTAAGCCTGCTTATAGTGGTAATATGTGGCTCACTGGTACTAAAGATTACTATATTAAGGAGGGCTATAATTGGCTTCAGGGCACTCATGAAGTTGTTTCTTGGCATTATTGGGTGTGGAATTCACTGAATATTCCAAAGCACGCTTTCATAGCCTGGTTAGCTTCGTTAGGGAAGCTTAAAACTAGAGATAAGCTCTTCAGAGCTGGTATTATTCAAGATACTATATGTTTGGATTGTGGCGTGGAAGAAGAATCTTGTATGCAATCTCTTTTTCAAATGTCAATACAGTGCTGATATCTGTAGAAAGGTAATGTGCTGGCTGGGCATTCAGACATCAACTCAGGAATGGTTGGTTGTTGCTTGGAAAAAATGGGGCAGAAGATTTAAAAGAAAGAAGCAGTAAAAAGTTTGTTATGTTGTAATTGCAGCAATGGTTTATCATGTCTGGCGTAGTAGGAATTTTTCCTTGTGGAATCATGCTGTTAAACACCCAGATTGGGTTGTACAGAACATTAAACGTGACATTTGTGGTAGAGTTAAAAGTTGTATAGATCTAAAGTGGAATGATGAGGATAGAAGTTGGTTAAATACACTTGTAATTAATAGTGTTTAGGTGGCTGTGGTGATTTGGAGTAGTCTGTTACTCCTTTATTTTTATTTTTTTGTCTAGTTGATGCTAGGTTGTATTTGGGTGACCCCTTCTTGCTATTGGTAATATACTTACATTTTACCAAAAAAAAGAGTCTTGCTTGTGTACTGATAAGGCTCTATTTTATATATGATTTCTGCCTGTTATATTACTTTTTAGTATAAGTTTTGAGACTTATAATATGTTTTCTTCTCATATTTTAATATTATAACAGTTAAGTTACTTGAGTTACAAAGTTGATTTAAAATATGAGAAATACGCTCAAGAAATTAGTTGCTTGATCTTAATACTACTTATACATGCTAATTTAGTTTATCTAATATTTATAATAGTAGTATGTGTTTATTATGCAAATATATGCAAATAATTTATTTTGGAGCCTAAGTGTTTATTACTTTATTAAACTATTTGTAGGAAAATTAGAAGAAGAAAAAGAGAAAGAAAGGAGTGCAGCCACATATAATAGAAGGAGAAAAAAAAATACCTTTGTTGGGCCTAAAAGATCAACAGCAAGATGGCTAGCCACGTAAGACATCAAACAAAAAAAGAATGAAAAGAAGGATTTTGGTTGGGGATATAAGGGGCAGCAGCCAAAGGAAATAAAGGAGTAAAATCTCTTGCTGGGCCGAAGAGAAAAAGGAGGGCACGAGAATTAAGACCCTAAGTGACGAAGTGAGGCTGCATACGGGATATAAAAACCACAGAGGAGACGCAGCACAACAGAGGAGGAGACCAGAGAACGAGAGCCGACGCGAGAGTAAGGCGGATGTTCATCTGATTCTTCATATGAATCTGGAGTTTCTTTCTCTCTTCTCTTAGTTTATGCTATTTAAATTTCGTTAGTACTATGTTTAATTTCTAATTTTAATTTTCAATTAGTTGGGTTAATTTAGTTGCGATGTCTAGCTAAATTTTTATGTTCTAGGACTAGATGTAGTATTTTATTTTCTATCAATGATTTGAACTAAGTTGTTTGGATTGATTTATTATAATTGCAATTTGATAATCTTGGTTTGTTTACATATAATTGGTTTGGCCAGTTGATTATATGTTTGAGATATTGGATTATTAGCGGAAGTGAAATTTCAATATTAGTTCGTGGGATTATTAAACGTCAAGTAATATAATTTTAGAAATAGTTATACACTTGGGGTGGTCTTTTATATGAATTTCTTGTTCGTAATGGGTTTATATTAATTGTTACGACCATAGAAGTAGGCGTAAAATTAGTATAAATACACGTTTTCTACCTTGGAAGAGGAGATAATATATCATAGGAAGTTCGATCATTGCAATACAGTAGTTTTTAATCCGACAACTAGTTTAATTTCATTGCAGAAAGTAATTGGTGAAATCTAAGTCCTAGATCTATCTCTCTCATATTTGGTTATACTTATTATCCGACGTCTTTAGAGTTATAATTTAGTTTATCACCACCATTCACTATTTCCGGATCGTCTAAATAATATTAGTGTCTCTTAATTTGGTAGTTGATTATACCTCCTGGTGGGAAATGATATCTTGCTTACCCTATATTTACTTTAATTGACCCGTACACTTGCGGTATTTTAAGGTACTTTTAGGACCGACCAAGTTTTTGGCGCCGTTGCCGGGGAGGCAATTAGTTCAATATCATACTAAGGAGACTCTTATATTAGTTTAGATTTTGTTTTAGTTCAGTAAGTTTGCTTAAGTTTTCTGCATAACTAGTCATATTTGATTTAAGTTAGTGACACTACTAAGTTAGTCTTATATATTTTGTCTGTTTAATTTTTTTTAGTTTGCTATCTACATTCTGCCACCATTAGTCCTTACTTAGTATACTTTATTTGTTCGTCTTATAGCTTGGTTTTAATTTTAATTGAAGTTATTATGATATCTTTAACAGTTCTCTAATTTGCCAGTAGGTTCTCATCTATTTTTTTCAAGCTTTATTTATTTATCACTCATTATTATTGTTAGTTACGTTCTTGCCTTTATTTATTATTATTTTTTTTTTCCTCTTTGTCAGTAGTTTTTGTTTATTATTTCTTTTTCATTATCATGGAGTCATGTTATTTTTATGATGGGGAAAATTTTTCTGGTAGGCAACTTAATCATAATTCTTGTGGTTCTCATGTTTATAGTTATGATGCATCATATCAAAATTCTCCAAATTTTTGCACGAGTTCTTATGAATTACCATATATGTTTCGTGAACCCCAAATTCATGCTAGTAATTCTAGAGCAATTTTTTCTTTTCGTCAATACGAGAATGAAGTGTTTTGGAAATACTATCATAGACTTGGTGATTTTATTGGTCATAATCATGGAATTGAATTATGGGATATGTGCCTAGTGATTTATGAGGGGTTAAATGAAGAAACTAGAATGGTGGTAGAATCTATGTCTAATGGAGGATTTCTATTCCAATCTCACGATTCTTGTTGGGATTTAATTGAGTGGTTGGCTAGGGGATACTTATGAGTGGGAGATGTCTTTATCGCCTAGAGTAATTCCTTCACCGTCAACTTACATTTCTACTTCTCATGCTATTTCTTTGTGTGATGTGACACCCCTGAATGGTTTCAATCTCTCTCCCCAATATGTTTGTCATAATTCTACTCAAAATTCTCATCCCGAGCCATATAATGATGATGATGATGATGATGCGGGAGGGATAATAAATGTAAACTATTGGGATGATGATGAGATTAAGAAAAGGACCAATGTGATGGATGTTTTGAGGGAAGAAGAAGTAATGGTTGAAGTCCTCTCTTTAGAGGAACATAAAGTTGAGTGGAGTGATTCATGAGTCTTTGTCGGTTCCACAAATTATTTTTGAGTCTCATGTTCCTTTCTCTCAAAAACTTGACCTTATTCCCTCTTCCCCTATACTATATCCCCCATCGTTCCTTATTTCAACCCCTTTGAATGACTCATGTGATCATGTAACTGATGTACATTTAATTTTTTTTCCTTCTTTTGGGTCATGTAAGGATACTAACAATTTTCCTTTTTCTTACTCTTGTAAGTATAATTTTTATTTTAATTTTCCTTTTTCTAGGTTTAATAGATTTTTAGGACTAATTTATTTCTTTTTTCCTGTTTACTCCTATATAATATTTTGTGAGATGTTTGCAGGAACATATGATAAGCTTCTCAGAGCGTTGAACTCTTCTGCATTGGTGTACTAATCTTAAATAGTTTTGCGAAACCTTAAATTCGCGCTACTTGGGAGACAACCCAAGCTCTTTTCCATTTTAATTTCTTTTCTTTCCCTATTATTAGTATTATTATTATCTTGTTTTTCTTTTTACTTTTCTTTTACTTTTCTTTTCACATTTGCAGGTCATTAGAAATACATATATAGATAAAGCCTGTGTTCAGCCATTTATAGTCATTACACCAGACAACAACTATAGGGAGAACATTTCTGCAATCTACATACACCAGGTTGCCTCCTTCCTTGTTTCCCCTGTTCTGTTTTTCTTTTCTTCTCCCCACTTCTATTTTTAGTTTGAATTTATAACATTGAGGACAATGTTTATAATAAGTGTGGGGGAGAGGCTTAAGCCTTGGATTGTTGGATTTGATGTATTGCTTTGAAGATGAAATTAATTTATATGAAAGAATAGGTCTAGAAAATGAGGAAATCTCATTGGAATATGTCATATTCTAGGGGAGGTGCTACCAAAATTTGCGCAGAAATTTATAATTTTCGTGTCTGATATTGATTTGAAGGTAAATTCCGTTAGCTTAATTTGACTGAAAAGAAAAAAAATCAGTTTTTGAAATTGAATTTAAAAAAAAGTTTTTCTAGTTTTGTTGCAAGTGGATGGGTTTTTTGTTGACTGATTTAGAGAATTGCATAGTATCATTGTGTAAGTGTTTGGCAAGCTAAGTGGTAAGAATGGTTATTTATGATTTGATTGTGATTGACTTGGTGGACATCTATAGCCATTGTGAGACTCTTGAGCCTTTTAATAGACTAAAACATCTATGTTAGTCTCTAGTTTTTCATGAGAGTGTGTGTTAGTTCCTGGTGAAGTATTAACTCTTGAATTTGCATTGGTTTCTTCGAGACTATATTGAAACATGAGCATACATAAAAATGATTAAGGCATTCGTTTTTGTTGGACCACATTTAGCATAAGCCACCTGCATTATCATATCTCTTTCTAAAGCCCCTCTGAGCCTTAAGCCTATTTCTTTTGTTTAAACCACATTACAAGCCTATTTCCTAAACACATGACTTTTACCTAAGCTTTGAGCTAGTGGAATATATGACATGGTTTGAATGGGGTTGTACGTCATACTTTTATGTGTAGGTGATCCTATTAGTTTTCAATTATGTTCATGTCAAAAAGAAAATATCAAAATGAAATGAAAAATATGAAGGAACAAAAGAAATGACAAAATATGAAAAAAAAAAGAGAAAAGAAAAGGAAAAAGAAAGAAAAGGTTGATATTTAGAATGAAAATGAGTTCGGGGAAGTTTGTTATTAGATATATATCGCTAACATTTGTAGTTGGAGTTTTGATTGTGGCCATTACTTTTGGCCTAGTTACATATTGTGTACTCCACTAGTCTTAAGCTTTTGAGCACCAAATCCCAAATACTTCGTACCTTTACCTTTGCTTTACATTACACCTTACTAAAGTCCTTCTGATTTTTGTATGCTCCATGTCTTACTAAGTAGTGGAGGATTGAACGATATGCAAATTTAAAGACGACATATTTCATTTCGAGTCGACTTCATAGGTTTTGAGTGATAATTGTTACACCTCAAACACATGAGTAACTATACACTTATTTTTATTTTCACAACTAAAGTAAGAGTTCACCAAGTTGATTGCTCAATTACTCAAATCTTGAATATGGTTGTGGTAAGATGTAATGGAAACACTAATACATGAAAGTACTATGTTTTTTGAAGAGTTGGTTGGTCTTTGGCTCATTGTTTGTGATGTCTAAACAATGTTTTTGAAAAAAAAATTGTTTCTATAAAAGTTATTTTTGGTCTTTGTGAAAACTTTCGGTTAAGTTATGGCTGCTTATACTAGAATTTGCTCGAAAAGTCGGTCGGTTGGGAAGTTAAAATTTATATTGACGGATAGATGCTTCTATTATATAGTCCTAGTTTGCTTGAGGACTAGCAACCTTAAGTGTGGGGGAGTTGATAAGGCTCTATTTTATATATGATTTCATCCTGTTATTTTACTTTTTAGTATAAGTTTTGAGACTTATAATATGTTTTCTTCTCATATTTTAATATTATAACAGTTAAGTTACTTGAGTTACAAAGTTGATTTATTATATGAGAAATACGCTCAAGAAATTAGTTGCTTGATCTTAATACTACTTATACATGCTAATTTGGTTTATCTAATATTTATAATAGTAGTATGTGTTTATTATGCAAATATATGCAAATAATTTATTTTGGAGCCTAAGTGTTTATTACTTTATTAAACTATTTGTGGGAAAATTAGAAGAAGAAAAAGAGAAAGAAAGGAGTGCAGCCACATATAATAGAAGGAGAAAAAGAATACCATTGTTGGGCCTAAAAGATCAACAGCAAGATGGCTAGCCACGTAAGACATCAAACAAAAAAAGAATGAAAAGAAGGATTTTGGTTGGGGGTATAAGGCAGCAGCCAAAGGAAATAAAGGAGTAAAATCTCTTGCTGGGCCGAAGAGAAAAAGGAGGGGCACGAGAATTAAGACCCTAAGTGACGAAGTGAGGCTGCATACGGGATATAAAAACCATAGAGGAGACGGAGCACAACAGAGGAGGAGACCAGAGAACGAGAGCCGACGCGAGAGCAAGGCGAATGTTCATCTGATTCTTCATATGAATCTGGAGTTTCTTTCTCTCTTCTCTTAGTTTATGCTATTTAAATTTCGTTAGTACTATGTTTAATTTCAGATTTTTATTTTCAATTAGTTGGGTTAATTTAGTTGCGATGTCTAGCTAAATTTATATGTTCTAGGACTAGATGTAGTCTTTTATTTTCTATTAATGATTTGAATTAAGTTGTTTGGATTGATTTATTATAATTGCAATTTGATAATCTTGGTTTATTTACATATAATTAGTTTGCTTGATTGATTATATGATTAAGATATTGGATTATTAGCGGAAGTGAAATTTCAATATTAGTTCGTGGGATTATTAAACGTCCAGTAGTATAATTTTAGGAATAGTTATACACTTGGGGGTGGTCTTTTATATGAATTTTGCTTGTTCGTAATGGGTTTATATTAATTGTTATGACCACGGAAGTAGGCGTAAGATTAGTATAAATACACGTTTTCTACCTTGGAAGAGGAGAGATTATATATCATAGGAAGTTCGATCATTGCAATACGATAGTTTTTAATCGACAACTAGTTTGATTTCATTGCGGAAAGTAATTGGCGAAATCTAAGTCCTGAACTATCTCTCTCATATTTGGTTATACTTATTATCCGGCGTCTTTAGAGTTATAATTTAGTTTATCACCACCATTCACTATT